>CM077462.1:113519903-113829770 GCA_039654755.1 Calcarius lapponicus
TTTACTCAAAGATGACTCTCCTTGCCACAGCTGCCCAAAACTGCTCTGCTCAGCACATTGGGGGCAGTTCAGATGTGCTCAGCTGACTTTCTAAAAACTTTTTGATGTTTCAGAGGCTCAGAATTGCAAAGGGAGAACCAGAATTTTACAGGATATTTCAGGGCAGACAGGCTGGTCATGGGGTTGTGTTTAAAAAGAGATTTTAGCAAGCTGGGCATTTCAAATCCAGAAGTTTTTGGTAGCTAAAGGTCAGGTTTTGGTAGCTAAAGGTCAGGTTTTGGTAGCTAAAGGTCAATTTTGAAGTTGTTTAATACAGAAAGTGAAACTCCTATTTATATAAAACATCCAGCATTTCTGTTCCATAAAAGAAATCTTCCTCAGCCTGGCAAAACAACAGCACTTTGTTGGTTCCTACTGGGAATTACTGAATTTCTTCCACACCAGGACATTTTGCAACATCTGACATGTGTTGACACCTCTGTTCTCTACAGGATTACAACTTTCCTTCCACACTGTTATTCCTCACTCCACCCTCGCTGCTCACACCTCCCTGCACACAAACCTGCAGCTTGGAGAGGGATGGAAGGACACAAAATTTTGGGAAGCAGGGCAGGGATTGTCCCTCCAGGGTTGGGCCCAGTTCTGCTCCTGCAGGAGAGACCTGGAGGGGCTGGAGAGTGTCCAGGGCAGGGAATGGAGCTGGGAAGGGGCTGGAGAGTTCCTGAGGAGCTGGGAAGGGGCTGGAGAGTTCCTGAGGGAGCTGGGAAGGGAATGGAGAGTTCCTGAGGGAGCTGGGAAGGGAATGGAGAGTTCCTGAGGGGTCTGGGAAGGTAATGGAGAGTTCCTGAGGAGCTGGGAAGGGAATGGAGAGTTCCTGAGGGAGCTGGGCAGGGGCTGAGCCTGGAGCAAAGGAGGCTCAGGGGCCCTTGTGGCTCTGCACAAGTCCCTGCCAGGAGGGCACAGCCGGGGGGGTCGGGCTCTGCTGCCAGGAACAGGGACAGGAGCAGAGGGAACGGCCTCAGGCTGGGCCAGGGCAGGCTCAGCTGGGCCAGCAGCAGGAATTTGCCCATGGAAAGGGAGCTCAGGCCTTGGCAGGGGCTGCCCAGGGAGCTTTGCAGTGCCCATCCCTGCAGGTGTCCCCTGGAGGTGGCACTGAGTGCTCTGGGCTGGGGAGAAGGTGCCCATGGGGCACAGCTGGCACTCCATGGGCTGGCAGGGCTGTGCCAGCCCCGGGGATCCTGGGATTCTGTCTGGTTGTTCCACATTTCCCACAGGAAAAGCTCCAGGAGAAGGGGCAGGGACATGTCCAGGACTTGGGCCATCAGCAGCTGCCCCCAGGTCTCCTCCCTGCATCACTGACAGCTGAATCCCCTTTCTGGGCCAGCTTGAGGCAGAGTCTGTGTCCAGAGCATTTCTGGCTGATCTGTGAGCATTCCCAGCCCTCTTCAGGGCTGTCACCTTTGGCACCTTGCTTTGGAAGGACACTGAAGGGATTCTCTGTGGGTGGATTTGATTTTCTCCTTGTCAGAAACAAGAGAGAGAAACACTTGGAACCTCAAAGCACCTGCTCCCTTCCCCTTCAGCTTTAGAACTTGTTCTGAGCAGGGGCTGGAGCTGGGCCTGGAGGGGTTTAGGTTGGATTTTAGGGCAAGGTTCCTGCCCAGAGGGTGCTGGCACTGCCCAGGCTGCCCAGGAATGGGCACGGCCCCGAGGGCTGCCACAGCTCCAGGAGCCTTTGGCCAGCGCTGCCAGGGATGCCCAGGCTGGGCTGGGTGGGCTCTGGGCAGGGACAGGGCTGGGATTGATGATCTTGATGGGTTCATTCCACTCAGGATATTCCATCATTCCATGAACCCAGAAGGACATTTCCAGGTGTCCAGCAGAGCAGATGTTGTGTCTTGTACCCTCAGCCCACACTGTGAGTGTGGAGATGAGTCCTGGCCTTCCTCCCATCCTTCCCCTCTGGGCTGGGCCCCTCCAGCCCCTCAGCTCCAGGGTGCCTCAGGGGACAGGTCCTGCTGTCACCTCCCATGGCCATGGGTCGGGTGGAAGGGGCTGCTGAGGGATTTTGGAGAGGAAGCAAAGCATCTCCTTGGATCTAAACAGATTTCTGGCCTGAGTGCCCCTGACAAGGCTCTGAGCTGGGGCTTTCAGCACAAACTCCTGGGCTTGACTCATTTCCCATCTGGGTTCTGCAGATCTCAAATCAGCCTGTGAGAGTTTTGGGGAGCAGATCCCTTAGGAGAGCTTCCGACAAGTCTGGTTTTGTTCAGGACCATAAACCGGTTCCTCTTTTCAAACTCAATCTGTGCGTGGTGCTAAGTCAGGCTGGCTGTACAGGCAGATGTTCACGTGGAGAAGACCTCACCACCTCCCTTGTAAATCAAAGCTGCACTCTGGAGAGAGCTGTCATGCAGCAGCATTTCTCTCAAGGTGACCTCAGCTGTTCAAGAATGAAGGTTGCATTTGAAATGTCACTTATTTCCTCAGTGTCTAATGAGCCAGGGTGTCTTTAGATCATCAGAGATCTGCTCATTACCAGAAGTTGTTTTTAATCCTGATCTGTGATGGGATTTAAAAGAATCCAAGCAGATTTTTGTCTGCCATCCTGAACAAGGCTTTGGGGGGTGACTCGGTGCCCTGGATGAATTCTCCTTTATTAGTTTCTAGGCTTTCTTCTGAGCACTTGGGATGGCACCATGAAAGTGGAAATGACTGTCATCTTCAAAGGCCTCTTTTGTACTGACAAAACTTCACCTTACCCGCTCCTATTAATAATCTATTGCCATCCTAATTAGTTCACATCAAGGTCAGTGTTTGGTGGGGGATAAAATGACTGTAAGCTCCAGAGAGCAAGTTTTTCTTCCACTGCTTTTCATGCTGGAAAAGAGGAGGGAGCAGTGAAAATGGAAAAGAAGAGATTGATGAGGACTTTTTGTTTATCTGTAGGCTAAAGGACTTGGATATGGAGTAATTAGTTCACAGCATCAGGAGCGACCTGTGAGACCCCTGAGGCCACGTTGTGTTCACCCATTTATCCCCCAGTGAGCTGCAGAAACTCCTTCATTCCATTCTCCTTTTCTTCAAGGCAGGGAATAACACATCCAAGGAGCTTCCAGCCTTGCATTTGTTTGAAATGCAGACCCAGAGCTGGGAATGTTTTACTGGGACAGGAACTTGGGACAGCCCAGAGCAGCCGTGGCTGCCCCTGGATCCCTGGCAGTGCCCAAGGCCAGGCTGGACACTGGGGCTGGAGCAGCCTGGGACAGTGGGAGGTGTCCCTGCCATGGCACTGGCTGTTCTTTAATGTCCCTCCCACCTCAAACCATTGCATGATAGAAATTCTGTATGAAAGCAAAGTCACCTCTTTTCCAATACATACTTCCATTTATTTATTATTTTTTAATTTTGAACAAAGCTTACGAATCTCTGAATTCTAACAGATAAAGGACCTCGCTAAGGAAAGACAGGAATTCTTGGTTTCAAGGGCTTTTGCCATGAGCTGATGAGATGAGTTATAGGGTTTGGGGCTGAGCTCCAGGACATCAGGACACCCTCACAGGAGCAGCAGGGTCAGTCCAGCCCATGGCTCTGGAAGCTTTGCCCAGGAGAGGAAGGTGCAGCTTTGGCACCCCAATATGAGAAGGATTTAAAGCTCTCAGAGTGTCCAAAGGAGGGACATGAGGATGGTGAAGGGTCTGGAGGGGCCACTTGAGGAGTGGTCGTGTGAATTTGGATTGTCCAGCTGGAGCAGAGGAGGCTGAGGTCAGACTTCACTGGGATTGCAGTTTGTCCCAAGGGACAGCTCAAATCTCTGCTCTGGCCACAGGGGCAGCACCCAGGGAGCATCTGGGGCTGGGCCAGGAGGGGTTTAGGTTGGATTTCAGGGCAAGGCTCCTGCCCAGAGGGTGCTGGCACTGCCCAGGGGATGGGCACGGCCCTGAGGCTGCCACAGCTCCAGGAGCTGCCAGGGATGCCCAGGCTGGGCTGGGTGGGCTCTGGGCAGGGCAGGGCTGGCACTGGGGGATCCCTGGGGGTTTATTCCCACTCAGGATATTCCATCATTCCATGATTTAGCCGCATGTCTGCAAGCAGTGACTCAGTGGGACTTCCAGCTGCTGGCTCAGGGAATATCCCCTCCATTTCCTTTAGTCCTGCTTGACCCCATGAAAGAGAAACTTTTGAGGTCTGTCCAGGCTGGGATTTCATTTCACTGAGCTGCAGCCATGTGTGCATTGTGTGTCTGTGTCTGACACAGTCATCACAGGGTATCTCTGCCATCGAGGAGAAAAGCAGCTGCTGCCGGGCTGTGATTCACCCTCCTGGCTCGGCTGGGATGTCTCCCTTAGGGTGAAACAACTTGAACCCCACAAGTGTCTGCTCTGCCCTGCTGGCAGCAGAGTCTGCAGTCTAGACAGGCAGCTCCGAGGTCGGCACCTCCGGAGTGGAGCTCTCAGGTGGGCTGGGCCAGCAGAGACAGCTTTATTTCACTTTATTCACCATTAACAGCTCGTGTGCAGGCTGTGTTCCCAGGGCACCGGTACAGCAATGTGCCCTCTGTTGACAGAGTGACAAAACTATTTTTTTTTTAATCTCCTGAAAAGGACAAGAAACCCAGAAGTTTCTTTCCTCGATTAGATAAAAAGACACCTCATAGGACCTGGGGGACTTCACCTCAAACTTAAGGATAGCAAATTGGACAGGAGCCAAAAAGTCGCACCTGAGCAATTTACTAGAAAAAGAAGAGAACAAATAAACCAATGGCTTTTGTGAGGTGTTTTACCAGGAGCAAGAACCTCTTGCACCTAGCTCCGTTTTTCTCTGTAAGGAGTTTTGCTATTTTGCCTTTTATTAAAACTTTTCTGTTTCCAACACCGCCACAGAAGCCATCCTGCTGCTTTTATGCCTTCTAAGGTTGCTGAAACTATCTTAGGTGTGATATAAATCTCCAAGAGCTTATGAGACCTGGCTGGAGGAGTCCAATCCATCACAGGGCTCCTTTCCTTGAGCGCTGTCCCCACCTGAGCCCGGCACGGGACTGGAGCAGCACACGCTGATCCGTCACCCCGAGCTGTGCTTGTGGGTGAGCACCGGGTGATCCCCACGTGCTGTGACTCAGCTGAAGCCGAGCCTTGCCCTTGCCGTGCTCCAGCTCCAGCCAGGATTGCAGCAGTTCCTGGGGGGCAGCAGGAATTCACCAGCCGGGAGCCATTCCCGGGGCTGGAGCGGCTCAGGGACAGCAGCGAGTGGCACCTGGAGCAGCCGGAGGCACAGGAGGGCACAGGAGGTGGCACCTGGCAGGGTTTGGCAGCTGAGGGCACAGGAGGTGGCACCTGGCAGGCTTTGGCAAGTGGGAGAGCTCCCAGAGGTGATTTCCCTGCAGATCCGAGGGGATCTTGAATCCCTCTGGAGCAGCTGAAGGCACAGGAGGTGTCACCTGGCAGGGTTTGGCATCTGGGGCAGCTCCCACAGATGATTCCCATGAGGATCCAAGGGGATCCCAAATCCCCTGGAGCAGCTGAAGGCACAGGAGGTGTCACCTGGCAGGCTTTGGCAGCTGGGGCAGCTCCCCAGGTGATTCCCCTGAGGATCCAAGGGGATCCCAAATCCTCCTGGAGCAGCTGAGGGCACAGGTGGCACAGGAGGTGTCACCTCGCACAGCTGGAGCTCCCACAGATTATTCCCCCACAGATCAGAGGGGGACCCCCAAATCCCTCTGGAGCAGCTGAAGGCACAGGAGGGCGCAGGAGGTGTCACCTGGCAGGGTTTGGCACAGGGGCAGCTCCCCAGGTGATTCCCCTGCGGATCCAAGGGGATCCCGAATCCCCCTGGAGCAGCTGAAGGCACAGGAGGTGTCACCTGGCAGGGTTTGGCATCTGAAGGCACAGGAGGGCACAGGAGGTGTCACCTTGCACGGTTTGGCAGCTGAAGGCTGCAGAGGGCACAGGAGGTGTCACCTGGCAGCGTTTGGCACCTGGGGCAGCTCCCCCAGGTGATTCCCCCGCGGATTGCAGAGATTGCATTTCTCCCTGTGGATTTACGGGCACAACAAGGGACAGCAGTGACCGCTCCAGGAGGTGCCATCATCCATCCCCTTGTCCCCGTGCCCTCCCGGCGGGTGACACCCGCGCCCCTGTGTGGGAGGGCACGGGGGGTGGCATCGGCTGTCCCCGTTATCCCTGCGCCGTGTCCCTGCAGTCCCGCTGGACAAACTCAGATAGGGCAGGACACGGCAGCGACACCGAGTCTGGCGGCTCCTCCGTCAGCCGGGCAAGGTCAAGGGCTGAATTCTTGAATTCTTTTTTTTTCCCCATTCCTCGCCGGAGCGGGGAGGGAAGAGGAGGATGGGGGTGGGACGGAGTCTCCCTGCTGAACAAATACCTGCAGCTCTCGGGCTGACTCACACCTGCCAGACAAAAGAACAATGAATCCTTAATTGGCTGAACTCGCCTTTCCGAGCCGGGCTGTCAGCGCTGCTGTGCCAGGAGGAGGAGGAGAGGGATGGTTTGTGTTTCACCGAGCAGTTCGGAGTTTGTGTACGGACCTGCTGGGGCAGGGCGATTGTGAAATCCCGCTCCTCGCACTGCCTGCGCTTCCTGCTGCCGGGGCTCTCAGGGGGTTTTTTAGGGCACCCCGCAGAATGCTGCTGGTTTCTTTGGGGTGCAAAGCTCTGAGCAGCTCCTTCAGGCAGGAGCTATATCATTATATATCATCATTTATATATCATTATATAAATAATGATAAACATTATTTATATAAACATCCCCGGTTGCTTTCTCCTGCTGCCCTCGGTCATCTCCAAATATCTCGCTGTCACCGCAGCCCCAACTTCCTTGTCACTGAAGGAATTTTTTTTTTAAAACCACCGTTTGGGATGCACTCCTTTGGTTTCCTCCTTCCCTGGCAGCTCTTTCTAAGAAAAGCTGGCGAAAAAAATCTTCAGCGGCACAGCTGGAACAGCCTCAGCCGCCTCGTTTGGAAGGTTCGTGCTCGAGGCTGATGTTTGGCTGCTTAACCTCGGGAGAAGAAAATTCCCTCATCCCCACCCCAAAGGTTTTTTAGAAGCTCCAAAACCCCTCCAGCCTTCTCAGAACTCCAGGAACAGTGAAATAAACGAAAGCGAACGCTGAGCTGGGAGGTGCCTGCTAAGATCCCTCTCCCGGGGAATAGCCGAGAATTTGGGAGCCTCTCCAGGGAATAGCCGAGAATTTGGGAGCCTCTCCCAGGGAATAGCCGAGAATTTGGAGCCTCTCCCAGGGAATAGCCGAGAATTTGGGAGCCTCTCCCAAGGAATAGCCGAGAATTTGGGAGCCTCTCCCAGGGAATAGCCGAGAATTTGGGAGCCTCTCCAGGGAATAGCCGAGAATTTGGGAGCCTCTCCCACCCCTGCCAGCCAGGAGGGCTCCTGTCACCGGCCAGCAGCCCCAGAGGGGCTTCGGGGACAGCGGGGATGGAGCTCCTGTCCTGTAAATCCCCCGGAAAGGAGAAACCCTGGGCAGAGCTTCCCTGCAGAGCCCAAAGGAGCCGCTGGTGGAATTTCACCAGGTGGCTCGGTAATTTTCCAGCCCCGCCAATGCCAGCCTTGTGCGGCCGCTGCCCTGCCCGGGATGACTTTTGGAAAGTCCCCCTTATTTATGCTAATGACTAATTATTGCTTCAGCTGCCGGCGGTGCCGCACCTCGCTGGCCGCGCTGGGATTTGCTGCGTCCCCAGGGAGGCAGGGAGAGGGCGATTGAGTCATTGTGGATGCCTGGCTTCCGAGGGAGAGGAGCTCCGAGTCATTCCACATCGTTTCCCGAGTTTTTTGTGCTTCCCACTGCTCCACCTGGAGCTGCTGGGGCAGGGAAGGGAGGCAGAGACGGGAGCGAGGTGACGGTAAAAAGCAGGGGAGGAGAAAGGCCAAGCTGGAATTTTTTCTTTTTTTTTTTAGAGCCAGCTTTTTGGCATCTTTCTGCCGAGCTCAAAAGTACACGGAGTATTTCTGTGCTCACAGGTCATTTCCTCGATTGGGCAAGACACCTCTGTGAATGAACAAGCCCAGTCAAGAGCGTTCCTTGCCTCACACTCCGAGGGAAGGAGGCAAAGTGACACCAGAAAAAAAAAGTTTCCCTTTGAAAGATTAGCAAATGTAACGCAGATTAGATTTACAGATTTATATTTTTATATATTATATATTTTATATATAATATATTTTAATATATTATATAATTTAATATATTATATATTATATATATTATATATTTTAATATATTTTTATATATTTTTTAATATATTTTATTAGATTTATTAGACACCAAGGAAAAAGGGAGGGGACAATTGCTGGCCCCAGAAAAGCCTTTAGGGCAATTGAGGAGCCGCCTCTCCTCTCGTGTGGCACCCCCGGGCTGGTTGCCCAGCTCCCACCCCGCCCCGTGCCCGCTCCGGGCCGGATCTGCGGAGCCGCTTTTGGGCTTTGCTGCGTGTGAGTGACAGGAATCGGTGCAGCTGGCGAGAGAAAAGCCTGGCGGCGGCGGCAGCAGCGATTTCACAACTGCTGTGGCCGTGCCGGGATGGAGTGGGGGATTTATGGGACGGAAAGAGCGGATGATGATGATGATGATGATGATGATGATGATGATGATGATGATGATGATGATGATGATGATGATGATGATGAAGGGTTCAGCGCTCGGGGCCTGCCCGCGCTGCCTCTGCCCGTCCTGGCTGGGCAAAAATCACCTGGAGGAGGTGTCGGGCAGGGAACCGCAGGGGGAGGAGGGCAGGGGTGGTCTGGGAGGCAGGAAAGGAGGGGGGATGAGAGGGGGATGAAGGGGAATGAGAGGGAGATGAAGGTGGCAGTGACAGGGGGATGAAGGTGGGAATGAGAGGAGGATGAAGGGAATGAGAGGGAGATGAAGGTGGGAATGAGAAGAGGTGAAGGGAATGAGAGGGAGATCAAGGTGGCAGTGAGAGGAGGATGAAGGTGGGAATGAGAGGAGGATGAAGGAAGCAGTGAGAGGGAATGAGGTAATAAGAGGAGGATGAAGGTGGGAATGAGAGGATGAAGGTGGCAGTGAAAGGAGGATGAAGGCGGCAGTGAGAGAGAATGAGAGAGGGATGAAGGTGGGAATGAGAGAGGATGAAGGAATGAGAAGAGGAGGAAGGCGGTGGTGAGAAGGAAGATGAAGAGAATGAGAGGAGGATGATGGAAGTGAGAGGGGGAGAGGGGAATGAGAGGGGGATGAAGGGAATGAGAGGAAGATGAACGGAATGGGAGGAGGATGAAGGGAATGGGAACGAGGATGAAGGGAATGAGAGGAAGATGAACGGAATGGGAGGAGATGAAGGGAATGAGAGGGGGATGAAGGGAATGAGAGAGGGGGATGAAGGGAATGAGAGGAGGATGAAGGTGACTATGAAAGGAGGGTGAAGGTGGCAGTGAGAGAGAATGAGGGAATGAGAGGAGGATGAAGGTGGAATGAGAGGGGGATGAAGGGAACGAGAGGAGGATGAAGGGAGGAGGGGGATGAAGGGAATGAGAGGAGGATGAAGGTGGCTGTGAAAGGAGGATGAAGGTGGCAGTGAGAGAGAATGAGGGAATGGAGAGGTGGATGAAGGCGGCAGTGTGAGGAGGATGGAGAGAAGGAGAGGAGGATGAAGGGACGGAGAGGAGGATGAAGGGAAGGAGAGGAGGATGAAGGTGGCAGTGAGAGGAGGATGAAAGGAAGGAGAGGAGGATGAAGGAAGGAGAGGAGGATGAAGGGAAGGAGAGGAGGATGAAGGTGCAGTGAGAGGAGGATGAAAGGAAGGAGAGGAAGATGAAGGGAAGGAGAGGGGATGCAGGGAAGGGGAGGGGGATGAAGGCAGCAGTCAGACCTGTTCAAGGTGTACCTGCTCCCCACTCCACAGCCGGGGAGCAGCAGCAGCGGGAGCAGCAGTGTGTGTGTGTGTGTGTGACCTGCAGGTGATAAAAACAGGAGCAGGCTCCTGTACTGAGGTGATTTCAGCATTATTATAATTAAAGAAAGGCCCAAAGCAGGAGGCCCCAGGGCCGAGCAGGAGCGTTTCTGTCGAGGATGGAGCAGCGCCGGCGCTGGGGCTGCTCAGCAGCGATGGCCCCGATGTCCCAGGTGTGGCAGCACAGCTTCCCTGGGTCAGAAGCCCCTTTTATCCTGTTTCCTGTCCCTCTGGATTGGTTTCTTTTAGGATCCTTCATTTGCATGAAGGTTTTAGGCCTTGATTGGCCATCACAGTTCTGTCCAGGCTGGCTTATGGTGCACTTTACTGAGGTGTGTGATGGTACCTTGAGTACCACATTTCTTATAACTACCCTTTTAACCCCTTTTACAGTAACCCGAATGTCAAAAAGGAGAGCAGGCTCCTGGTGCTAAAGTGATTTCAGTGTTTATTACAATGAAAAGAAAGGCTTGAAGCCAGGGGGCCTGGCTGAGCAGGAGCATTCCCTCCAGGATGCTGCAAGGCCTGTAGGGATGTCCCAGGTGTGGCAGCACAGCTTCCCTGGGTCAGAGCCCCTTTTTATCCTGTTTTCTGTCCCTCTGGATTGGTTTCTTTTAGGATCCTTCATTTGCATGAAGGTTTTAGGCCTTGATTGGCCTATTAGAGTTCTGTCCAGGCTGGCTGGTGGTGCACTTTACTGAGGTGTGTGATGGTACCTTGAGTACCACATTTCTTATAACTGCCCTTTAACCCCTTTTACAGTAACCAGAATAATAGCACATGTTAAAAAGGAGAGCAGGCTCCTGGTGCTAAAGCGATTTCAGTGTTTATTACAATAAAAAGAAAGGCTTGAAGCCAGGGAGCCTGGGCTGAGCAGGAGCGTTCCCTCGAGGATGCTGCAAGGCCTGTAGTGATGTCCCAGGTGGAGCCAGCACAGCTTCCCTGGGTCAGAAGCCCCTTTTTATCCTGTTTTCTGTCCCTCTGGATTGGTTTCTTTTAGGATCCTTCATTTGCATGAAGGTTTTAGGCCTTGATTGGCCTATAGAGTTCTGTCCAGGCTGGCTGGTGGTGCACTTTACTGAGGTGTGTGATGGTACCTTGAGTACCACATTTCTTATAACTGCCCTTTAACCCCTTTTACAATATAAAAACCAAACTAAATACGTGCTTAATGATCTATCAGCTATTTTACAGCAGTTTCTAACCTGTTTTTTAACACGGGGACCACATGGAGCTCTCCAGGGCCACAGCAGGGCTCAGCCACATCCTCAGCTCCCTGGCAGCCCCTGGTGCTCCAGGATCTGTCACCTGCTGTGGGTTTGGAGCTTTTAACGAGGCATTTTCTGATCAGGACATAAAGATCTTGTGGGGGTTTCCTTTCAGCCAGCGTGGTGTGGTTGGTTGGTTTGGTACAGTGAAATAGGGAGGGGGTTTTTGTTGCGACCTCAAGGAAAAATCTGACCTGGGGTTTATGAATCACCCACTGAAAATTGCTGATTTATGGCTTCCTAGGGCTGCCAGGATAACAATGTTTTTGGAGGGATCCCTTCGTTTTCCAAGAGAAGTTGTGGATTCCCCTGGATCCCTGGCAGTGCCCAAGGCCAGGTTGGACACTGGGGCTGGAGCAGCCTGGGACAGTGGGAGGTGTCCCTGCCATGGCAGGGGTGGCACTGGGTGGGATTTGAGGTCCTTCCCAACCCAAACCAGTCTGGCATTCTGTGATTCCATGAGGTGTGCTTCACTCTGTACCTCCTACAGAAAAGAATCCCATGGAATTACCATCCCAGGACTTCTGTTTCTCTGTCCCACTGATTTCTACATCCTCTGTGCTTTGGGGCAGCTTTCCAGTGTCCTGGGAGAGCTCAGGAGCTGTGCTGTGCTTTTGGCAGAGGCCTTGAACCCTTCATCTTGAGGTGTGAAGGAAGTTCCAGAATCGCAGAATGCTTTGGGATGGAAGGGACCTTAAATCTCCTCTTTGCACCCCTGGACACCATCCAGTGGATCAGGTTACTCTGCCTTTGTCAATAACAGCTTTGGAGCCAAACTCAGCTCCGTGTCACGCCCAGGGAAGGACAGCAAAGGCTCCTGTCTCCGGCAGGTGTTTGTTTGTCCCCCTTGCCCAGGCAGGGCCTGCTGAGCCAGGGATGGCCTCCAGGTCTGGGTGTGGGGCTGGGAGGATGGGGAAGGGCCTGGAGAGGCCTCAGGGGGTTTGGATCGTCCGGCTGGAGGGAAGGAGACTCAGGGGAGGCTCAGTGGCATTGCAGCTCCTCAGAGGGACAGCTGATCTCTGCTCTGGGACAGGGACAGGATCCTGGCTGCAGCTGGACCAGGAGGGATTTAGGTTGGATTTCAGGGCAAGGTTCCTGCCCAGAGGGTGCTGGCACTTGCCCAGGGAATGGGCACGGCCCCGAGGCTGCCACAGCTCCAGAGCTGCCAGGATGCCCAGGCTGGGCTGGGTGGGCTCTGGGGGGGCACTGGGGGATCCCTGTGGGTTTTATTCCCACTCAGGAATTCCATCAATCCCGTGCCCCCTCCTGTGCATCCCTTTCTTGGACCCTCACAGTGCCCTGAGCCGCAGGGATGCGTTTTGGGCAATTCCTGGTTGGGAACAAGCAGGAGCCGTTCCCAGAGAGCTGGGAGGGCTCAGGGAAGCCACAGCTCGGGGGTCTGGGGAGCTCAGGGGGTCTGGGGGATTCAGTGGGGTCCAGGGGTGTTCAGCGGGGTCCAGGGGGGTTCAGGGAGCTCAGGAGGATCTGGGGGTGTTCAGGAGGGTCCGGGAGGATCTGGGGGGGCTCAGGGAGCTCAGGTGGTTCAGGGTGGTTTTTGAGGGGCTCAGGGAGTCCAGGGGGGCTCAGGGAGTTTTTGGGGATTTCAGGGGGCTCGGGGGAGTTCAGGAGGTTCAGGGGGCTTAGGGGGGTCTAGGGGAACTCAGGGGGTTTTGGGGGAGCTCAGGGAACTCAGGGGGTTTTGGGGAGCTCGGAGGGGTCCCGGGGGTTTTGGGTTTTTGTGAGGCTTCAGGAGGGTTTTTGGGGCTAAGGGGGGTCGGGGAGGTCAGGGTTTTGGGGGGGCTAAAGGGGGTCCGGGGGGCTCAGGGGTTTGGGGTTTTGGGGGGCTCAGGGGGTCGGGGTAGGTCAGGGGGTTCAGGGTTTTTTGGGGGGCTAAGGGGGGTCCGGGGAGGTCAGGGGGTTTGGGGTTTTGGGGGGCTTAGGGGGTCCGAGGAGGTCAGGGGGTTTTAGGGTTTTTTGGGGGGCTCATGGGGGTCCGGGGGGCTCAGGGGGTTCAGGGTTTTTTGGGGGGCTCAGGGGGGTCCGGGGAGGTCAGGGGTTTGGGGTTTTTGGGGGGCTCAGGGGGGTCCGGGGGGGTTCAGGGTTTTTTGGGGGGCTCAGGGGGTCCGGGGAGGTCAGTGGGTTTTGGGGGGCTCAGGGGGTCCGGGGGGCTCAGGGGGTTCAGGGTTATTGGGGGGCTCAGGAGGGTTTTGGGGGCTAAGGGGGGTGCGGGGGGCTCAGGGGTTTGGGGGTTTTGGGGGGCTCAGGGGGTCCGGGGAGCTCAGGGGGTTCAGGGTTTTTTGGGGGGCTCAGGGGGTCCGGGGAGGTCAGGGGTTTGGGGGTTTTTGGGGGGTTTTGGGGTTTTTGGGGGGCTCAGGGGGTCCGGGGGGCTCAGGGGTTTCAGGGTTTTTGGGGGGCTCAGGGGGTCCGGGGGGCTCAGGGGTTTCAGGGTTTTTGGGGGGTCAGGGGGTCCGGGGAGCTCAGGGGGTTCAGGGTTTTTTTGGGGGGCTCAGGGGGTCCGGGGGTTCCGCGGGGCCGGCGCTGCCCGGAGCGCCAGCGCCACCCAGCGGCCACAGCGCGTAACTGCACCCCGCGGGCACAGCTGGGCCAGCGAACATCTGGAAAAACATCTGGGGAAACAGCTGGGAAACAAGCGAGAAAGCAGCTGGGAAAGCAGCCCGAGCACCCCGCGAAGGGGAGACCCGCTCTCCTCGGTAGTTTTTGTCACCGCCGTCCCTCCCCCCCAGAGCGCGCTTGGTTAAATCGTTAAAGGTTGCGCAACATCTGCACGGGTTAATTACAGCTGTTAATTACAGCTGCTGAGCGCCCGCAGAACGCGGCGATTTCGGGGCAGTAAAACAAGACGAGGCACGAAAGATGATGGTTCAATAGTCGGTGCTTAATGGGGTGTGAGGCGGGAGGGAAGGGGACGGGAGAGCTCGTGACTGCGCTGAGGTGTGAATTATTGCACCATAATTCTGGCCCTGCAGGGGCTGGCTGCAATTAATAACTGTTTTCATGTTTGAAATGCGTTTTCTCACACCATAAAAAGCCGAAATGGAAAGTAATCGCTAGTGGGAGAAGCGCTGGGAGGACTGGGCACCGACTTTCCTGGTTTTGTGTTGGTTTGAGCTGCTTTTCAGTGATTCGGGGGATCCTGTTTGGCATAAAAACTGTGCGGAGCCAAAACCCTTTGGGTTATTCGTGTTGAAGTAGCTCTGCCTGGAAATCTCTCTTCACAAATATTCCCAGTTGGGAAGCAACTCCCTTTTATTTGCAGCAGATTTTCACCAGATTAACTTCAACCACTTCAGTTCCCCATGCCAAGCTACCAGCTCCTGAGCCCTCTTTATTTGGAAAGCAGGAAAGACTTTGTTGCTTTTTTTTTTTAATGGGTTCAATTCCAACCTATTCCAGTTTAATTTTGGGAAACCTGAAAGCTGAAGGAAAGCAGATATCCCCAAAATAAAATATTGTTTGAGGGCCTTGATCCAGCAGCTGGAAATGCAAACTTTACTGGGAGCTGGGTCTGCCTCTTGGTACTGAAATTGGGCCATAAAAATGCAATTCCAGGGATGCTTTTCTCCACTTTTTATTAAAAAGACCTGGGAGGGTGGTGCCTGGGGTTATCAGCACAACCTGCTTTCATGTGTGTACATCTATAATTCACTGTATTAACATCCCTCAGCAGAGTGCAGGCCCTTAACCAGGCTGATGGCAAAAAGGGAATCCTTAAGAATGAGTTCAGGCATTGGGAATGCAGGTACCAAGACAGAAAATTGATTGGTTGCTTGAACCTTCACTTAAGAGAGACTTAATGGGATGAGTTGATTAATAAAGGGGGTCTCTGGGGCAGCTGGCATTGCTTTAGGGACCCCAGAGGTGAAGGTAACAGGAAATGGATGGGGCAGGTCAGGGACTTCCAGGATTTTAGTGGAGTTCTTACAGAGATTTCGGTTCATGATTTGATTTTTAGTCAAGATGCAGCTTTTGTGCACTGATGTTTTTCCTTCTGGGGTGCATTGGGATGGGCACTGCCAGCAGGTCAGGGCTGATCCTGCCCCTGTGCCCAGCCCTGGGGGCACCTCTGGCTGCTGTGCCCAGCTCTGGCTCCTCAGCACAGCAGGGCCAGGAGCTCCTGGAGCTGAGCAAGGGCCTGGAGCAGCTCCGTGCCCAGGAAAGGCTGAGGGAGCTGGGGCTGCTCAGCCTGGAGAGGAGCCCCAGGGAGAGAGAGGGGCCTCAGCCCTGCCTGGCCCTGTGTCTGTCCCCGTGTCTGTCCCTGTGTCTGTCCCTGGCTGTCCCAGGAGCAGGGAGGTCATTCTGCCCCTGCCCTGGGCACTGCTGAGGGCACACCTGGAGTGCTGTGCCCAGCTCTGGCCCCTCAGTTTGGGAAGGACCTTGGGACACTGAGCACATCCAGAGGGGACAAGGAGGCTGGAGAGGGGCTGGGAACACAAACCCTGTGAGGAAGCCCTGAGGGAGCTGGGGCTGCTCAGCCTGGAGAAAAGGAGACTCAGGGCTGCCCCCATCACTCTGCACAGCTCCTGAAAGGGGCCTGTGCTCAGCTGGGGCTGGGCTCTTTCTCCAGCAGCACTGACACAGCCAGAGCACACAGCCTCCAGCTGCACCAAGGGAAATCCAGGTTGGAGAGCAGGGAAAAGGTTTTTCCAGCAAGGCTGAGAAAGTTCTGGAATGGCTGCCCAGGGAGGTGGTGGAGTCCCCATCCCTGGGTGTGTTTAACAAAGCCTGGATGTGGCACTGGGGGCCAGGGTTCAGTTGAGCTCTTGGGGCTGGGCTGGACTCCATGGTCTGGAAGGTCTCTTCCAACCCAGTGACTCTGGGAATTCTGGGAATTCTGACTGTCCCTGTGTCTGTCCCTGTGTCTGTCCCTGTGTCTGCCCCTGGCTGTCCCTGTGTCTGTCCCTGTGGCTGTCCCTGTGTCTGTCCCTGGCTGTCCCTGTGTCTGTCCCTGTGTCTGTCCCCGTGTCTGTCCCTGGCTGTCCCTGTGTCTGTCCCTGTGTCTGTCTGTCCCTGGTTCCAGGGTTCTGGAATTCTGGGGTTCTGGGATTCTGAGTTTCCAGGATTCTAGAATTCTGGGATTCTGGTGTTCTGGAATTCTGAGATTACAGAATTCTGAGATTCTGAGATTCCAGGATTCTAGAATTCTGATGTTCTGGGATTCCAGGATTCCGGGATTTCGGGATTGCAGCCTTCTGTGATTCTGGGATTCTGAGATTCCAGGGTTCTGGGGTTGTGGGATTCTCAGACTCAAGGATTCAGGGATTCTAGAATTCTGGAATTCTGAGATTCTGGGATTCTGAAATTCTGTGTTTCTGGAATTCTGGGATTCTGGTGTTCTGGAATTCCAAGATTACAGAATTCTGGGATTCTGAGATTCCAGGATTCTAGAATTCTGATGTTCTGGGATTCCAGGATTCCGGGATTGCAGCCTTCTGTGATTCTGGGATTCTGAGATTCCAGGGTTCTGGAATTCTGGTGTTCTGGAATTCCAAGATTCTGGGATTCTGGAATTCCAGAACTCTGGAATTCTGGGATTCAGGGGTGCAGCTGAGCAGAGCCCTCGAAAAGAGAGTGACCGAGGGACCTGTGGCAGAGCACAGCCAGGGCTCCTGGGCAGGACTGGACAAGGCACTTCCCATGCCCTGCCTGGGATTCCCTGTTGGAATTCTGCTCCTGGGATTCCAGCACTTGGGAGAGGTCCTGAAATCCACGGAGTGCCTGCTGGAATTCAGGAGCTGTGGCTGCATGAGCCCCATTTCAGAACCCAGAGCTGCAGTGTCACCCCAGCTTGGCTCGCTCTGGGGACCCTTTGGGGTGTTTGTTTTAAGGCCACCCCCGGAGACTGGATTCCCTCCTGTCCTCCTGTGACCCTTGAACCAACTCTGACCATAAATGAACAACCAGGTGATGCTGCAATCCAGAACACGACAGCTTTTGTGCTCTTCTTGTTCCTCCTAAAGCCCGTTTGATGCAGTTGGATGTTGCTTTTTTACCAACATGAGACAACTGATTTTATTTTGAAGGATGGCTGCCTGAAAAAAAAAATTAAATATTAATAATATCTGGATTTGAACTTGTTACTCAGCAGAAAAATCCAACTTCAATCTGCAGCTTCAGCAGTGGCTTTTGAGAAGCTGGGGGTTTTGGATAAATCCTGCCTTGTAAACAGATGGAACAAACAAAATGTAAAACTCATCTCCTTAAAGAACAACAAAAGAATATTTTCCAGATGGGCTTTCTGATGGGAGATCAAAGTCTTCATCTCAGACTTGGGAAATTTCCCTTCCTTGCTGGTATCAGTTTTATCTGCATGCAGATCATCCAGCGTTTGTGTTTCTTTCAACAAAGACAATTGTCTTAAAGGAGCTGCAGGAGGATGCTCTTAAAGCTGATGAAAATAGAAAAGATTTTACTAAAAATAGAGGGGAAAATTTGGGTCGGTAAAGGGGAGAGGAAACTCTTTGATTTATACAAAAATGAGATCTTTCAAAATCTCAGCTTCACCTGCAAAATGAAACAAGCAGGAAAGAGTTGAGGCAACTGATTTGGACCAACTCCTTTTTGGGCTCCTCTGGTTCCAAACCTCATCCCGAGGGGTCCTGTGGGCAGAAAAGAATCCCTTGGTGGTTTTATAGATTCTGCATCCCCAGGAACTGCAGTGACACGGGGGGAATGGCTGCCAGTGCCAGAGGGCAGGGCTGGATGGGATCTTGGGAACTGGGAATTGTTCCCTGGCAGGGTGGGCAGGGCTGGGATGGAATTCCACCCCTGGATCCCTGGCAGTGCCCGAGGCCAGGCTGGACACTGGGACAGTGGGAAGTGTCCCTGCCATGGCGGGGGGTGGCACTGGGTGGGCTCTGAGGTCTCCTTGATGACAATTTTTGGCTAAAAGAGCTGTGGACACACAGCCCCAAAGACTGAGGAGGAGTTTTCCCCTTGGAGATTTTAATCTGCTTTTCCCTCTCTTCTTCTCTCACGTTGGGGCATGGATTGGACTTGATGACCTTAAAGGTCATTTCCACCCCAGTGAGTCTGTGTGTAATTTTGTGTGTAATTTTTCCTGCCTGGTATTAATGGGAAACAGTGAAAAAGCTTTACAAGGAAAAAAATTGAAATGAAATGAAATGAAATTAAATTAAAGAATATAAATAATAAAATGAAATAAGATAAAATAATAAAATAAAATAACAAAATAAAATAAAACAATAAGATAAAATAAAATAATAAAATAATAAAATGAAATAAAATTAAATTTAAAAAATAAAATAAAATGAAATTAAATGAAATAAAATAAAACAATAAGACAAAATAAAATAATAAAATGAAATAAAATAAAATAATATAAATAATAAAATAAAATAAGATAAAATAAAAAATAAAAATAGATATAATAAAAATAAAATAAGATAAAATAATGAAATGAAATAAAATAAACCAATAAGATAAAATAAGGTAAAATAAAATAATAAAATGAAATAAAATAAAATTAAATTAAATAAAAAATAAAATAAAATGAAATGAAATAAAATAAACCAATAAGATAAAATAAGATAAAATAAAATAATTAAATTAAAATAAATTAAATAATATAAATAATAAAATAAAATAAGATAAAATAAAAATAAAATAAGATAAAATAATAAAATAAAATGAAATAAAATAAACCAATAAGATAAAATAAGATAAAATAAAATAAAATAATAAAATTAAATAAAATTAAATTAAATAAAAAATAAAATAAAATAATAAAATGAAATAAATAAAACTAAATAGAAAAATAAAATAAATAAACTAAACTAAAATAAAATAAAATAAAACAATAAGATAAAATAAGATAAAATAAAATAATAAAATAAAATAAAATTAAATTAAGTAAAATAAAATAAAATAAAATAAAATAAAATAAAATAAAATAAAATAAAATAAAATAAAATAAAATAAAATAAAATAACGTTCTAGAAACACTCATGGCTGTGTTTGTGCCCGCAGACTCCCGGCAGGTGCAGCCCTCGCCGCCCTGGTCCTACGAGCAGTCCTACCAGTACCTGGGCTCCATGGGCACGCCCGCCGTGCACCCGGCCACGCCCATCTCACCGGGCCGGGCCGGCGGCATCACCTCGCTCACGGCCGAGCTCTCCAGCCGCCTCTCGGGTAAGGAGCCGTCCCGGGACACGGGACACAGGGACAGGGACACAGGACACGGGGACACAGGGACACAGGACACAGGGACACGGGACACGGGACACAGGGACACAGGATACAGGGACACAGGGACACAGGGACACAGGACACAGGGACACAGGGACACAGGACACAGGACACAGGGACACAGGGACACAGGGACACAGGACACGGGGACACAGGACACGGGGACACAGGGACACAGGACACAGGACACAGGACACAGGGACACAGGACACAGGGACACAGGACACAGGGACACAGGGACACAGGGACACAGGACACAGGGACACAGGACACAGGGACACAGGGACACAGGACACAGGACACAGGACACAGGGACACAGGACACAGGGACACAGGGACACAGGGACACAGGGACACAGGACACGGGGACACAGGGACACAGGGACACAGGACACAGGACACAGGGACACAGGGACACAGGGACACAGGGACACAGGACACAGGATACAGGGACACAGGGACACAGGGACACAGGGACACAGGACACAGGGACACAGGGACACAGGGACACAGGGACACTCCTCCGGGGGGGAAATGCTGGCCCTGTCCCCACCCTGCTGCCCCCAAGCCAAGGGGACCTTCCCTGGTGACAAACTGCTGTCCCAACCCCTGGACAACCCATGCCAAGGGGACACTTCCCTGGCGGCAAATTGGTGGCCCTGTCCCCAACCCTAGGGCTCTCCATGATAAAGGGACACTTCCCTGGTGACAAACTGGTGGCCCTGTCCCCACCTCTGCTGCTCCCAAGCCAAGGGGACCTTCCCTGGTGGCAAATTTGTGACCCTGTCCCCACGCCTGGGCCTTCCATGACAAAAGGACACTTCCCTGGTGGCAAATGGGTGGCCCTGTCCCCACCCCTGCTGCCCCCAAGCCAAGGGTGCACTTCCCTGGTGACAAACTGATTGCATTGTCCCCAACCCTTGGGCTCTCCATGATGAAGGGACACTTCCCTGGTGACAAAGTGGTGGCCCTGTCACCACCCCTGTTGCCCCTAAGCCAAGGGGAACCTTCCCTGGTGACAAACTGCTGTCCCAAGCCCTGGACAACCCATGCCAAGGGGACACTTCCCTGGTGACAAACTGGTGTCCCTGTCACCACCCCTGTTGTCCCCAAGCCAAGGGGAACCTTCCCTGGTGGAAAACTGGTGGCCCTGTCCCCACCCCTGGGTTCTCCACACCAAGGGGACCTTCCCTGGTGGCAAATTGGTGATCCTGTCACCACCCCTGTTGCCCCCAAGCCAAGGGACACTTCCCTGGTGACAAACTGGCGGCCCAGGTGCTGCCCCAGCCCTTCAGGGGTTCTCTGGAAAAAGCTCATTCCGAGGTTCTGGGGGATTTGTGGGAAGAGCAGAGAAACAGAGAATTTTAATCAATAGAGAATTTTAACAAATGAGCTGGGTTGTGATAAACCAACCCCAGATTGGGCTGGGAAAGATCTCAGAGGTCATCAAGTCCCAGCTGTGCCCCATCCCCACCTTGTCCCCAGCCCAGAGCACCGAGTGCCACCTCCAGCCCTTCCCTGGGCAGCTCTTCCCAAGGCCTGAGCACCCTTTCCAGGAGGAAATTCCATCTGAATCCCAAACTGGGATGTGGGGTTTGGGGTTTGGGGTTTGGGGTGGGAGGAACCTTCAAGCCCATCTCACTCCCTGCCAGGGACAGGGACACTTCCCACTATCCCAGGGTGGCTCCTGGGGCTGGGAGCCCAACAGAGCGCTGTCAAAAAAGAAGGAGGAAAAACAACACTTTGAAGGTGTAGAGACCAATTAAAATTACTTGGATTGCCAAGAAATTGGCATTCCAAGATATTCCAGCTCTGTTTCCTTCCTTCCCCCTAAATCCAGAGCAGAGCACAGCGGGTTTTGGGTGGACATTGGCTGCAGGATGGTGGGGTTGGACATTTCAGATGTTGCACTGGATTTTCTTCTTTCCCATGTCCATCAAATCGTCCTGCAGAGCTTTAGAAGCCACCAGAAAAAATGGGAGTGAAATCCACCCCGATTCCACCCTGACCTGCACATCTTGAAGCAATCTGTGTGTGCAGCAGCAGGAATTTTCTAGAAATGAGTGAGAGCCATAGCATTCTAATTTGCATACAGCTTTTGCAAAAATCCCTCCTTTAACTCCACATCTTGCTCTCGTTTGAAGGCTCAGGGTTTCTCCTGAGATCAGAGGGAGCCACTTGAACGTGCTCCAGCCTGCTCTGCTGTTGTCATGTAGAGCTTGCTTTGAAAGCCTCACACCAAATCTAAATTATTTGCTAGGTCTGGGTGATAAGTGCATTGTAGACAGGACTGAAAACACGGGGAACTTTCCAGAAAAAATCCGTTTCTTCTTTTTAAAAGAAGCCTGTAAAATTTCTCATTCTTTATTTATACAGAATTAGAAATCAAAAATTTAAAAAAAAAATTAGAATTGCCCTTAGTTTTCCACCAGGTCCTTCTCCACAGAGCTGCTTTTTCTGCCCATGGCCACAGGGATTTTCCTTGGAGCTGGCAGAGTTTCTCCATGCCTTGTGAAGAAACCTGGAAAGGTTTTGTTCCCACGTCAGCCTCTTTCTTTTCCCGTTCTAATTCCTTACATTAAATGTCATTCAGCATTCCTGGCAGAATCCGTCACAACCCTTTCTGTCACCCACACTTAAAAAAAAATCTTCTCTTTGGCAGAACAAAGAGCAAATCTGAGGAGGATTTTAGGCCCTCCCAACTAAAGACCTGGTGTCTCCAAGGAAAAAAACAACAATGTGGGGTAGATTTGAACCATCTTGACATTAAATGTCATTACTCTGCTTTTTGCCAGGGCAGAACGAACCCTCCTGTGATTAACCAGACAGTTTTAGGAAGTTTCTCAGGAATGAGGTGTGGAAGCAACATTTAAAGTCTGGCAGATGCCCCCTTAACCTTGCCTCCTGCAGAGCTCCTGCTGCTCCATTCCATCCTGTGTTTTCCCATGTTAAACCTAAAGGTGATGGGGTTTAGGGGAATGAAATGTGTTCCCATTAATTTTCCAGAAAAAAAAAATTCTAAAGGAAGCAAAGAGCAAGTTCAGAGCTCTTCTGAGAAATGAAGAGGAGCTCCTCAAGGTGGGCTGATGTGTCCTGATGAGCTTTCAGAGCTTGGCTCTGGAGTGTGTCTGCTCCAAGAATCCCAGACTCAGTCTGCTCCAGCTTGGAATCTGGGGAGAGCCAAGAGCTTTGTTTTCCCTCGGCTCCTCCTCAGGAGTATTTCCTTCAGCACACGGCTCCTCTGCTGCAGACTCCACGCCTTGGCTGCCAGGAGAAGTTGTCTTTCTTCTGGAAAGATTTTTTTTTTCCCTGTAATTATTGTTGTTATCTTAACCAGGCAGAGCTGCCAGCTCTGGGGATGAGACCTTCCATTAACCTGAGTCACGATGAGGATCCTTCCTAAAGAGGATCTGCTGCTCTTGTTTAATCGGGGCAGGGAAAGAGAGGATGGGACTGGACATAATTCCATGGATGTCAGAGAAAGCAGAGCAGGATTTGACTTTCCTGTGGAACATTTCAGAGTGAGAGGAAAGGAGCTGTGCCAGGGCAGGCTCAGCTGGGCCAGCAGCAGGAATTTGCCCATGGAAAGGGAGCTCAGGCCTTGGCAGGGGCTGCCCAGGGAGCTTTGCAGTGCCCACCCCTGCAGGTGTCCCCTGGAGGTGGCACTGAGTGCTCTGGGCAGGGGACAAGGTGCCCGTGGGGCACAGCTGGCACTGCATGGGCTGGCAGGGCTGGGCCAGCCTCAGGCATTCTGTAAGGAGCTGGGAAGAGGCTGGAGCCCCAGGAGGGGCTGAGGGAGCTGGGCAGGGGCTGGAGAGTTCCTGAGGGAGCTGGGAAGGGGCTGCAGAGTTCCTGAGGGAGCTGGGAAGGGAATGGAGAGTTCCTGAGGGAGCTGGGCAGGGGCTGGAGAGTTCCTGAGGGAGCTGGGCAGGGGCTGGAGAGTTCCTGAGGGAGCTGGGAAGGGAATGGAGAGTTCCTGAGGGAGCTGGGAAGGGAATGGAGAGTTCCTGAGGGAGCTGGGAAGGGGCTGGAGAGTTCCTGAGGGAGCTGGGAAGGGAATGGAGAGTTCCTGAGGGAGCTGGGCAGGGGCTGAGCCTGGAGCAAAGGAGGCTCAGGGGCCCTTGTGGCTCTGCACAAGTCCCTGCCAGGAGGGCACAGCCGGGGGGGTCGGGCTCTGCTGCCAGGAACAGGGACAGGAGCAGAGGGAACGGCCTCAGGCTGGGCCAGGGCAGGCTCAGCTGGGCCAGCAGCAGGAATTTGCCCATGGAAAGGGAGCTCAGGCCTTGGCAGGGGCTGCCCAGGGAGCTTTGCAGTGCCCATCCCTGGCGGCGCCCAAGACGCGGACGTGGCGCTCAGTTCAACAAGCTGGGCACGGGGCACGGCTGGGCCTGGATGATCTCAGAGGTTCTTCCTTCCCTCATTAATCCCGGTGATCCCATAACATTCCTCTCCCTCCCTTCCCTTCCGCAGGGGCGTCCGAGCTGACGGCGTTCAGCGACCCCCGGGTGGGCATCGAGCGCTCCTTCCCGGCGCTGCCGTCCATCTCCGACCCGCGCATGCACTACCCGGGCGCCTTCACCTACACGCCCACGCCCGTCAGCTCCGCCATCGGCATCGGCATGTCGGCCATGTCCACGGCCTCCCGCTACCACACGTACCTCCCGCCGCCCTACCCCGGCTCCTCCCAGGCTCAGGGCGGCCCCTTCCAGACCGGCTCCCCCTCGTACCACCTGTACTACGGCACCTCGGCCGGCTCCTACCAGTTCTCCATGATCTCGGGCGGGGAGCGCTCGCCGCCGCGCATCCACCCGCCCTGCACCAACGCCTCCACGGGCTCCGCGCTGCTCAACCCCAGCCTGCCCAACCAGAGCGACGTGGTGGAGGCCGAAGGCAGCCACAGCAACTCGCCCACCAACATGGCCAGCACGGCCAGGCTGGAGGAGGCCGTGTGGAGGCCCTACTGAGGATGAGGAGGTCAGGAAGGAGCTCCAGGGTCAGGACTTAACGCGCTTCCCATTGCCCGGAGGGATCCCAGAAACTTCCCTGCGGGCCCTGCCGCGTTCATCCACGAGTTTCAGGAGCAAACCCTTGGCAAGTCAGCGCTCCCAGGGGTGCTGGCTCTCGTTGCCAGGCCCTGGCCAAGGATTCCCGGCAGGAGAACGAGCTTCTGGGAAGGAGGACGCCCCAGTTGGTGGTGCAGAGGTAGCGAGGGTGGGTAAGAGGGAATCCAGCCTGATTCCAGGCCTGTGGCTTCCCAGCGTGCCTGGGCTTGAAGGTCTCCACAGCCCTAAAAGAGAGTTTCGGTTCACTTCTATTTTTAAGACTTAAAACCTTAAAAAAAAAAAAAAACCCAAAAAACAAAAATAAATCTTAGCGAGTTTACTGCATCTTAGGGACATCTTAAGTGTAAGGAAGTATAGGAAGATTCCCAGAGGGAAACTGTGAACGCTTCTGTTTTCGCAATGCTGTGAATGAGAGGTTTTATATATTGGACTTCATTCTTTCTTTTCTTTGTTTTGTTTGTATATTCCAAAGAATATGGATTTTTTTATTACTGGGGGGTTTTTTTGTTTTGTTTTGGGTTTAGGTTTTTTTGGTGTTTTTTTGGTTTTGTTTTGGGTTTTTTTTTAGGATGCGCCTCATCCTGCTTTGCATCTAATTTGTTTTATTTCTCTTGGCACCTTATAAATTGCAAAAAAAAAAAATTTAGATTTTGCTCTTTTTTTGTTTTAATCATGCTTGCTTCTTTCTTGCTCTGTCAACTGAAAGAATCAGCCCCTTTTTCAATGAGTTAATTTAACTTTTTATCTCTTGGACTTTTTTTTTTAACACAACGGCTACAGCCTTGGGTCATTTTCAACTACTGTATTTCTTTGATGAGTTGATTGATATTTATGCCTGATATTTAGACTTTTCTTATTTGTTGATACTATTATTATTTAAATATGCCTATATTAAAAAAAAATATCAGCAATTGCCTTTTTTTGGTAGCAGCCAAAGTCAAATTTCTCACATTGAAAAAGGCTGGAATAACGATGGGCAAAAGTGACCTCTGAATTCCCTAAAAATATTGTTTACAATTATCTTGCTCTCATTTTACTCAGCCTAGGTCCTCAAAGGCATTGTGGTGCCCAGTTCCTGCTGGAAGGCACCAAAATCGCTGGGAATTTCTGTCCCTTTCCAAGTGGTGGAGTCATCTCTCCCTCCTCCTACTTTGTCACCAGTGGTGGCCCTCAGGATCAGGAATCAGGACGTAGATACTTCCTAAGGCAAATTCAATATTCCCTAATTAAACACCTGCCCACTGCAGGGACAGGACACAGGGAATGGCTCCCAGTGCCAGAGGGCAGGGCTGGATGGGAATTGGGAATCAGGAATTGTTCCATGGCAGGGTGGGAGGCCCTGGAATAGAATTCCCAGAGCAGCTGGGGCTGCCCCTGGATGCTGGAAGTGTCCAAGGCCAGGTTGGAGCAGCCTGGGACAGTGGGAGGGGTCCCTGCCATGGCAATTTTGGTGGATGAGCTTTAAGATCCCTCCCAACCCAAAGCATTCCCTGGTTCTGTGATTCCCAGGGCAAGGGGGAAGTCCTGGCTCTGATGGAATCCGGGTGAGATTTGCCGCCGGGATTTCTGTGCGGCACCAAAGCCACATTCCACTCTGCTGGCAAACACATCCCTTCCTGGAAAGCTCCAGAAAAGCCAGGGCCGGGACAACCCTTCCATTTGCATCTTCTGGGAGAAGAGGAGGGCTATTTAAAGCTGGTGTAGCCATTGCTGTGCCCTGTAGTAAATCTACAAGGGTTTTACGAGGTAGGAGCAGGTTGAGGAGCTGCCCATCGCCCCAGCACAAACATATCAGATGTCACTGTAACGTTTTTGGCACTATTTTATTGAGGGTTTGCTCTGAATGCAGCTCTTGTACTACTCCTGAACTCCAAACTGCTGATGTTGACACGTGTGAGTCCCAGATGAGCTGATTGTTATTTAATGTACCTCTCAAACCAGAGAAACAATTGCAGGTCAACTCAAGAGAGTATTTGAAAGCAGGACTTCAGATCAGTGTTTGATGTTTTAAAAAAAATATAAAAAAGTAAAAAGGATTCAAATTAAAAAGATCCTTGGCTGCAGGCAGCAAAACAGCTGGACTTATTTAAAACCATTTGTTTTTCAACTTTTCTCTTTTATATATATATATATATATATGATTTTGCTTCTTTGTTTGAGTTGGATGCAGTAGCACTTTGGTATTGAAAAGAATTGAAGAATTTTCACTGTCAATGAGGTGGTTTCTGTGCAGAAAATAGGGAGTGTTTCAAGAGATCTCAGCAAAAGCCCAGAATGTTTTTGTTAAAACACAAGGCCTTGTGCTTTTCATTTAATGAGATATCCTTTATGTTTCCAGAGTTTGCTCTGAAAAAAAAGACAGAAAACATCCAAATTGGATTAGAAATAAATACTGAAAGTCTGGAGACGCTGCTGAATACAGAAATACAGAGACCCCCACAGCTGTAGCATTTCCATAGTTGGGCTCTCACCTCTTCAATACCCTAAAAAAAACCCTCCCACAGCACTGAGCAGTAGCTCTGTTGCAGAATCCATTCGGCACATTCTGTGCAGTTCAAACCCTAATTCATTACAGCTCTCAATTAAAATGGTAATTGATTACAGCTCTCACATCTGCCTTGTGACTGGACCACCAAAGTTCACAGAGCTGGGAGTGGAAACACAGCAGGGAGGGAGAGGAGAGGAGCTTGGAGGAGCCAGGAAGGGCCAGGTGACCTGGAGAGGGAATTTTACCAAAAGCAGGGAGTGCCAGGAGGAGGGGGATGGTGTGGAGATGAAGGAGGACAGGGTTAGATGGGATATTTGGAATAAATTCACCCCTGTGAAATTTGTGAGGCCCTGACACAGAGTGCCCAGAGAGGTTTTGGATTCCCCATCCCTGGAAATGTCCAAGGCCAGGTTGGACATTGGGGCTTGGAGCAGCCTGGCACAGTGGAAGGTGTCCCTGCCATGGCAGGGGTGGCACTGGATGGGTTTAAGGTCCCTTCCAACCCAAACCATTCCAGGATTTGATGATTCCATGAGTTCAGCCCAGTGGCAGAAGTGAGGTTGTTGTGGCCACCAAGGTGAGCTCAGTGTAACCACCAAGGGGAGCTCAGTGTGGCCACCAAGGCAAGGTCAATGTGGCCACCAGAGTGAGGTTGCTGTGGCCACCAAGGCAAGGTCAATGTGGCCACCAAGGTGAGCTCAATGTGGCCACCAGGGTGAGCTCAATGTGGCCACCAGAGTGAGGTTGTTGTGGTCATCAAGGTGAGCTCAGTGTAACCACCAAGGTGAGCTCAATGTGGCCACCAAGGCAAGGTCAATGTGGCCACCAAGGTGAGGTTGTTGTGGTCACCAAGGTGAGCTCAATGTGGCCACCAAGGTGAGCTCAATGTGGCCACCAAGGCAAGGTCAATGTGGCCACCAGAATGAGGTTGTTGTGGCCACCAGAGTGAGGTTGTTGTGGCCACCACGTTGCCAGGCCTGTGGGACACCACAGCCTCCTTTCTGCCCCAGCCCTTTCAGCCCCCAGAATTGAAACCCACCCTCCCTGGCAGCTAAAAAACAACAGGGATTCACAGGAACAGGGAGCTGGCAACTCCCAGACCCTAAATCAAACATTTCTCATGTCTGTGCCTCTCCTTTGTCTCCACTCATGCTAAAGGTGAGAATTTGGCTCTCCCTGATGTGAACAGGATGAGGAGATAACAGAACCCATCACCACCACTTTCCCCTGTGTCCTTATTGACACTCTTCTGGAATTTCTCAGTGTTTTCCATGTTTTTATTGCCAGCAACCAAATTTTAGAGTCCAACCTCTCTGTTATGTCCAGCACTGCAAAGGAAAGGAAAAGCCAAGTTCATTATCCCTGGCAATTAATCTGTTTAATTAATCACTGTGGGTTTCAGTGTATTCACTCACCAGAAACCACATTTGACTCAAATATTTGGTTTTGTAGCCATCACTAAGGATGGCACAGTTTTTCAAGGCTGTTAAAATGCTCTCACCTCTTTCCTCTTATATTTTAAGAGCTCATAACAGGCAGAAAAAAAAAGATATTTGGATAAAACATTTCCCTATCTCCAAATTAGAGTGCATAAATATATATATTTTTAATGGCTATAACATATATATATTTCTATAGTTTTATCATCCTGGGTGCTGTATGGAATCAGAAAAAATAGAATTTTTGTGCTTCTGCTCTGGAGCTGCAGTCAGCAGAGTGCTTTAGGTACCTCACCCTCCCAAAATTCATCTCCTGGCCGTCCTTACTCTCAGCTTGGGTGCTCCTTTCACAAGACACAGCTCCTTGTCCACGTCAAACATCTTCAACAGAAATTTTGCTGGCTCTGAGGACAAATATTTCTCGCTCTTAAAGTCATTGAAGAGTTCCTGCTTGCTCCCAGGGCATTGCAGAGGAGCTGTAATGCAGGTAGAAGAGGGTGCAGAGAGCATCCCTGCTGGGAAGGGTTTGATTTGTACAAATTCTCCGCTGGGAATGGGGAGAAATCCTCTCCTCCAAGCAGCCTTTGGCAAAACATCCCCAATTTCCTGCTCTCTTCACACATTCACTGCTGCTTCCTGGCTGCCCTTTTCCGTGGCTGTGGTTGAAGTTCAGGGAGGAGTGGATCCGTTTTCTGTCCTCAGAGCAAAACTCTGCCTTGTTTTCCTGCCTTGTTCCATTTCCCGCTGGGTTTTTGTTCACCTCGCTGGCTCAGTCCCGACCACTGGGCCTTTTTCTCCTTGTCCTTCCAGGGTTGCATCCCCAGAGTTACTTGTATTTATGTCTGTAAATAGATTTCCAAAGCTTCCTAGCCAAAATATTTAGTGCTTGTAATTACTCTGCATTTTTCTCTTTTTTGGTTTGGTTTTTTTTTTTTTTCTGTGTTTTTAATGAACTTACCTTTGTGTTTGCTGAAATACTGTAGTGAGACTTATTTCTTTTCCAAATTAGTTATTTTTAGGCTTCAAGAGGAACTACATTTTATTAACTTTTGTAAACAGTTATAGCATGGTCTCTATCCAACATCCTTCACTTTTTTTTTTTTTTGTGGTAGGGGAGAAACAAACGTGCAAAAAAAAAAAAATCTGTGGGTTATTTGTGGTATTTTGGGTTGGACAATCCCAGCTTTTTTTAATACCAAAATTTCAGTGTGAGGTGGTGAGGCTGAGAAGGGACACAGCCCCATCAGAGCGACACCAAAGGGAATTCGTTCAGCATTTTCTGGCCATGTTTACAAAACATTTTCCCTTTCATGCTGAACTTTTCCTGAAGGGGAAACAATCAGCTGAGGGATTTTTTGGAGGGGTTGGTTACCAGGGACTTTTCTTCCTGGGGAGGGAGGGAGGGAGGGAGGGAGGGAGGGAGGGCAGGGGGTGGCTGCTGATTTTTGGAACCAGATAGGAAAAGAGAATAGAATAGGTTTTATTTTTCCCCCACTCCAGGAATCTCTAGATAGCACCCCGGGGTAAATTCTTGCTGTCCACAGGGATGGCTGTGTCCAGCACCACAGGAGAATTCATTACAACTACCCAGAGCAGCTGGACTGCTGCAGTAGTTCTAATGAACACTTTTCTTCCTTTTCTTTCTTTTCTTTCTTTCTTTTTTTCTTTGTACCACAGTTTCCTCTGTAAATTCAATATTATAATTAGTGTGAATGACAAATAAAATGTTTGACAAGTATGCATGTGGGCCTGGTGCATTTTTTTATCTGGGAGAAAAAATAAATCTCAGGGAAAAAGGAGCCATCAGGAGGAGGGTGCTGAGCGTGTGACACTCACAACATCAAAATAAGGTTTCCATGCTTTTTGTTTTTCAATTCTTTCTTTCTTTTTTGTCAAAATACTATTTTCCTGCTCTGGATTAAGCTGATGAAAGGCCTGAAATACAACAGGACACCAGAGCAGGAGGGAAACTTTACAGTGAAGCTGCCCAGAGAGGTTGTGGATTCCCCTGGATCCCTGGCAGTGCCCAAGGCCAGGCTGGACCCTGGGGACAGTGGGAGGTGTCCCTGCCATGGCAGGGGTGGGATGAGATGATCTTTAAAATCCCTTCCAACCCAAACCATTCCAGGATTCCATGAAATGAGATTTTGCATCTACAGAAGTTCAATAATTGCATTTTAGCCCTGGCTTCTCAATTAAATTTCAGTATTTCAGATTCGTCTACAGCTCTCATTTTTCTTCATCTTTTCCTTCTTGGATTGGATCCTTTTCACTGCTGGTGGTTTGAACCTTCCTTGAGGAGCACCAAAAGAAATTTTAAGGTTATGTTACTTAAAAGATTTGTGCTTTTTTTCTCTTTAAATAAATAATGAAACAAAAGTGTTAATGAAACATTACTATGGGTGTACCAAGCTTTCAAAATTAGCAAAATATATTGAAAGTTCATTTTTAAAGATTCTGTATCCAGGCACCTGTAGATATAGTCAAAATACCTTCTAATATTGGCCCTGCACAATATATTGCATGATATTAAGGAAGTTTTCAATAATATCCTTCTCCACAATAATCAGGGAATCACAGAATGGTTTGGGGTTGGAAGGGACCTTAAAGATCACCCAGTTCCAAGTCCCTTGCCATGGGCAGGGACACCTTCCAAACCAGGTTGTTATATATTTTACATATAATTTATATACTTGTATATAATTTTGTATATAATTTATATATTTTTATATATACAACAACTGCTTTTCAGCTGCTCCTCTCAGTGAAGAACCAGCTACAAAGCAAAGTACTGAAGGTGCATTTTTCTTCTGCCATCTCTAGAGTAACCCCTCATCTCTCAAACCATAATCCACATTATCTATTTAAAATTCAGGCCAAAACACTGAGAGAAAAGAGTGACTGGATCCCAGGTGCCTCTTTAGAGGTAGAAATTTCAGCATCCCCATCTCTGACGTGGATTTTGGTTTTCCTGCTCAGCGTGGCCCCTCACATTTCTTTCCAGCATGACCCTAAAATACTGCATTTGTATTTTTGAAGAGACTCCCCTGCAGATTCCTCCCCTGACCCCGTGAAACCCAAGAGCCTTTCCCTCGAGGTGCATGGTGAGGCAGAGCACGTGTTTGTTTTGTCACTGGTTTTGACACGCAGGAAAAGAAGCCACAAATAGCAATGGTCAAAACAAACCCAAAAATATGACAGCCAAGGGCATCTCAGCAGAAATATTTGCTGCTGGGTTTTGAAGGCTGCTCAAAAGAGCTTTCTGCTCTTTTGATTGGAGCAGGCTGCAGGAATGTAAAGATTTTGTAGAGAACAGAGCAGCAGAGCTCTGGTTGTGGAAAGGAAGGGAAGGCAGATCCACGAATCCCACTCTGAGCAAATCCATGGATCACTCTGAGCTGATCCATGGATCCCACTTTGAGCAGATCCATGAATCCCATTCTGAGCAGACCCATGGATCCCTTCTGAGCAGACCCATGGATCCCCTCTGAGCAGATCCATGGATCCTGCTCTGAGCAGACCCATGGATCCCACTCTGAGCTGATCCATGGATCCCACTTTGAGCAGATCCATGGATCCCACTGTGAGCTGATCCATGGATCCCACCCTGACCAGATCCATGGATCCTGCTCTGAGCAGACCCATGGATCACTCTGAGCAGATCCATGGTTCCCACTTTGACCAGACCCATGGATCCCCTCTGAGCAGATCCATGGATCCTACACTGAGCAGATCCATGGATCCTACCATGAACAGCTCCATGGATTCCGCACTGAGCTGATCCGTGGATCCCACTTGGAGCAGATCCGTGGATCCCTCTGAGCAGACCCACAGATCCCATTCTGACCAGATCCATGGATCCCACTTTGAGCAGATCCATGGATCCCACTTTGACCAGATCCGTGGATCCCCCATTGAGCAGATCCATGGATCCCACTCTGAGCAATCCATGGATCCCCCATTGAGCAAATCCATGGATCCTACTCTGAGCTGATCCATGGATTCCACTCTGAGCAGATCCACAAATCCCACATTGAGCAGACCCATGGATCTCACTCTGAGCGGATCCATTGATCCCACCATGAACAGCTCCATGGATCCCACTGTGAACAGATCCATGGATCCCACCCTGAGCAGATCCATGGATCCTGCTCTGAGCAGACCCATGGATCACTCTGAGCAGATCCATGGATCCCACTTTGACCAGATCCATGGATCCCACACTGAGCAGATCCATGGATCCCATTCTGAGCAGATCCATAGATCCCACACTGAGCAGATCCACGGATCCCACTTTGACCAGGTCCGTGGATCCCCCATTGAGCAGATCCATGGATCCTACTCTGAGCTGATCCATGGATTCCACTCTGAGCAGATCCATGGATCCCAGTTTGACCAGATCCACGGGTCCCATTCTGAGCAGATCCATGGATCCCACTTTGAGCAGATCCATGAATCCCATTCTGAGCAGATCCATGGATCCCACTGTGAGCAGATCCATTGATCCCACCGTGAACAGCTCCATGGATCCCATTCTGAGCAGATCCATGGATCCCACTCCCTGTCCTTGTGGAAAGGCCATGTCCTCCTCCTTGCCATGCAGCTGGACTGAGGAGAATCCCTCCTGTGCCCAAATTCCCCAGTTTCCAGCGTGGTTGTGCCACTCCAGAGCAGTGGCACCTGCTGGATGCCGGCTGAGGGGAGGGAGCAGGAGCAGCTCCCTCTCCTGCCCTCTGCCTCCCTCCCTGCCCAGGAAAACAGGGAGCTCACAGCCCATGGGAAGCCAGGGCAGCCCCTGGATCCCAAAGGTGACCTCACCACACCAGTTCGGACAACTGGGAATGTCCAGCTCAACCCCTCCTCCCTTTGAGAGGGAGGAGGAGGAGCAGGAAAGGGCAGGGAAGGTGATGAAGACCAAGGCTGGAGGCTGCAGGTGGTGAGAGGAGGGGCTGCCAAGGGTGAATGCAAAACGTTGTTGACTTCTTGTGGCACTTCACACCCAGCTTTTAATGAGCTCTAATTACAGAGCCACTGTCCCCGGAGCTCTCCCACACACCGGCCTCTGAGGGCTCATTATGCACCATCAGCCCTCAAGGCACCGTCCAGTTCCACACAGGTGTCCTGGAAAAATAACCCGGCAGAGTGTGTCCAAATCCACACAGGTGTCCTGGAAAAATAACCCAGCTGTGTGTGTCCAAATCCACAGGGATGTCCTGGATCAATAACCCAGCTGTGTGTGTCCAAATCCACAGGGATGTCCTGGATAAATAACTCAGGTGTGTGTCCAAATCCACACAGGTGTCCTGGAAAAATAACCCAGCTGTGTGTCCAGCCCCACAGGGATTTCTGGATCAATAACCCAGCTGTGTGTCCAAATCCACAGGGATTTTCTGGATCAATAACCCAGCTGTGTGTCCAGTCCCACAGGGATTTCTGGATCAATAACCCAGCTGTGTGTTCAACCCCACATGGATTTCTGGATCAATAACCCAGCTGTGTGTCCAAATCCACAAGGATTTTCTGGACAAATAACCCAGCTGTGTGTCCAACCCCACAGAGAATTTCTGGATCAATAACCCAGCTGTGTGTCCAACCCCACAGGGATTTCTGGATCAATAACCCAGCTGTGTGTCCAACCCCACAGGGATTTTCTGGATCAATAACCCAGCTGTGTGTGTCCAAATCCACAGGGATGTCCTGGATAAATAACCCAGCTGTGTGTCCAGCCCCACAGGGATTTCTGGATCAATAACCCAGCTGTGTATCCAAATCCACAGGGATGTCCTGGAAAAATAACCCAGCTGTGTGTCCAACCCCACAGGGATTTCTGGATCAATAACCCAGCTGTGTGTCCAACCCCACAGGGATGTCCTGGATCAATAACCCAGCTGTGTGTCCAGCCCCACAGGGATTTTCTGGATCAATAACCCAGCTGTGTGTCCAAATCCACAGGGATTTCTGGATCAATAACCCATTTCTGTTCCCCATGGGTGCACACAGCTTCTCCCCTTCCCAGTGGCTCCAGGACCCTCCTGGGTTGTGGGGCAGGAGTGAGATCCCCTTCCCTGCAATGCTGTGCCTGGCTCAGCGTGTGTGGCCGCAGAGCAGACAATAAACTGCATTATCTGCTCCCAGACAGAACCTGCTCACAGCCTCCAGAGCTCAGAAACCTGTCACTGCTGCCCCTGTCATGGCCCTGTGCCTTCCAGACATGACTAAAACCTGACTCAGCCCAGCACTGTAAAAGGGCCAAAAATAGGATTTTTCTTAGTCCCCACATCTTTTTGCAACACCGAGTTTCTTCCAGGGCTGTGGGATAATTTGGGAATGTCTCAATTATTACTCCACGTGATGCCTCAGGTTTTAGCTTTTATATTTTCAGATTCTGTGCTGCTTTAGTCTGTACTTCTAAGCTTCATATTATGGGATGGTGAGCTCTGTGCACAGAGCAGGGAGACAAAACAATTCCTGCTCCAGCTGGGCACCAAGGACAAATGATCCCAATCTCAGCCCAGGAGCACAAACCCCGTGGGCTGGAGAGAGAAAAACAAGCAGGGTGGGAGTGCCTGGGCTAAAGCTGGAATGGGACACTGAACTGCAAGGTGCAAATGGAGCATGTGGGAAATGGATTTGTAGGGAATTTTTAAAGTCTGACAGGAGGCTCACACAGTGTGTGCATCTGTGTGCAAACCTTGAGACAAGAAATGCTGACTGAGAAATGCCCTGGAACAGGACAGACATTGCTGAGAGAGAAATGGAGCTGGAAACAAGTTTCAAAGGATGGGCTTGCAAATAAGACTGGATAGTTTGGAGAAACAGAACTGTGAAAGATGAATTGTAGGACCCACGAGGGGTAATTTTAGATAATTGGCTTTAAGGCATTTCCAGAATGGTGTGGCTAATGCTGATAGGGCAAAAAACACTTACAGTGCATTGTAATTAGGAAATAATTAGCTTCTGATTGTGATGGAATGAATTATAACATCTGTATTGTCTCACCCTTCACATGAGACTGAAAATGGAATTAAAGTTTTTAAAACACCTCTCAGTCACCCCATCTCTGGGTCAGAAAAGGGCCTAATCCCACAAAGCAGAACTGATCCCAGGGAGAGACCCCGTGCCCGGCCGTGCATTTTGGGGCCATTTTGGTTCATCTTGGGTGCAGCCCTGGCTGGGCTCTGGTGCTGCCCAAGGTGCATCCATGGAGGAGATCCTTTGAATAAATCCCTATTTATTCTGTAAATAAATACAGAATTCATTGTGTAACTCTGCCCAGCCTCTGCTCTGGGTCAGCCTTCCCAAGGCACCCCAGATGCTCCTGGCACGGCCCCACCTCTGCTCCCTGTTTTCCCTTTGTGGAGCACTCCCAGTAACTCTGCCACGGGGATGCCCTGTGGAGCAGCACTTTGAAGTGTAGGCAGGAAAGGAATGTCCAAATTCCAGCTCATCCCAACTCCTGCCTGCCGGGGGAGGGAGGCAGAGCGCAGATAAAAGCGTGTTTAACCCTGAGGAGAAGGAAAATAAAAGGCCAGAAGCTCCAGGTCCCCATTGGAATGTCTAGCTACTGAATTAGGAAGCTTGTTTGCTGGTTTTAGGTTACGGGGACACCTCGAAGTCTCCCAGACTGGATTAGTCAGCACGAGTCACTGTCTGGGAATTGTTTGGGTTTTTTCGACAGGAGGATAAAACAATTTAAGGAGAAAATCTAATCCACAGATTTCAAACCCAGCCTGCTTGTAGAGCAGGGAGGGGGCAGTGCTGCGCTGAGGGCTTTGGGGAAATCTCATTTTCCTGAGGGAAGTGTGAAAAACGGAGTAGAAAATAAACAATTTTTGTAAAATTTAATAAGGGATAAAATAAGAGAAGAAAATAAAAAAATAAAATCTAGCACTGGTGTGCTCCTGGCCAACAGTGAGAGAGGGAAGCTGCTCCTTGCTGATCCAGAATTGTTTCCTGGAGCACCAAAAAGTGCCTCAAACACAAACACAACACGTCAATACAGCTCCACAGCAACTCTAATTTAGTAGTGCCTGCATTTGCATTAATTTGGACTTCTTAGACTAACAACTGTCCAGCATCTATCATAAATTAAAAAAAAAAAAAGACAGATAATAAGGAAAAAAAGAACCTCACACAAACTGAGCTTGCTTTGATGAGGATTAATAATGCATAAGCAAAACAAGAAAACTGTGAGCCACCTGATAATGAAAAGGTAACTCATCCTGTAAAATATTTCTTCCACACAGGTGCTTTTGAAGCCATCATTTTAGCAGGGATTTACTAGAAATAATAAATTTACAGTAGCTTTTCTGGGGCAGCTTTAGTGGCAGATTTACACTGGACACATCCCCTGAGCAGAGGAGACCCAGGCCTGGCTCCTGAGGAGCTCTGCCAACTGAAAGTGCTTCTCAACACCACCAGGTTCATCCCTGCTGGAGTTTATTTCCCTGTTTTCTCACACCAGAATCCCTCAGGACTGAGACCTCCCAGTTCACAAAATCACAGAATGGTTTGGGTTGGAAGGGACCTGAAATTCCTTGAAAATCAGTGAATTTTCACTGAAACAACAAAATCCCTACACGAATCCCGCCATGGCAAACTTCACCCTTCCCCTCTGGAATGAGTTGTTCTGAATCAAGGTTATTTCACACAGGAATGTTTCCAGTTTCAGTTTTGCCCCATAAAACTGTGGCTAAATTTGTGGAGGAGGGAGGAAGGAAAATCTTCTTTTTTTTTTCTGAATTCTAATTCCTCATCTCTGATATTTCCCCAGCTTCCTGCAGGCCAGGAGCTGGAGCAGGAGCAGTCAGCCCAGCACAGCTGACTTTGAGGGATGTGTAATCCCAGCCAGTGTTTCCATCCCATGGCAATTATGATTTTGGGGCTGGATGAGTAGAAGTTGTTCTATTTTAGAACAGAAAACCAAAACTTTCTGCACCAAAAATTCAAAACTTTCTGCAGATGGCAAAAATCTGTCAGTGTGGTCCTGAGAAATGGTTCAGTGGCAGCCTTTTGAAAGTGATGAAATGATCTTTGTTGCCAAAGGCTGGAGCCTGCCAATCCTGGGAATGCTGGCCCTTCCACAATTTGTTGTCACTTTGTGGGAAGCAGCATGACAAGGCTGGGCTGAGTCAGCAGCTTGCACCACAGCCCAGCCCAAATATTTCCGAGGTGTGAGAGGCCAAAATCCAGGATTTTGGTTGATTTTCAGCGCTGTCCAGACCGTGGCTGTGACCCCACAGGGTCACCTGGATGATTTTGCAGCCCAAAGGTGTTAAAGGTGCTGGTTTACCTCTTAGTCCTGCCTTTCCCAGTGATCCCATTAATCTGAGCTGATTTTTGGGATCCCTTTTTGTGCTGCCCAACTTCCCTGGGTCTTCAGCCATATCACCTGCTGGAAAATATCCATCTCCTTTCTCAGTGTCCCATGGCCAAACTGGACATTTTCAACTTCCTAAAATCTCCCATGCACCTTAATTCTCATTAAGGCACCACATAAAATATTCCAGAAGTTTCCAAGTGTGGTTCCACTAGAGATGAGAAATGAGTCTCCCACGGAGTCCCCCCTTTGTGGGCGGTGAATTTTGGCACTTCTCAAGGCTTTCAGGACCACTGAACACTCAGAGAAGAGCGGGGGAAGAGAGAAACCCTTCTAGACACTTCTGTGAGGGATATTTTTGTGCCTGTTGGCAGTAATATCAACAGGGATATTGAGATGTGCCTCCCAAAACAAAGACAGTTTTGGTGGCACAGGAGGGAAGAGGGAGTTGGGGGACAAGAGGGCCAAGCAGGAGGTGAAATTTATTCCAAATCTTTTAATAAGCAAAATTATATTTCCAATCTCTTATCCCTCCCAGGTGGATATTGCAATTAGGAAACAGAAAAAAAGCTCTAGGAGAAAAACCCCAGCTCTGTAAAGAGAAGGAGGTTTTTCATTGTCTATTTCCCCAGCTGTAAAAAGCTGGGAGGGGGAAACAAACCAAACCAAAACCTCCTGAATATTTTTTTTTTTTCTGTTCTTGATAAAACAAACATGTTAGAGATAAACCAACCTAGAAATAAGGTTCTCTTCTGTGCTGCTGATGAAGGCAAATACCCCAAGGAGGAGAACAACCTCATTTTCTCCCAGGGCTGCTCAGCATTTCTCTCAGTTCAACTGCTCAGGTGCCTCTTTTCTCATCTGTACCTCCACTCACACTCCCCTTGTTTCTGAGTGACCTCTGTGTGCTGAGTGATGCATCTCAGCACAGATTGCACCTCACTCAGGGTTTATCCCTGCCTTCTCCACTGGCTGGAGCAAAATCCCTCCCTCCCCGTGCCTCAGTTTCCTCCTTGCACAAGTGACACTGATCTTTGAGAAGCCCTTTGGGCTCCACGGATGAAAAGGGTTACAGTTGTTGTTATTGTTGTCTCCACTAGAAAAACATGTCCATAAATCATCTTTCAGGGATAGTGAAGCAGGTTTCATTGGCTCCAGAGCTGAGTGACTGAACAGAGAAGAATTTCCTTCTTTGGCATTTTCCCCTAGTTTTAATAACTTTGAACTCTTGCTTTAGATCTTGTTTACATTAGGCTGGTTCAGTAACTGTGTGTCTCCCTCCAGCAATTGTCTCCCTCTTCCCCACCTTCCTCAGGTATTTGGTTTAGGTACCAAACATCTGACTCAGGTCTTCCTGGAGAATGGCTGAGCTGGGGTGGATGGAAGAAGAAATATTTTTTCCCTGTCAGAGAGGAGAGGGAACTAAGAGGAGAAACAGGCAGAGGCCATGACTGCCATGGACACAGGCCCTGGGGACAAAAACCCCCTTGGCTGTTTCCACACCCCCTGTCAAACACAAACTGTACAGATGGAATTGCTGAGACCATTTGGGTCAGAGGATGGCAGTGGGTCCCTCTGAGCTGAAGAAGCTCTGGGGCTGCAAAGGTCACAGCTCTGCTCTGGGCTGGGGTGGGCTCACCTCGAGTCCTGGGGGCAGCTTTGGGTACCACAATGTGAAAAGGACATGAATGCTCTCAGAGAGAGTCCAGAGCAGGGATACAGAGATGGTGAAGGGTCTGGAGGGGCCATGTGAGGAGCAGCTGAAGGATCTTGGCTTGTCCAGCTGGAGAAAAGGAGACTGAGAGGGGATTCATTGTGGTCTACAGCTCCTACCAAGGGACAGCTCTGAACTCTGCTCCCTGTGACCTCACAGCACCCAGGGAGTGCCTGGAGCTGGGCCAGGAGGGATTTAGGTTGGATTTCAGGGCAAGGCTCCTGCCCAGAGGGTGCTGGCACTGCCCAGGCTGCCCAGGGAATGGGCACGGCCCCGAGGCTGCCACAGCTCCAGGAGCCTTTGGCCAGCGCTGCCAGGGATGCCCAGGCTGGGCTGGGTGGGCTCTGGGCAGGGCAGGGCTGGCACTGGGGGATCCTGGTGGGTGCCTGACTCAGGGAATTCTCAGGATCCTTTAACTTGGGATATTCTCTACCTCTGCATGTTCCACCTGTGCAATTCTGCAGCACAGAAACAGAACCCCAGGCACAGGGTTGTGGAAACCCAGAGCACCAGGAATATTTCTGTGTCTGCTCTGGGGTGCCCTGACCCCCAGGGCAGCACTGACTCTGACCCTCATTCATGGAGAAAGTTTCCCAGACTTCAAGATAGACTGGAATCCACAAAAGTGTGAAATAGATTATAGAGAGCAGTGTGGGTGTGTCACTTGGTGAGAAATTGAGGGTTTGGGGTTTTTAGTGTGTTGTGGATGGAAGCAAGATGGGGACACAGGGTGTTGTTCTGGGTTTCTTCTTCTTAGGTTTGGGTGGCATTTTGTAATTAGGCAGAAAAGTCCCCATTGCAGCTCTGTGGGATCAGTTATTGGGTTAAAAGGTAAAATAACCCAGGTGTCAGTTCTTCATTGGATGGTTTAGTCTTAAAAGACCTTGGAACAAGAGACTGTTGGCCATTTTGTGCCTTCTCATGAAAAGCTGCTGAACTCTCACTAGTGAGACTGTTTTACTGATAACAAATAATAAACACCTGAGTGTGAACATGAAACACCATCTCAAGTGCCTTCAATCCAGACCCAGAGAAACCCACAGCTGGTACTGCCACAGTGTGGCTGCTCCTGCTTCACTCTGGCTCTGCCAGGCTGTGCCAGGGGAGGGATGAGGCCGCTCAGAGCCCGGTCTGGGCACTCCTGCCCGCTCAGTCCTGGCCAGCTCCGCTCTGTCCTGTGGGCCCCAGCGGGGAGCATCCCCTGCGGAGCGCAGGCAGGAGGGACAGGGCAGGGTGGCAGGGAAGGGGCTCCCGGTGCGCCGTGGCCGCTGTGGCTCGCTGGAATTCCCGGCAGATGGAGCTCGACTCCAGGCGATGCTGCCTCAGCCTTCCTCGCTCTGCGCGCTGGGGAAACAGATCATCAAACCAGCCTGGTGTGCGAGTCTGGGGAAACAGCTCTGCCAAACCCAGCCTGGTGTGCCAGTCCTGGGGAAACAGCTCTGACAAACCCAGCCTGGTGTGCCAGTCCTGGGGAAACAGCTCTGACAAACCCAGCCTGGTGTGCGAGTCCTGGGGAAACAGCTCCATCAAACCCAGCCTGGTGTGCGAGTCCTGGGGAAACAGCTCCATCAAAACCAGCCTGGTGTGCGAGTCCTGGGGAAACAGCTCTGCCAAACCCAGCCTGGTGTTCGAGTCCTGGGGAAACAGCTCTGCCAAACCCAGCCTGGTGCTCGAGTGCCGCAGTGGTCACAGAATCACTGAATTAGCAGGGCTGGAAGAGATCTTTGTGAAAACCACGTTCACTCTCCTGTGAAAATGTAAAAAATTTAGTAAAACACAATAGGAGCCAAGGGCCACAGAGCAAAGGTTGTTACAGCCAATGCATAGGCACTTCAGCCAGGACCACCCTGTTATCTTTGGGGATACCCCTTAAACACCTTTTCATTACATCAGCCTTTTGCATATTCACAGACCCTTTAATTACATCATCCTTTACATATTCATAGACCCTTATGCACAGTAATTTTTTCCTCAAACTAGTTTACATGTTCCAAGAACTATTTAGCATATCTTCTTCTTGGGTTCACTTTTTTAGAGCATGCACAATCCTGGGTTGTGCTTTTACTCCTTTTTTAGCATCATCTTCAGTTTTGACCTTGGCCCACACTGCCTTCAGAGGGTGAGTGCTGACAGCTGGCAGATCTGTACAGGTGTGCTCATCCTGTGTTCACTGGGTGTGATCCCACACAAGCAGGCATTTTAACACGAGCACACTGATACCAGCTATTTCACTAAGCTTAATTAACAACAGAAATAAAAACTCTATAACAAAGTTACTTTAACATTACACATATAAAATCCATTTCAATAAGTGCAAAAAGCCAATAATATAACATGTATCTAAAACACCTTCAAGGTCATCCTGTAGCACCTCCAGCATCACCCCAATCCCTGTCCCCAAGGCCACATCCAGACTCCTCCTGAACACTCCCACAGACAGGGACTCCAAACCTCCCTGGGCAGCTCAGCCCAAGGCCTGACCACTCTGTGAGGGCAAATTTTTTTCAGATCTCCAGTCTGGATCTTCTGTGGAACAACTTGAGGCCATTTCCACTCCTTTCCCTTGGGACACGGCAGCAGAGCCCGACCCCCCTCACTGTCAGGGAGTTGTGCAGAGCAGTGAGGTCTCCCCTGAGACTCCTCCAGGCTAAACAACCGAACTGGTGGAGAATTCCCCTGGCAACCACTCCCTTCCCCGATATTTCCCTCACTCTCAGTTGGGCTGGAAGAAATAGGTATTTATTCTCAGGCTGCCCTTTCAAAGGGTTATCACTCTCCATGCAGAGTGATGGCCGCTCAGACCAACAAAAAACTGGTATTAAACAGAAAAAATTATCATAACAATGCTAAAATCAGACTTTGGCCTAGAACACATCCATTAACCCATTCTACAAGCTCAATCACAGAGTCTGGGTTGTACTTCTTAAGAAAAAAGATAGAGACACAGTGATATATATATAAATATATATTATTCCTGAGGAGTATTCCTAAATGAAGAGCAGATTATCTGGCTCTGCTGTTTCCCTGAACAAAAACCACAACAAATGACTAAAAGTAATGAAAACCCAACAAACATCTTATGCCAACATGGGGCCTTTGTTTCCAAGTCCAGTTCTCTTTCCTGGGATGAATCTGTGAGGGTGGCATTGTGCCCCCTCAGGGTGGCACAGGAGGGCCACCAAGGCCAGGTGTCCCCAAGCTGCTGGCAGCCCCCTCAGTGGCTCCTGCTGGGAATGGGGACACGGCCACCAGCACGGCCACCAGCAGCCCCAGCAACGTGTGCCCAGAGCTCAGGGCCCGGCAGGGCTGCAGGGACACGGCCCCGAGCCCAGGGACAGAGCAGGGCCCGGCAGGGACACGGCCCCGAGCCCAGGGACAGAGCAGGGCCCTGCAGGGACACGGCCCCGAGCCCAGGGACAGAGCAGGGCCCGGCAGGGACACGGCCCCGAGCCCAGGGACAGAGCAGGGCCCTGCAGGGACACGGCCCCGAGCCCAGGGACAGAGCAGGGCCCTGCAGGGACACGGCCCCGAGCCCAGGGACGGAGCAGGGACACGGCCCCGAGCCCAGGGACAGAGCAGGGCCCGGCAGGGACACGGCCCCGAGCCCAGGGACAGAGCAGGGCCCGGCAGCGCCGCGGGGCCGCTCCGAGCGCGGCCTCACCGGGACGGCAGCGGCGCCACCCGGGGCTGGGCAGGACCCGGCCCTGCTGTCCCACACGGAGCCGCTGCAGGGGCTGAGCCGGAGCTCCCGTCCCTGGAGCTGTGACCTGGGATTCTGTGGAAGTTCTCCTAAAACAGCGAAAAACGGGGATGGGGCTGGGAGCCACCTGGGATAGTGGAAGGTGTCCCTGCCCACGTGTCACCATGAGATGAGGGGGAGATGGCTCTGCCCCAATTGAGGGGCAAATGGGACCATAGGAGGGCAACTGAGGGATTTTATTCAACAATACACATTTGACTGCACAAGAAGTGTGGGGTAGGCTGAGGGAAAGAAAGAGGAAACTCCTGTCAGAGAGAGGGGACACAGAGCAGGAGATAATCACTGGAACCCCATGAGCTGGAAGGTCCCTGCCAGCCCCCAGCGCTGTGTGGTGTAGGAGTTGTACGGACTCCAGAAGTGACTCCACAGCTGCTTTCTGCTGAGCAGGCCCTGGGCAGGGACAGGGGAGCAGAGGGGCCGAGGCTTCAGCCACAGGCTCAGCGGCAAGTTCCTTCTGCTGGATGTTCTGTGTGCAAACTAGAAGTGCAAATGGGCAGCAGAGCCTTTGCAGCACCTTCACGGGCACAGCCAGCCCGGCAAGGAGCAGCCCTTGCTCCTGGCCCAGGCCCAAGCGGCGCTGCCCTTCTGAGCCAGCCGGGCTGCCGGGCCTCGGGCAGCGTCCAGCGGGGCCGGGCTGGCTCCGCTGTGGCGGCTGCACAGCCCCGCTGCCGAGGGCTCTCTCCCAGCACAGCTCTCTCTCAGCCGGCCCCAACGAGCGCCTTCAGCTGCCTGCAGAGAGCAGCGCCAGCCCTGCCCTGCCCGCCCGGCCGGCAGCTCTGCCGCTGGGCTGGGGCTGAGCGCTCACTGCTCCCAGGGGACTCCGTGCCACTGCCTGGGAAATGCATCGGCACCGCTGAGAGACAGCAAATGAAACCTGGCCACTCTGTCCTTGTGCCTTTTTAGGAACTTTCTTAGAAAATAAAAATATTCTTCAATAAGGGGAACAGTGTTGGGACATTATAATGTATCGCAATTGCAGTATATGGTATATTAATGTTTTTATATCATAGACTGTAATATAAATATACAATATGAAATCAAAAGAAATTATTTGTTAGTTTTATTTATTCATTTAATTTTCTCTTCATTTATCTATTCTTATCCTTCTTAATATTATTCTTCATCTTTGTACTACTCTGTCTTACTACTCTTCTTCCTCTTTCCTACTTCTATGTATTTCTAAATTCCTATTCCTATTTCTATTCCTATTCCTACTCTAATTCCTATTCTTCTTTTTCTTCTTCTTCTACATATTTTAAATTCTTATTCCTATTCCTAGTACTCTTCTTCTTCTAAGTATTTCTAAATTCTTATTACTATTCTTCTTCTATGTATCCTTAAATAAGCCTTCTCCAATTTGTCTTCTTAGTCGTCATCTTTGTCTTCTTCCTCTTTGTTGTCTTCTTCACCTTCTTTGTGTTCTTTGTCTGTGTCTTTTTGTCGTTGTCTTGCAGTGGTCTGTGCTGAGAGTCCGTTCCAGGAGCCTCTGCTCTGTGCCCAAGCAATGGTTGCTGCACCTTCCAGGCCCGGGGCCGGGTGTGTGTGGGGCGGGGAAGGGGGGAGCTTTGGCCTCTTTGCCTGGCCATTTTCCAAGCCTCACTGCCCAGGTGTTCCTGGCTCTGCCTGCTACGGTTTAGCTTGGCTTGCTTGGCTTTGCTGGCCCATGCAAAAGCTTTTCCCCTGCCTGCCTTGGAGGAGCTGCAGCAGCAATCTTTCAGCCCCTCCAGCTGAGCCCAACAGCTGCTGCTCCCACACCAGAGCAGCAGCACCAGCCCGAGGGGTCATCTTCATCTTTTTCATCTTCTTCACCTTCTTTGTCTTTATGTTCTTCATCTTTTTCCGTGTCTGTTTCACTCCTGGGGCCGTGGCCTGAGGCAGGGACAGCGGAACAGCCCCCGCAGCGCCCGCAGCGCCCGCCTGAAGCGGGAGGGACGTTTCCTGGGGGCAGCCGGCTGCCCGCGGAGGGCCTGGGCTCCCAGCCGGGCGGGCCGGGGGCTGGGGGGGCTGTGCGGGGCAGGCGCCGGCCCTTGGCTGCACGGCTCCTGTGCCGGGCACTCAGCCCAGGCCTCCCGAGGGAAAGGCACCGGGAGCTCGCCTGCCCCAAAACCTTTCCATTTTAGGTCCGTGTTCTCTTCTGGGGGCAGCTCCAGGACGCTCACCTCGTCCCACTCAATGTCCTCTAGGGACAAGGGCTTGGACCCAATGCTGTGCTCGGTCTCATCTTCACAGGTCTCCTGCACAAGCCCCGTGACACTGTCATTTTCCCAATTGGAGTGTCCTGAGGCTCTGCTGCCATTCCCTCTGGACACGTCTTGGGCAATGCCGGCTTCTCCTTGGGAAAGGTCTTGGCCAGTGTATTCTTCCCTGTCAGAAAGTTCTGTACGCCTGACGACATCTCCTCCAGGCAGCACTTGCTCGATGGAATCTTCCCAGTCTGAGAAGTCTTGGGAGCAGCTGAATTCTCCCAGGGACAGTTCTTGGTCCAAATATTCTTCCCAGCCAGAGCGTTGGTGGTAACTCTTGACTTCCCCGTGGGGCAGATCTTCCTCTGTGCATTGTTCACAGCCAGACACTTCCTTGGACAGCTCTGGGTGTCCAACGAGAAAAGGCTCCAGGTCATCCAAGAACTGCCAGAATTTCATTTCCTCATTGGAGCCGTTCATCCTCTCGGGCACTGCCAGCACTGACCCCGCTGCCGCCTCCTCAGCAGCTCCGCACCGGGCAGCAGCTGCCGGCTCGGCCTCCACGGGACAGCCCGGGGCAGGAGAGGAGCTGGGCAGGGCAGGGGCTGCCCTGGCTGCCACCTCTGTGCCCACGGGGCTGGCAGAGCTGGGCCCCTCTGGGGGACAAGCCTGGCTGTCCTCTGGACCAAGCTCGATGGCCTCTTCCACTCTGGGCAGCTCCTCATCAGTCGGGTTGTCCCCTGAAACCAGCACGATGTTCTCTTCCAGAGGGGACAGCTCCTCCTCACGTGTTCTGTTCCCTGGAGAGACCTCGATGTCCTCTTCCACTGAGGACAGCTCCTGGTCACTGGTGCTGTCCTCTGGAACATCCTCAATGTCCTCTTCCACTGAGGACAGCTCCTGATCACTTTTGCTGTCCTCTGGAGTGTCCTCGAGGTCCTCTTCTACTGAGGACAGCTCCTGATCACTTTTGCTGTCCTCTGGAACATCCTCAATGTCCTCTTCTACTGAGGACAGCTCCTGGTCACTGGTGCTGTCCTCTGGAACATCCTCGATGTTCTCTTCCACTGAGGACAGCTCCTGGACACTCGTGCTGTCCTCTGGAGTGTCCTCGAGGTCTTCTTCCACTGAGGACAGCTCCTGGTCACTCATGATGTCCCCTGCAATGACCTTGTTGTCCTCTTCCACTGAGGACAGCTCTTGGTCACTTGCGCTGTCCTCTGGAAGGTCCTCGATGCCCTCCAATGAGGACAGCTCCTGGTCACTGGTGCTGTCCTCTGGAAGGTCCTCGATTGCCTCTTCCACTGAGGACAGCTCTGGCTCGGTGTTGCTGTCACCTGGAGAGAGCTCGTTGGTCTCTTCTACCTGGGACAGCTCCTCATCGCAGGACGAAGGACACGGCTGGGAGTTCTCCTCATCCTTCCATGAGCCCACAGGCTTCTCCCCAGAACGGGAGCTCACATCATCCTCCCCCAGGCACAGCTCTTGCTCTCCCAGATCTTCCCCTTGGCACAGGAGGAGCTCGAGGGGCTCCTCCTCCTCAGCAGCTCCCGTGGGGGCAGCAGCTGCCGGCTCGGCCTCCGTGGGGCTCTGCAGGGAAGGAGAGGCGCTGCTTGGGGCAGGCACTGCCTCTGCTGCCCCCTCTGTGCCCACGGGGCTGCCACAGCTGGGCCCCCGGGGGGACACGGCTCAGGCTCCTCGGCACTCACTGCTGGCAAGGACCTGTGCCACATCTCAGAGCTGATGGCATTTCTGCCCTGGGACAGCTCCTGCCTGCTCACATCTTCCTCCCACTGGGACAGCTTTTGCTCACTGCCATCGTCCCACCAGGGCAGCTCTTGGGCTGCAGCCTCTGCTCCTTGGCACAGCTCCTTGGCACTGCTGCCTCTCACCTGGGACAATTCCAGCTCTCTCCTCTCTTCCCATGGGGACATGTGACAGTGCACATCTTGTCCCCATGGTCAGAGGTCTTGGTACCTCTCACCTTCGCTCTGGGAAAGCTCTTGGGCATCGTCCCACTGGGAATCCTCTGGGACACTAACATCTCTCTGCAGGGACAGCTCCTGGGATCTTTTGTCTTCTCCCCATCCCAACTCCTGCTGCCCTCTCATGTCTCTTCCCCACTGGGATATCTCTTGGGTTGTGACACATTCTTCCCACTCACACACCTCTTGGTACATCTCACTGAGGACTCTCCCCACTGCTACAGCTCCCACACTGTGACAGTTTCTTTCTGTTCATAGAGCTCTTGGTGTGTCCCACCTCTGCACTGGGAAACTTCCTGAACTCTCACACGTACCTGGCATTGGTACAGCTCCTGGCTGCTCCTGGATCTCCGCTGGGACATTTCTTGGACTCTCAGCACTCCTCTTGGGTCTGTCTCTTGCACAGCTTCCCACTGGGAAAGCTCACAGTCCGCTTGGGCAAAGGGCCTCTCCTCCTCCTCCTCAGTGTGTGACAGTGTGACAGGACTGACCTGCCCACTGCCCCGACCACTGCCCGCTGGGGGCCTCCAGCAGCTGGGCAAGGGGCTGGCCACCGGGAGCTGGAGTTGCCTTTGTCCTCGTCTCTGTCCTTGTCTGTCGCTGTCGGCCTCTGTGGCTCTCAGCGTCCAGCGCAGACAGACACAGGGAGCTGCTTCCTGCGCAGAGAGCGGCTCTCCTGCCACTGGGCACCGCAGGGCTCTGCGCCCCTCAGACACCCTCAGCCAGGCCGGGGCTCCCTGATGTCACAGGGCTCTCTGGCCACCAGCACATCCCACATCACAAAGGGCCCCGACACCGTGTGCCCGTGTCACAAAGGGCCACCCCGGCAGCCCAAGGTCAGTGGAGCAGGCAGGAAGCGGCCGGGAGCAGCCCTGCACTTGTGGCCTTTGGCCCCTGCTGTGCCCAGAGCCCTGAGAGCCTTTGACCACTGTTATACATGATCAGTCGAAAGCCAAATGCAAAATGCAGAAAGATTTATTTGTCTTTTTCTGTGACCAAGAGACTGTCCTCAACACCACCACAGCCAAAGAGACAGCATGGAGCCTGGGTTTGGCACTGGGTGAACCTGGATCCCACCTCTATCGCATCAAACCCCCCCTCATTCACAAGAGCCCCTTTTAGCGGGGATGTTTTATTCAGTTTATTATGCCCGAGGCGAAGGAGTCCAAGGTTCTTTTGTAAGTCTGCATACTCATAGTTGGTTATTTCACTGTGCAGAACTGGACAATCGCTGTTTCCTGGTTGATAGCCAGTCCCACATTCATGTGTATCTTTCTGACGGCTTCTGCTATCTTGATTGATGCTATCAACAGGGCCATGATGTTCTTAGGTGTCTTCCCACGTTTCAGGATGGTGGTGATCATCGCGCTGGGTGGGTCTATTCATAAGCTAAATGCCCATCGATATCCTGACCCTTCAGGAATTTCAGAGCTTGAATAGACGTCTGCCTCTCAGGCTGCTTATGATCAGAGACTTGTTTGGATTTCATAATCTTTATAAAATACATTCTTTCCTAGCATGAATTATTTCTGACATATATTACTGCCACGCTGGCACAGGACAGCCCCAGCCCCGCAGTGCAGAGCCCTGGCTGTGCCGGCTGCGCTGCCCAGGGCACCGGGAATCGGCCGCACGGCCGGGCCGGGCACTCACGGGCAGCGGCTCCAGGAGCCGCGGGAGCCCGGGGAGCAGGGGTGTCCCTCAGGGCTCTGCCGGGCACCGGGGCTCGGCCCTGCCTTCAGCAGCGCCAGCCGGGGGCACCGAGCGCGGCCCGGGCGCCTTTGCCGGGCACGGGAAGCCGAGCGGGGCAGGGGCAGCGCGCAAGGCCGCTCTGCCTGCACAGGCCAAACAGACATGGAGCATGAGAGAAAATTTTCATAGCTAAACGCAATTTCATTTTTATATCTTTAATTGTAAAGAAAGCAAGCAAGCAGCTCTGCATGGTCAGGGAGTCACTGCTCTACTCACACCACTTAGAATTTCCACAAAGTATATCTAGTGGCTTTAGGCCTGCCAAGCATTTTCCAATGGGTTTAGTTAGTCCCAATCTGCAAATATCAATAAGCTGAGAGCAGCAATTTCATCATCTTTCCAGGTGGCCGTTGGCTTCCTCTCCTCTCTGAGCACATCCTTAAGCTGATGGATATGATATGACATGATGTGATATGGTATATTATATTTACAAGCAGCTAAAAAAAGGTATAATTTGTACCACATCTAAATACTTCTGATGAATAACAACATGCAAAAGCTCATACCTAAATGCAGAAGCCATTTATGGGGGTGTTTTTTTTATATTTATGAGCATTATCTGGTAATTTTTTCCAACCTCTCATAGGATGAAGAGAAGGAAGGACAGGACACAGATGTTTTGCAGCTGGAAGAGGGAATGTGCTCTGGGATGGGGCACAGTGCCAGGGCAGGGCTCTGCACAGAATTTGCCATGTTCATCACAAATTTATCAATTATTTATGTCCTTTCTCTCTTTTGTTTTCTTTTCTTTTTTTTTTTTTTTTAATTGTATTAACTGCCTCCCCTACTTCTCTCCCCGGTCTGTTCTATGGGAATTGTTTTGTGGCTCTCAGATTGTAGTATCCTTGCTGTGTATGAAGTTTAAGGTTTAATAATAATAATAATAATAATAATAATAATAATAATAATAATAATAACAACAGTATCATTAAATAATCATGGGCTGTTGTCCTGTACAACACTTCTAGGTGTGATTTACTGGTCTTTTCCTGGCATGTCACTACCACAGAATCACAGAATATCTGGGTTGGAAGGGACCTTAAAAATCATCCAGCTCTACCTCCTGAGAAAGAAATTGGAAAACATCACAAGAAATACACCATATTTTAGGACATAAATGTTATGTCTTAAGGAAATCATCAAAAATACAAGTTGTTTGCTCAGTCAGGCACATGTTTAGAAGCTCTGAGCAGCATTTCCAAGAAGAATTCTGTAATTTATAAATTGAAATTTGAATTGGTGGCATTGCAGTTTGGAAAGGTTAAATTCCTAAAATCTAGCAAGGAAGGGGAGAGGCAGGTGGTGCCAAGAAAGGAAAACAGTATATGAATGTAACACTAAATATATTTCTTGTATTTAATGTAATGTAACTTAATGTTTAATGTGTTACTTATTACTTAATGTAACTTATCAGGGGGCATTGCTGAAACAATATCATCCAAATCTGAGTAGTTTCTTTTCTCTCACCTTGAATAACTGAATTCATGCATTTCCCTTGATTTTTTATTTTTTATTTTTTTCCCAGCTGCTTTGAGCAACCAGGATTTTCTGTATGTTAGAAACAAACAAACAAACAAACAAACTACAAAAAAAACCAAAACCAAAACCAAACAAAACGAAAAAAAAACCCAAAAAAACCAAGAGAGAAGGGAAAAAGGGAAGAAAAAAAAGAGGAAGGGGAAGAGGGGAAGAAGAGGGGAAGAGATGGCAAAGGAAAAAACAAGAAGGGAAGGGGAAGAGAAACTGAGATTCAATGTTTCCACAATATATCAATATATGAATATTATACAATATATCAATATTTGAATCCATTTCAGGCACAATCCTGTATTTTGATTTTGTTTGGTTGGTTTGTTCCTTTGATTTGCTGTCACTGGACCAAAATTCCTCCAGCACAATCACCTTTTCCCAAGCAGACTGACAGCTCCTTACATGGAACTCAAGCTCTCTATAAATGTGACATCCAGCCTCTCACAACAACCATAAAAATCTCCAAAAAATGCTTTTTTTTTCCTCCTAAATCCACATAGTAGTGTAATATATATCCTACATATATTCTACATTATAATATATATAATATATTATATATTAGACTGTAGCATAATAGAGACTGTGAAATGTTGAAATGCTTTTTCATGCCACTAACTCAGAAAAAGGTGTAAAATAAATTAGGTGACTTCCCAGATTTGGGGACTATCTTACCTGAAAGCCAAGATAACAGAAACAGAAACCAAAGTGCTGAAAAAAACAAGAATTTCTTGACCCTCGTTATCAGGGAGTGAAAATACAACAGGATGGAACCAGAAGAAGAAATAAAATATATTCATTTACTCTACAAGGTGGCATGAACACAAGCCAAAGGTTAAAACCAAGCAAAAGAACATCTGAACTCAAGGGAATGTGTGAATATGTATGAACTCTGATGAATATGCATGTACCTCCTGTAATGCAACAGCAAATATAATATAATAATAATATAATATAATAATATAATAATATATAATATAATAATAATATAATAATATAATAATATATAATATATAAAATACATAAATATATATAATATATAACATATATAAATATATTAAAATATAAAAATAAATAAAAATAAAATACATAAAAATTATAATTATTAAAATGAAAGTATTTTAAAAATCAAACATGGTTTAAGTTAACCGTGTGCTTTTGGCAAATAACCAAGCACCCAGAGCTGGATTTTATCCCTTTTATCCCTTAATAAACTTTTATAAACATTTAAAATAGTGAGCCGTGTTTCTCACATCCCCTGCATCCCGGAGCTCTCCCGGTACATCCCGGGGTTCTCCCGGTACATCCCGGAGCTCTCCCGGTGCATCCCGGGTTCTCCCGGTACATCCCGGGTTCTCCCGGTGCATCCCGGGGTTCTCCCGGTACATCCCGGAGCTCTCCCGGTGCATCCCGGGGCTCTCCCGGTGCATCCCGGAGCTCTCCCGGTGTTTCCCGGAGCTCTCCCGGTGCATCCCGGAGCTCTCCCGGTGTTTCCCGGAGCTCTCCCGGTGCATCCCGGGGCTCTCCCGAAGCTGTCCCGGTCTTTCCCGGGGCTCTCCCGGTGCATCCCGGAGCTCTCCCGAAGCTCTCCCAGTGTTTCCTGGAGCTCTCCCGGTCTTTCCCGGGGCTCTCGCGGTGCCGTCCCCGCCCGCGCCGCCAGAGGGCGCTCAGCACCCCTGGAGACCCACCGGGCTGTACCATCTCCCTACGGGGGGGAGGCAGGTGACGCGCTGCGGGCTGTGACACGACGCGACAGAGGGTGACACCGGGAGAAAGGTGACAGCGACAGAGCGTGGCAACGACAGCGGGTGACAACGCCAGAGCCCTCGGCTTGTCGGCACAGCTGGAGCCCTCCCGCACCGCCATGCCTCGGCGCTCCCCGCGCGGCGCTCGGTGGTGCGGTCCCGCTGCCGGCCTGGCGGCGCGGGCGGGGGCGGCGGCGTTCCATAGGGCCGGGCTTCCATAGGGCCGGGCTTCCATAGGGCCGGCGTTCCATAGGGCCGGGCTTCCATAGGGCCGGGCTTCCATAGGGCCGGCGTTCCATAGGGCCGGGCTTCCATAGGGCCGGCGTTCCATAGGGCCGGGCTTCCATAGGGCCGGCTCTCCATAGGGCCGGGCTTCCATAGGCCGGGCTTCCATAGGGCCGGGCTTCCATAGGGCCGGCTCTCCATAGGGCCGGGCTTCCATAGGCCGGGCTTCCATAGGCCGGGATTCCCTAAGTCCGGCTTTCCATAGGGCACATTCCCATAGGGCCGGCTTTCCATAGGGCACATTTCCATAGGGCCGGCTCTCCACAGGGCGCGTTTCCATAGGGACTGCGGAGCCGCTCCCGCCCCGCCGCCGCCCGGTTCCCCGCACGACGCCGCCGGCCCCGGGAGGCGCGGGGGCCCTGCGCAGGTAGGCGGCGGCGGCGGCGGGGAGGGAACGAGAGGGAACCGGAGGGGAGCCGGCTGAGGGGGCAGCGCTGTTCCAGGCCGGAATGCCGGGATCGCAGAGCGGGCGGGGTTGGAAGGGGATCGGCCGCCCCAGCCCGGCCCGGCCGTGCCGCGGCGCTCACCTGGAGCCGGTGACACCGGCGGGCTCGGAGCGGCCCCAGGCAGGGACACCCGCGGCATTCCCGGGAACGGGAGCCCCGGGAGCCTTTGGACAGCGCTGGGTGCCCAGGGTGGGATCTGGGGGTCTGGGTGATCCTGATGGATCTTCCCCAGCTCAGCATATTCCGTGGTTCTCCGCCGCCTCCATGGGAGAAGCTCTTCCTCAGGCTGAGGTGGAATTTCCTGGGTTGATTTCTGGCCATCGCTCCTCGTCCTGACCGCTTAAAAGAGCCCGGCAGCATCAGCGGTGGAAGGTGATGAAGGATTATTTACATCGGGATTTGCCAGGGAAATTTGTGATCTGGGATTTGGGTTATGTGCCTAAAGGTCACTGGCAAGTGGCTTTTGTATAGGTTTGAAATTATTTTATATTATGACTTATTTACCTATATTATTACTTATTATACTTCATAATACTTATATTATTCACTTATTTTGCCTTTGTGTCCAAGCACAAACATGTTCTATTTCCCTTATTTCGATTACTGGATTTTATCCAACCTTGCTGACACCTGGCAGCTGAGGTGCAGGAATATCACCCCACACTAAATCATTATTTCCATCCCTGTTTTCCCGGGTGGAAATCAACCCAGGAAAATCAGAAATCCAGATTAAAGACCTTGAGAGCTGATGTGTCCTGTCAGCAAAGCAGCTGCCTGATTGTGAGTGACCCAGACAAATCCCTTCTCCGTGGAAGTGGCACAGCCCTGACTTGGCACAGAGCTGCTGGAAAAACTTCCCAGCTCCTGCTTTGTCCTCAGCAGTGGAAACAATCCCACGATTAAGATCCTTAGATGAGATTTGGGAAATAGAGTTCCATTTCTTGCCCAGTGTTTGTATCAAATGACTCTTCATTTTTGCTGACAGTATCTTGCAGCTTTTCCACTTTGTTGGGCTTTATGGGGAGGATTGCCTTTAATTTTTATTTTTTTGGAACCAGCAGAGCTGGATCCCAGATAAATGAAATGTTATTTCACTCTCTGTGCTGTGAACAGCACTGCAAACATCCTGATAAAGACAAAATTAAATCCTCATTGGAGCCAAACAAACCAAGCCAATCTGGCCCTGATGACATTGTGTGATAATTTGATTTTTCCGTGGAGGTGGATCTGGCTTGGCTGCCACAGAGTGGTTTTATTGGCAATGCCTCAATCCTGCTCAGGGGAGTGCAGAGCTCCTTCAACCTGCACTTAAAATCCTTCCTGGTTTTTCATTTCATCCAGCATTTTTCTGGTTTTGAGAGTTTCTTACCAAACCCCTTCTATTGATGGAGTTAAAGTTGTTTATTACAACAAATTTAATGTTTTAAAGGACGTGGAGGATGGCTTGGGTTTGTTTTTGTGTCCTAACAGCAGGAGACTGAATGCAGATGTCCTTCAGAAATGTAAAATATTTTGTTCCAGAGCTGTGATTTCATTGCTGTATCAGTGATGCAGCAGGGATTGACCTAAACCCAAACCCAAAACACATTGAAACTATTCTAGAAGAATATTTTGATGTTTTCCAACAGAACTGGGCTCAGAGGTAGCAAAGGAGAGAAGGAAGGATTTTTTAAGGAGGGGAAATTCCAGCCATGCTTGGATTCCATGGTTTGAAACCAGCTATATTTGAATTTTTAACCTAAATGCCTTGCAAAACACAGGAAAATCAAGTGTGAACAGCTGATCTTTAAATATAAAAATATTTTACAAATGCTTTGTTGAACTAGAGGGAGATTATAATGCATGGCTTGGCATTTTAGCACGACACCTTGGACTTGCACTGAGCATCTGCTGCTGCCAAGTGGAGCTGCAGAGCCCTGAGAGCTCCTTGTGCTGAGGGCTGAGAGCCTTGAGCAGGATTTTTCTGGGAAGTTGTGTTTGCACAGGGAATGTTCCCCATTCCAGGCTCCAGGAATATTCCCCATTCCAGGCTCCAGGAATATTCCCCATTCCAGGCTCCAGGAGACTCTGCACAGCTCAGGGGATGAGTTCTGGAGGCAATTCCCAACTTCTTGGAGGGAAACTTTGGGATCCTGCCCTTTGTTATTGTGTGTGGAATGGGAAAACACCTTCCTCAAAGGAAATAGGAAAACGTGACAGAAAAAACTCCAAAATTTCCCTTGGAAAAGTCTATGGGGACTCAAAATTACTTTGGGAATTATTTTGAACTTTGTGTTGGAATTTTGACCTGTTCATTGTGCTCTGAGAGCTCCTTGTGCTGAGGCTGAGAGCCCTTGAGCAGGATTCCTCTGGGAATTTGTGTTTGCACAGGGAATATTCCCCATTCCCTGCTCCAGGAATATTCCCCATTCCAGGCTCCCCATTCCAGAGCTCAGGGGATGAGTTCTGAAGGCAATTCCCAACTTCTTTGAGGAAGATTTTGGGATTCTCCCCTTTGTTATTGTGTGTGGAGTGGGAAAACACCTCCCAGAAATAGGAAAATGTGCCTGAAAATCTTTTGGAAAAATCAGTGAGGAGTCAAAATTAATTTGGGGAATTATTTTTAAATCTGTGTTGAAATTTTGACCTGTTACTGACCTGTTACTGTGCTGAGGGCTGAGAGCCTTGAGCAGGATTTCTCTGGGAAGTTGTGTTTGCACAGGGAATATTCCCCATCCGTGCTCCAGGACTATTCCCCATTCCAGGCTCCAGGAATATTCCCCATTCCAGGCTCCCCATTCCAGAGCTCAGGGGATGAGTTCTGAAGGCAATTCCCAACGTCTTTGAGGAAGATTTTGGGATCCTGCCCTTTGTTATTGTGTTTGGAGTGGGAAAACACCTCCCAGAAATAGGAAAAAGTGCCTGAAAATATTTTAGAAAAATCAGTGGGGAGTCAAAATTAAATTGGGAATTATTTTTAAATCTTTGTTGAAATTTTGACCTGTTACTGACCTGTTACTGTGCTGAGGGCTGAGAGCCTTGAGCAGGATTTCTCTGGGAAGTTGTGTTTGCACAGGGAATATTCCCCATTCCAGGCTCCAGGAATATTCCCCATTCCAGGCTCCCCATTCCAGAGCTCAGGGGATGAGTTCTGAAGGCAATTCCCAACTTCTCTGAGGGAAATGTTGGGATTCTCCCCTTTGTTATTGTGTGTGGAATGGGAAAACACCTCCCAGAAATAGGAAAAAGTGCCTGAAAATCTTTTGGAAAAATCAGTGGGGAGTCAAAATTAATTTGGGAATTATTTGAATTTGAATGATTATTGGGGACTATATTATAATTTATTTGTTATTATTGATTTGTTGATATTTTGACCTGTTTAAGCTCCTTGTGCTGAGGGCTGAGAGCCCTTGAGCAGGATTCCTCTGGGAATTTGTGTTTGCACAGGGAATATTCCCAATCCCTGCTCCAGGAATATTCCCCATTCCAGGCTCCCCATTCCAGAGCTCAGGGGATGAGTTCTGAAGGCAATTCCCAACTTCTCTGAGGGAAATTTTGGGATCCTGCCCTTTGTTATTGTGTGTGGAGTGGGAAAACACCTTCCCCTAAGGAAATAGGAAAACGTGACAGAAAAAACTCCAAATTTTCCCTTGGAAAAGTCAATGGGGACTCAAAATTACTTTGGGAATTATTTTGTGTTGGAATTTTGACCTGTTCATTGTGCTGCCAGTGCTTCTCCATATTTATGATCTCAGTTTTGGCAGAACCTGAGGGTGATTTTTAAATAAAAATTGGGGGGATTTTTGATAAATTGGGCTGATTTTTGTAACTCTTTGCACGTCTTGAGTTTTCCAGGAGGCTCCACCTTGCTATGAGCAGCCAAGATGGATCCAGAAGAGCAGGATTTACTGGGGGATTACAGATACAGGAATTATTCTTCAGCAATTGAGAAAGCTCTGAGGAACTTTGAATCATCCAGTGAATGGGCAGATCTGATCTCTTCCCTTGGCAAGCTCAATAAGGTACAGTGGGAGGGGAATTTTGAACATTTCTTTGGGATATTTGGATTGCTATGAACTTTTCTGGCATTTCCAGCACTTGAAAAAATTGAAAATTCACTCAAGAAAAATAACAGAAGGAGCTAAGTCAGTATTTTTTAATAGAAATGTGAGAAATTCTGGTGAATTGCTCACATTTATATAAAAATAAATGTGAGCAATTTATATTAAAAAAAAACCTGAGCAATTCTGGTGAAAGAGCTTTCCTGCAAATGGTATTTGCTGTCTTTATGCTGCTAAGTTAATAAATTAAATTAAATTAATTTTAATTTTAATTCATGTAATTTTTGCATCAAAGAAACCCTCACTCTAGAGCAGCTAAAAAGCTTTTCTAGAAAAGAAGAAATGACAAGTTTTAAGAGATTTTTTGAGCCAAAGCTTTTCTTTAAAGGTCACATTTCCTTGGCTGTGCCCTCCCCTTGGATATGGGGAAATTTGGTGCTTTTTGTAGGACCATGGAGAGAGACAGAAATCTTGTTTTGAAGCAGCAGTTCCACATTTCTGCCTCCAGTTTTTCTCTCATCAAGAGCCAGATGCCTTCAAAATGCTTTTCTCCAAAGGGAAAAGATGAAATAATTCAAGTGAGAGGAAAGCTTTGATCTTTTGGTTTTGAGCACCTACCTGAGCTCTCCTTCAGGGACAGAATTGCCAAAATCTGTGGCAGCAGAGCAGAAAGCAAAGGAGGAGCTCTCAGCTGATCCAGAGCCCATCTGCTGGGGGGTTTTTGGGATTTCATCTTTTTAGGAGCTTAAGAATTGTTGGAGCAAATCCTCCCCAGTGTTCATCCCTGTCTGGTGGCTGGAAATCAGGGGAAGGAAAAGAAGATGTCAGCAACTGTGGGGATTTTTGGAGGATTTATGGGGATTTTTGAAGGAGTTTGGAATGATTAGAGATGGGATTTTTGAGTTGTTTGTGGTTTATTTTTTATTTTCTGTACAGGTAGGAGGGGTGAGTTTGGCTCACGTTGTTCCAGGATGGTTTAGGAGGTCACAAGACCCTTAAGTTTCAGACTTTTTAAGGAGTTATCGACCAATAAAACACAATAATAAGGATATTTCTGGTTTTGACTCAATTTTTAAATATTTTGTCTGATGGACCCATGTTACAGTGTAAGCTGTAGCTAATTATTCTTAGCTAATTATGTTCTGACACACAAACCTACAGTGCTGCATTCTCTGTTTACCTTTGTAGTTACTTTTATTTTTTATATATCTTAAACTTTAAAACTTCAAACTTTCTTTTGCTTAGCTCAACCTTTCTCTGCTTTAAACTCTAAATTTCCATTTTTGCTTCCTGCACCTCAGTTTGGGAGCCTTTTCCAAGGTCTCAGATTAAATCCTGGGTTTAATTCTGAGCTTTGGCTTCCAGACCCAAAGTTCTGAGTTTTTTGTATTTGGGATTCCAACAAGGAACCATTCCTTGAACTCCTAGTGGTCTCTGACAGCCTCAGATACATAAAAGAAATATTATATAAATATAAATAATTAAAATATTATCATATAAATATTATTTATATATTCATAGCTAGTGTTTATATAAATATTATATTCTACTGTTAGAATATAGATACTATATTCTAATATAAATAGGCAGATGCCTATAAATATAAATATAAATATAAATATAAATATAAATATAAATATTCATCTATTTATATTTATATAAATATAAATGGGCAGATGCAAATACAGAAATATTATATAAATATAAATAATAAAAATATTATAATAAAAATATTATAATTTATTATTTATATAATTACTGTTTATATGTAACTTTTATATAAATATACTATTAGAAGATAAATATTATATTCTAATAATAATATAAAGGGGCAGATGCAAGTATAAAAATATTATATGAAGCATCAAATATACTAAAAATATTATTTATATAATATTCAGACAAATAATATTCATATCTAATATATATATAAATATTATATTCTACTATTAGAAGATAAATATTATATTCTAATGAGAATATAAAGGGGCAGATGCAAATATGCATGATTCTTTATATAAAGAATCTTTTAATTCTTTATATATATAATTAAAAGATTAGAATATAAATACTATATTCTAATATTTAATTAATAATTGCATAACATTTATATAAATATTATATTCTAATAAGAATCTAAACGGGCAGGTGGATGAAACAGGCAGTAAATATGGATGTCAGTGTTCAAAGAGGTTTCAGCTTCGTTTTTCAGTGAGAAATCATTTCAGACTTTGATAAAAAAGCTGCTGGGGGGGAGGGATATTTAAACTCAAAAATTAATTTAAAACTTTTAAACTTAAAAATAGCTGCTGGTTCAGTACAGGTGGGTTTGTAAATGCAACAGCTGCTTTGAAGATTATTTTTATATCCAAAATATTATTATTTTTATATCCAAAATGCCTGTCACTGTATTCAGAGTATAAACAAATAGCAAATCTATATAAAATGTTCAAGGCTGGGGAATTTCAGGTAATTAGAGGATAAAAATGGGCTGAGTTTTGGAAAGCCAAATGCTCAGTTTGCAGGAGGGGTTTTAGCCACATCCTGGGGATGGGCTCTCCATAAATATCAACTCTGGGCGTGGGCAGGACGTGGGGAAATGGCACAGTTGGCACCATGAAGAACTAAAAATTAGATATATTGGAATATATTAGATATATTGGATAAATATTATATATATATTATGTATAATATATATTATATATAATACATTATATATAATATATTATCTATTATATACAATATATTATCTATTATCTATTATCTGTTGTATAATATATAATATACAGTATACGTTATATAATATATAATACACAGTATACAATATACAATATATAATACATAATATACAATATATAATACAATATATAATATAATATAATATAATATAATATAATATAATATAATATAATATAATATAATATAATATAATATAATATAATATAATATAATATGAATTACCAATGAATGCCTCTCAAACCTTTTAAAATCCGGTGAGCTGCAATTCTGGGCAGGCTGGGAAGAACCCAGCCAAAGCTGTAATTCCAGCATTCCTGGACCTTGATTCTTTCTTTGTTCTTTTTTCTCTTGTGGAAGCTCAGGATATTTAAAAATCCAGCTTTTCCACTTTGACTGTCAGCTGGAGGAGGTAGATTTTTAAATGATAATTAATCTTTTATCACTTCACTCTTATTTCAGTGAACATTTGGGATCCCTCTGCCAATGAATGCCTTTCAAACCTCTTAAAATCCTGTGAGCTGCAGTTCTGGAGAAGCTGGGAAGAACCCAGCCAAAGTTTTAATTCCAACATTCCTGGACCTTGATTCTTTCTTTGTTCTTTTTTCTCTCATGGAAGCTCAGGATATTTAAAATCCAACTTCTCAACCTTGCCTGGCAGCTGGAGGAGAATAATTCTCATTTTAAAATCTGTCTGTTATCACCTCACTCTTATTCCAGTGAACATTTGGGATCCCTCTGCCAATGAATGCCTTTCAAACCTCTTTAAATCATTGGAGCTGCAATTCTGGGCAGGCTGGGAAGAACCCAGCCAAAGTTGTAATTCCAGTATTCCTGAATCCTGATTGTTTGATCTTTTTCCTCTTGTGGAAGCTCAGGATATTTAAAAATCCAATTTCTCAACTTTGCCTAATCCAGCTTCTCAGCTTTGCTTGTCAGCTGGAGGAGAATAATTCTCATTTTAAAATCTGTCTGTTATCACCTCACTCTTATTTCAGTGAACATTTGGGATCCCTCTGCCAATGAATGCCTTTCAAACCTCTTAAAATCCTGTGAGCTGCAGTTCTGGGCAAACTGGGAAAAACCTGAACTTTCCAGCAAAGCAGCAGGGAGGGCTTTTGGGACAACCACAGCTTTGAAAAATGTTGGAATGGGGTTTCAAATCCCTGAACCTGCTGGAGATCAGGTGTAGCAGCCTGGGGTTTGGGTATAAAACCTCCTGTGATTTTCTCAGAATCTGCAAATGAGGTCAATTCCTTCAGCAGCCGCATCAGCTCAGGTGTTTTCATTTCTGTGTCACATAAAGAGAACCTGAAGGGCCAGGAACTGGCAACAGGAGGAAAAACTCTCCTAAAACCAGGCCCACTAAAGAAAAGCTGCTCTTTGGTTTGCTCTTCCCTTCCAGGCAGCAAATCCAACATCCCATTCCTGCCCATCCCGTGGCAAATTCCAAATAAAAGGAATGTGTAGGAGCACAGAGCCCTCAGCAGAAATAGGAGCCTCCTCCAGCCAGGTCTCACAAGCTCTTGGAGATCTATTGCACACCCAAGATAACTCAGCTACCTTAGAAGGCATCAAATCAGCAGGATGGCTTCTGTGGCAGTGTTGGAAACAGAAAAGTTTTCATAAAAGGCAAAATAATAAAACTCTTTACAGAGAAAAATTGATCCAGGTGCACGAGGCCCTCCTGCCCCTGGTAAAACACCTCACAAAAGCCATTGGTTCCTTTGTTCTCTTCTTTTTCCAGTGAATTGCTCAGGTGGGACTTTTTGCTTCCTGTCCTTAAGTTTGAGGTGAAGTCCCCCAAGTCTATGAGGTGCCTTTTTCACCTAATTAAGAAGAGAAACTTCTGGGTTTATTTCCTTTTTAAAGGGACAAAAAATAGTTTTGTCACACACAAGGAGCACATTCCTTCACTCAGCCTGTGGTGTTTTCCTGCCCAGGCCACAAAATCCTTGTGCTTTTCCGTTTTCCCTTGCTTTTCATAACATCCAAGGGATTGTTTTGCAAGAAAGATGGAGAGAGACAATTTCCAGGGGCTGGAGGGTTTCCCACACTGTTGAGTTTTGGTTTGAAGTTTTTGCTGCTGCTGTGGTTTTAGGTGTATATATTTCTTTATATAAATATATAAATATATATATTTATATAAATATATATTAAATATATATTTATATTTTATTTAACACACCACACTCCCCATGGCAGAAGGGCTTTTTGTGTGATAAATAAAGGTTTATTCCAGCAATCCCAAGGGAAATCAGGGACAAAACACAAACCGTGGGGTGTGCACAAGGTTAGGTATGGGGTGGCACAAAGGGAAGATGGGGTGGTCACCAGGGACACCACAAACAATGAGGAAACAGGGAAAGGAGAAACCAGGAGAATTTGGGATATGTGGGGAAAGGAACTGGGAGGGATCATGGAAAGGAGAAACCAGGAGAATTTAGGATATATGGGGACAGGAACTGGGAGGGATCATGGAAAGGAGAAACCAGGAGAATTTGGGACATTTGGGGACAGGAACTGGGAGGGATCATGGAAAGGAGAAACCAGGAGAATTTGGGACATTTGGGGACAGGAACTGGGAGGGATCATGGAAAGGAGAAATAAGGAGAATTTGGGATATATGGGGACAGGAACTGGGAGGGATCATGGAAAGGAGAAATCAGGAGAATTTGGGATATATGGGGACAGGAACTGGGAGGGATTGTGGTGTTGAGAGGCTCCATGGGGAAATCTTCTCTTTCAGCCCAGGTGGAGACTCAGTGGTTTATCCTGAAGGTTCCAAAGGATTCCACAACTCCCCTGTTTTTTCTTCCTATGAAGACTTCCCCAATGGACCTCTGCAGACACTTAACTAAACAGGGAAACATGAGCAAAACAATAAAAACAATGATTACAACCCAAAAAATTCCTTTAACAAAAGGTGAAACCCATCCTGTCAAAAATTTTTTCAAAAAATTCATCGATCCTATTTGAATTCTCAACTTTTATTCTTCTACTTGTTCCCTCAAGTAAAGGGAGCAAGTAGAAGTTCCTTCAAAAATTTGTCCAAAAATTCATCAATCCTATTTGAATTCTCAACTTTTATTCTTCTGTATGTTCCCTCAAGTTCCTCTACTTGCTCCCTCAGCTCGTGGGTGGATTCTGAGTGTGAGGAAAGGTTGAGGCAGCACATCCCCTCAAAGTCTCAGCAGCCACGTGTGGGAAATGGATTTGTAGGGAATTTTTAAAGTTTGACAGGAGGCTCACACAGTGTGTGCATCTGTGTGCAAACCTTGAGACAAGAAATGCTGACTGAGAAATGCCCTGGACAGACGTTGCTGAGAGAGAAATGGAGCTGGAAACAAGTTTCAAAGGATGGTTTTGTAAATAAGACTGGATAGTTTGGAGAAACAGAACTGTGAAAGATGAATTTTGGGACTCATGAGGGATAATTTTAGATAATTGGCTTTAATGCATTTCCAGCATGGTGTGGCTAAAGCTGATAGGCCAAGAAACACTTCTAATGTATTGTAATTAGGAAATAATTAGCTTCTGATTGTGAATTATAACATCTCTATCGTCTCACCCTTCACATGAGACTGAAAATGGAATAAGGGCTTTTAAAACCCTCCCAGTTGCCCCATGTGGGTCAGGAAAAGGGCATTGCCCAACACCAATGCCATGGGCAAGCAATAAAAAATTGCAGCAATAAAAAGTCTGTGGCTCCTCAGTTTGGCAATATTGCCTGCCTGGCAGTCCCTGTAAACCAAAACTTAAAATTAAACACAAAATTTAATCTGAAACCTTGGAAAAGGCTTCCAAACTTAGGTGCTAAAAGCAAAAATGTAAATGTATAGTTTAAAACAAAACCATGTTACACTAAGTAAAAAAAAATTAGAGTTTTAAAGTTTAAAATATAGGAAAAATAACTACAAAAGCAGACAAAGAATTTAAAATACAATACTGTGAATTTATGTGTTATCATTAACTAAGAAAACTTACACTGTAGTATAAGTCCATAAACCAAAATATTTCAAAATTAAGTCAAAACCATAAATATCCTTATTAACAGTGTTTTATTAGTCAATAACTCCTTAAAAGGTCTTATAACTAAAAGTCTTGTAACCTTCTAAAGGTTACAAGATACTATAATGGTTATAATATTATATTATGATTGTTATAATGGGACAATATATTATATATATATTGTCCCATTATAACAATCATAATATATAATCACTATAGTGATTATAACACATTATATATGTTATAATAGGACATATTATAACAATATATAATTGTTATAATATTACATTATGATTATGATATATATAATAATATATATATCATAATATTATTATGATATATTATATAATATCATATTATATAATATGATATAACATATTATATATGTTATAATAGGACATATAACAATATATAATTGTTATAATATTATATTATGATAATTATATTATAATAATATATATATCATAATCATAATATAATATTATAACAATTATATATTGTTATAATATGTCCTATTATAACAATCAAAGCCAAACTCACTCTTCCTACCTATGTAAAAAATAAAAAAAAACCCAAAACACATCATGAGAAACAACTCAAAAATCTCATCTCAAATTCCTTCCAAAGCTCCCTATAAGTAAATGGTCACAATTTACCACTGGCCTGCTTTTTTGTCATTATCTCCTTTTATATCTCTAAATATGCACAGAGGGTGTGGGCAAATACAAGCCAAGCAATATAAATAGAAAGTTTCAAAGTCCAGCTTTCCAGAAATCTTCACAATTCTTCCAACTCTTAAGGATTTTAATGTTGAAATAATATCCCTCATGTACCACGTGAGTAAAACCCCCAAATATAAATGGTATAAAAAAAGTAATTCCACAAATATGTGAAATAATGGTTTCATTTTGGATTCTGGTTTTTACCATCCATTAAATTCAGGGGAGAGGAGGAGGGGATGAGGTGGCTCTGAGTGCCATCTGTGTGTCTGCCAGGATGGGCTGACCTTGCTGTTTGCTGCTGTTGTAAACTCCCAACCTTTCTTTCCTCTTGGGTACATTTCCTGCCAGCTGCTCTCACTAAAGGGGTTTTATCTGCTCCCCTTGCTGCTGAGGAGTGCTCAGGGTAAAGTCACCTGCTGCAGCTTCATTCCAGCAAAGGTTGTTCCACTTTCTGCTGCTCTTCCAAGCAAAACAGAACCACCTCAAGGTGAAAAGGATTCCATAGGATAAAAGCATGATTTCATTTTGGGAAGAGATGAGAATTTGCCTGATCCTGAAAATATCCCAAATGCCCACAGGCTCTGGAACACTGTGCTGGTTTTCAGCTTTGTTTTTCTGCCTCTGTTGAAGTCAGGATTGAAGGCACTTCAGACCACAGTTCATGTTCAGGCTCAAATGTTCATTATTTCTTATTTATGTTACAGTCTCACAGCAGTGAGTCTGCAGTATTTCACCAACTAGTCACAAAATAGTTAACCGTTTTCATTACAAGGCTTTTTAAGGATAAACTGTCCAATTAAGAAATGACACCTCAATTATTTTCAGTTTTAACCCAATAACCAAACACCCGTTCCCTCAATGGGGACTCTTTTATCCAATGACACAAAACCACCCAAACCCATGGAGAAGGAGGTGAAGGAGGAGAAGAAGGAGGAGAAGGAAGAAAAGAAGAATGTGAAGAAGAGAAGGAGAAGGAGAAGGAGAAGGAGAAGGAGAAGAAGGAGGAGAAGAAGGAGGAGAAGAAGGAGGAAAAGAAAAATGAAAAGAGAAATGAAGAAGAAGAAGAAGAAGAAGAAGAAGAAGAAGAAGAACCAGCCTCCACCCCAAACCCTCCATCTTGCTTTCTATCTATTCCTGTATTCTAAACCCTTCAGCTCTGAGTTTCCCACCCTGTGATCTCACACACTTCTGTTCAAACTCCACCCCCACAATCCCAGTTCTGTCATTCCATTCTGGAAGCTTCTCCATGGCCTCAGGTCAATGCAGTGTTCTCCTGGGGCTCAGTGCCTGGCAGCACAGAAAGTCCCAAATTCTCAGCACCCAGAACTCCAACACATCTGTTTGTGTTTGCCCATTGAGCAAAGCCTGCAGTGCCCTTGACTTGCAAATTTTCTTTTTGGTTGTCTGTGCCTTGAAGAAAAAACTGATTTATTTCCCTGCTGAAATGCTCTGGTGGCTCAAGGAAAGGAGTTCCCTTTCCCAAGAAAGGTTTTTTCCTAAAACCTCTCCCAGCATCAAATCTTATTGAAATATTTCCTGTCCTCAACATCTTTTCCTTGTACATGAATGCAGTGAGTTATCCAGCTCAGCCACAGAGAATTCCAGAGCAGAGGCTTTTGTCCCATTTCATCATCTCTGCTTTGGTTGGAAAGTTTGTTATTTTTTTGTTTCAGATATTGTTTATTGGAACAATTTATTGGTAAAAAAATTATTAAATAATTATTTATTGGCAAAATGTATTCCCTGTGAGGGAGGGGAGGCCCTGGCCCAGGTTTTCCTGGGAAGCTGTGAGCTCCTCATCCCTGGAAGTGTCCAAGGCCAGCTTGGCCAGGGCTTGGAGCAGCCTGGGACCGTGGAAGGTGCTGGAACAAGATGATCTTTAAGCTCCCTTCCAACCCATTCCACGATTCCATCCTTGAAGCGAGAATTTATGAAGAAAGAGAAATCTTAAATTCTTTATTCCCTAAAAGCTGAGATGCTCTCCTTGTCACTTCCCTTTTCTCCTGGAGATGGGATCATCTGGGATAATGGGACTCCCTGTCCCAATCCTGTTCCTTTTCCCTCCTTCAATCAGGCTTTTCCACATTTTCCATGGCTGATCCCAAATACAAACTCAGCTGCAGAGTTCTGCTGTGACAAAATGCAGTTAGGAGTTCAAACTCTTCCCAATACGCTCCCCAAGCTTTGATAAACAGCTGCTAGATATTTTATATTTCACTTTATAACTCTTCTCCTTTCTCCTCAAGCTGTAATAAACACCTATTAGATATTTTATATTTCTCATTGTAACTCTTTCTTCTCTCCTTTCTCTTTAACCTTTAATAAACAGCCATTAGATATTTTATATTTCACTTTATAAATCTTCTCCTTTCTCCTCAAGCTTTAATAAACACCTATTAGATATTTTATCTTTCTCATTATAACTTCTCCTCTCCTTTCTCCTGAACCTTTAATAAACAGCTATTGGATATTTTATATTTCACATTATAACTCTTATCCTCAAGCTTTAATAAACAGCCATTAGATATTTTATATTTCACTTTTTCACTCTGTTTTTCACTTTTTTTTTACTCTTTCTTTTCCTCTCCTTTCTCCTCAACATTTAATAAACAGCCATGAGATATTTCATATTTCACTTTATAACTCTTTCTTCTCCTCTCCTTTCTCCTCAACCTTTAATAACAAGATATTAGATATTTTATATTTCACATTATAACTCTTATCCTCAAGCTTTAATAAATAACCATTAGATAGTTTATATTTTACTTTTTCACTCTTTTTTTTCACTTTTTTTCACTCTTTCTTCTCCTCTCCTTTCTCCTCAGCCTTTAATAAAAAGCTACTAGATATTTTATATTTCACATTATAACTCTTCTCCTCAAGCTTTAATAAACAGCCATTAGATATTTTATATTTCACTTTTTCACTCTTTTTTTCACTCTTTCTTCTCCTCTCCTTTCTCCTCAGCCTTTAATAAACAGCCATTAGATATTTCATATTTCACTTTATAACTCTTCTCCTTTCTCCTCAAGCTTTAATAAACACCTATTAGATACTTTATATTTCACTTCATAACTCTTTCTTCTCCTCTCCTTTCTCTTTAACCTTTAATAAACAGCCATTTGATATTTTATATTTCACTTTTTCACTGTTTTTCACTTTTTTTCACTCTTTCTTCTCCTCTCCTTTCTCCTCAACCCTTAATAAACACCAATTAGATATTTTATTTTTCACTTTATAACTCTTTCTTCTCCTCTCCTTTCTCCTGAACCTTTAATAAACAGCCATGAGACATTTTATATTTCTCATTATAACTCTTCTCCTCTCCTTTCTCCTCAACCTTTAATAAAAAGATATTAAATATTTTATATTTCACATTATAACTCTTCTCCTCAAGCTTTAATAAACAGCCATCAGAGAGTTTATATTTCACTTTTTCACTCTTTTTTTTCACTTTTTTTTCACTCTTTCTTCTCCTCTCCTTTCTCCTCAGCCTTAAATAAACATCTATTAGATATTTTATATTTCACTTTATAACTTCTCCTCTCCTTTCTCCTCAACATTTAATAAACAGCTATTAGATATTTTATATTTCACATTATAACTCTTCTCCTCTCCTTTCTCCTCAACCTTTAATAAAAAGATATTAAATATTTTATATTTCACATTATAACTCTTCTCCTCAAGCTTTAATAAACAGCCATCAGATAGTTTATATTTCACTTTTTCACTTTTTTTTCACTCTTTCTTCTCCTTTTCTTTCTCCTCAACATTTAATAAACAGCCATTTGATATTTTATATTTCACTTTACAACTTCTCTCCTTTCTCCTCAACCCTTAATAAACAGCTACTAGATATTTTATATTTCACTTTATAACTCTTATCCTCAAGCTTTAATAAACAGCCATTAGATATTTCATATTTCACTTTATAACTCTTTCTTCTCCTCTCCTTTCTCCTCAACCTTTAATAACAAGATATTAGATATTTTATATTTCACATTATAACTCTTCTCCTCAAGCTTTAATAAACAACCATTAGAGAGTTTATATTTCACTTTTTCACTCTTTTTTTCGCTCTCTCTTCTCCTCTCCTTTCTCCTCAACATTTAATAAACACCTATTAGATATTTTATTTTTCACTTTATAACTCTTTCTTCTCCTCTTCTTTCTCCTCAACCTTTAATAACAAGATATGAGATATTTTATATTTCACATTATAACTCTTATCCTCAAGCTTTAATAAATAACCATTAGATATTTTATATTTCACTTTTTCACTTTTTTTTCACTTTTTTTTTCACTCTTTCTTCTCCTCTCCTTTCTCCTCAGCCTTTAATAAACAGCCATTAAATATTTTATATTTCACATTATAACTCTTCTCCTCAAGCTTTAATAAACAGCCATTAGATATTTTATATTTCACTTTATAACTTCTCCTCTCCTTTCTCCTCAACCCTTAATAAACAGCTATAAGATATTTTATATTTCACATTATAACTATTTCTTCTCCTCTCCTTTCTCCTCAACCTTTAATAAAAAGATATTAAATATTTTATATTTCACATTATAACTCTTCTCCTCAGCCTTTAATAAACACCTATTAGATATTTTATTTTTCACTTTGTAACTCTTTCTTCTCCTTTCCTTTCTCCTCAGCCTTTAATAAACAGCCATTAGATATTTTATATTTCACTTTATAACTCTTTCTTCTCCTCTCCTTTCTCCCCAGGCTCTGCAGAGTAACCTGAAATATTCTCTGCTGCCCAGAAGATTGATCATCAGTAAAAGATTATCCCAGTGCTTGCACCCAGCCCTGCCCAGTGGGGTGCACTTAAAGGCTTTAGAAACTTATGAAATAATCTTTAAAATCATTGGCACAAAATGGCTTGCCAAGGATTTATTCTTGTACAGGTAATTTGAATTTCTTTTCTAAGGCACAGAACGGCTCACTAAGAATTCTTTTTGTACATGGCGTTTTAATTTTGTTTTTCTAAGGCATAACCAACTCAATCTATTTAAATTAATTCTCATTTTGTCTTTTATTTTATTTAAAGCTCTGGTTTGTTCCCTCTGCTGGCAAAATGCAGCAATGTCAGTGAGACCTGTTCTCCTTGGCTTGTATGAGAAATATTTTCTCCCTCTCCAAAAATCCCTCCTGCCTGGTCTCCAGGCCTTTGTCATTGGGCTGCTGCCTGGCTTGGAGGAAGGATCAGAAATTTATGACAGGTAATATTAATTATTCCATGTTCAATGAAGCAATATCCAGTGTTTTGGTTTTTTTTAGGGAATTCTGAAGAAATTTCTGTCAGATTTCTATAAATAAAAGAGCTTCTAAAGGAGGATGAATGGTGGCACCTGGAAAAATGCTGAAATAAAAAAAAACCCTTTTCTCTCTATTCTCATCTAGGAGGAGAAGGGAAGAGGAAAAAAGGAGGGTTAAAAAAAGAGAAGAGGAAAACAAGGGTTAAAAATAGAAATGCTGAGAGAAGAGAATAAAAAATTTCTTAAAGCTCCTCTGACTCCTAAATAATTGACCTGACTCCCCAAACCACTGCTCTGGAGATAAATCCTGTTTGAATTCTCTAACATGAGAGAGCAGCTGAATTCTTTCCAATATTTCTGTATAATCTGGCAAAACTATGGAGCAGGGAATTCATGGGAATTGCAAATGAAATTCCAAGCTCTGACCTCTGGTTTTACACCTTTTCCCCCTATTTTTGATGGCATCATTTTCCTCTTTGAACAAATAGGATCTGACATAAATTTCATAAATCTTGGGAAATATTTATTTAAAAATTATTTTTTTTAAATACCAATTTCCATGAGGGACTTTTGTTTACTCATTGCAATGATTCTGTGGTAAGAATATCTTGTTAGATGATGTGTTAGGTTAATTTTCAATTCTTTTTCATGAGAGGCTTTCTGCTGAGTGTTTTCAGAACCTTCAATATTGAGAACTAAAATGAATCTCATGAAATTCCAAGCTCTGACCTCTGGTTTTACACCTTTTCCCCCTATTTTTGATGGCATCATTTTCCTCTTTGAACAAATAGGATCTGACATAAATTTCATAAATCTTGGAAAATATTTATGTTAAAATTAATTTAATGGCGGTTTTTTTGTGTGAAATACCAATTTCCATGAGGGACTTTTGTTTACTCATTGCAATGATTCTGTATTAAGAATATCTTGTCAGAAGATGTGTTAGGTTAATTTTCAATTCTTTTTCATGAGAGGCTTTCTGCTGAGTGTTTTCAGAACCTTCAATATTGAGAACTAAAATTAATCCATCTCCTGCTGTTCCTGAGAGTGATCAAAGTGCTGAGGTTGTGCTTCAGCCCAGACACCATTTCCAGCTCCAAATTTCCCCGAGTTTGTGCACTCACACAGAAAATGGAAGAGGAAAGCTGCTTTGAGGGATTTTTTTAATAAATAAATGGAAAAAACCCATCACACTGGGAGATGTTTCCTCTTCTGAGCAGAGATTTTCCTCTTTTCTCAGCCTTGCATTCCTCATGTGAGATTTTAATTCCTCCTTTATGGTAAAATCCCAAAGTGTTCCCGAGCAGGGACTGTGCTCCAGCCCCAGGATTTTCAGTGGGATGGTCTGGAATTCATTTCAGGCTGTCCTGTGTGTAATTTGTTGTTTTATCTCATGGAATCCTGGAATGGTTTGGGTTGGAAGGGACCTTAAATCTCATCCAGTGTCACCCCTGCCATGGCAGGGACACCTCCCACTGTGCCAGGTGCTCCAAGTCCTGTCCAGCCTGGCATTGGCACTGCCAGGGATCCAGGGAACTTCACATCTCTTGTTTTTCTTCATCCAGTGACTTAAAAATTGACCCTGTTGGTTTGAAAGTAGGAATTTTTAGGAATTTTTAGGATAACCTCCAGCTCCCAGACTGATCAAATTGCCTTTCAGACTTTAGCATCTGCTTCAATGACTTCCAATTTATCTTTTCACACCTCTGACAATAAACATTCTGCAGTCAAGGTGCTGCAGTTGTTTGGTCAGAGCTAAATATTTGCAGATATTTCCTAGAAAACTTTCCAGTGTGTGAACAGAGACCTTGTTTTAATGACAAAGAATTGAGTGGGTTTGATTTTTTTGTACAGTGAGATTCATCCATCACCACCTGGGGTAGGGGAAGGTTCCCTGCCCATGGAATGAGATGATTTTGGGTCCCTTCCAACCCAAACCATCCCAAGATTCTGTGATAAAGGGAAATACTGACAACACAAAGCTGCAAAATATCAAATAAATGATATAAACTCCATATAATTCCATTTCTCTGGTATAAAATCAGCTAACAAAGGGGTTTTTTTTCTCTGTCTGGGTACAGAACAGATGCTCTGCTGGTGAAGCTGTCCCTGCTGATGGGCCAGGAGGTGTTTTATGGAGCTCTCTGGGGCAGTGTCCTGGGCAGCCCCTCCATCAGGCTCCCTGCTTCCCTCTTCGTTGTCAGCCACATCAACAGGGAACTCTCTGGCAAACAGCAGAAATTCATGCTTGGCACTGATTATAAACTCACTGTAAGTTCATTTTCCACCCTTGTTTGGGTTTGAAAAGCCAGGTGTCTGCTAAGGGAGGCGGGAGACTCCTTTGAAATGGAAAATGTCAACCCTCTCCTCCAAATTATTGTAATTTTGAAATTAAGGGGCTCTCAAGTAAAGATATAGGAATAGGAATTACAGTTCTTTAGTAGAAAAAAAAAAAAAAAAAATAAAAATAAGAATGCAGTAATACAAAGCAACACTGCCAGAGTCAGACCATGCCCTGACATGCTGTGGGTCAGGGTGGTGGCAGCAGTCCCATTAAATTATTGTAATTTTGAAATTAAGGAGCTCTCAGATAAATATATAGGAATAGGAATAATAGTTTCTTATTAGGGAAAACATAAAAATAAATAAAAATAAAAATAAAAATAAAAATAAAAATAAAAATAAAAATAAAAATAAAAATAAAAATGCAGCAATACAAAACAACACTGCCAGAGTCAGACCATTCCCTGACATGCTGTGGGTCAGGGTAGTGGCAGCAGTCCCATTAAATTATTGTAATTTTGAAATTAAGGAGCTGTCAGGCAAATATATAGGAATAGGAATAACTGTTTTTATTAGGGAAAAAAATAAAAATAAAAATAAAAATAAGAATGCAGTAATACAAAGCAACACTGCCAGAGTCAGATCATGCCCTGACACGCTGTGGGTCAGGGTGGTGGCAGCAGTCCCATTGAATTATTGTAATTTTGAAATTAAGGAGCTCTCAGGCAAAAATATGGGAATAGGAATAACAGTACTTTACTAGGAAAAATATTAAAAATAAAAAGCAAATATAAAACCAAAACTGCAGTAATATAAAACAGCACTGCCAGAGTCAGAGCAGTCCCTGTCCCCTGTGTGCCAGGGGGTGGCACAGCCCCATCCCATGGGGGCTCAGCCCTCCTGCAGTGCCAGCTGTGGCTCTGCTGCAGCAGGGATCCTGCACAAGGGGGGAGTTTTCCTCTGCAGCTCCAGGGCTGCTGCAGATGGGCCTGGGCTCCCTCTGGCAGTGCAGGGCAGCAGAAAGCTGCTCCTCTGGCAATGCAGGGGGCAAAGGCTGCTGTGCTGTGCCAGGCTCAGATTGGATCCAGGTAGGAATGCTTGGCTCCTGCCCTGGGCGCAGCATCTCCCCATGGGATGCTGGAATTGGATCAGCCCTGCAGGGACACTCCCTGGCCATGGACAGCAGAGATCTCCTGGAGGGAGGATTGGCTGTGGGAGAGAGAAAGAGAAAACTGCCCCAGGAACAGAGAGAACTGCCCCAGCTCTGACAGATGGGAACAGAACACACAGCCCCAACCACAGCTTGTAACCTAAACTAACCCCATAATCCCAGCCTTGTCTGGGTTAAATTAGGATCCCAAGCAATTAAAAATATTTTGAGAGGAGAGACTGAAAGGTCCATGCTCTGAAATTGCTCCATCCATTTAATTTGAAGAGCAGCTTTTCTGGTTTTCAGTGTTTAATGTGCACTTCCCAAAGTGTTTGCTGTTCTGAGGTTTTGTGTCTTTATTTTTCCAGTGAAATGGAAATCTTCTGTAGGGACTAATTTGTGTTGAGTGATGCAATAAGTGTAAGGCTAATTAGAGAAATAGCTGCATTTTGGGAGGTTTTCCATCTTGTAACTCTGGGATATTCTGTACTCTTACAAACCCAATATTAACAATTCTTTTAATGGCCACAAAAATTTGTTTTAACTCACTTTGGGTGCAAGTTAAACTGTAATTATCCTCTTATTTAAAAAAGATATTGTTCATAGGTAGCCAAATTTCTTTCTTTCTTTCTTTCTTTCTTTCTTTCTTTCTTTCTTTCTTTCTTTCTTTCTTTCTTTCTTTCTTTCTTTCTTTCTTTCTTTCTTTCTTTCTTTCTTTCTTTCTTTCTTCTTCTTTCTTTCTTTCTTCTTCCTTCCTTCCTTCCTTCCTTCCTTCCTTCCTTCCTTCCTTCCTTCCTTCCTTCCTTCCTCCTTCCTCCCTTCCTCCCTTCCTCCCTTCCTTCCTCCCTTCCCTTCCCTTCCCTTCCCTTCCCTTCCCTTCCCTTCCCTTCCCTTCCCTTCCCTTCCCTTCCCTTCCCTTCCCTTCCCTTCCCTTCCCTTCCCTTCCCTTCCCTTCCCTTCCCTTCCCTTCCCTTCCCTTCCCTTCCCTTCCCTTCCCTTCCCTTCCCTTCCCTTCCCTTCCCTTCCCTTCCCTTCCCTTCCCTTCCCTTCCCTTCCCTTCCCTTCCCTTCCCTTCCCTTCCCTTCCCTTCCCTTCCCTTCCCTTCCCTTCCCTTCCCTTCCCTTCCCTTCCCTTCCCTTCCCTTCCCTTCCCTTCCCTTCCCTTCCCTTCCCTTCCCTTCCCTTCCCTTCCCTTCCCTTCCATAGTAAAATCAAATAAAATGTTGTGTTTTCCTTTTCCAGATAAAGTCTTTGTGTGTGTCAGTGCTGGATTCCAATGTCCTTGTGCAGAGGAACACTCTGGAAGCAATCCTTTTCTTTTTCCCATTTTATACAGCTTTGGTAAGAGGATTTTTGGGGATTTTCCCATGGAGGGTGTGTTCTGTGCAAGCAGCCCAGCTCCCACCTCTGTTATTGCCAAATGGCTGAATTTTGAACCCTCAAAATCCATGAATTTTGGGATTTCTTGTGCCTCATCAGTTTGAGCAGTGGAGGAGACTCTGCTGCTTCTCAGAGTCTTTACAGCTTCCAAGGCTGAAGCAATGATTTCACAGGGGCTTTGGGGGGATATTTGGGATGTGCTTGAACAATTCAGACCTGAGCAGCTCATATGGAAAACAAACAGAGTTTATTCAAGTATGATTTTAGAATTTAGAATTGTCCACATGAAATTATTTCTGGTTAAGACCAGGGAAGAAAACCTTACTTAAAACAAAAATTATTCACATTATTTCCTCACCTCCCTGTAGGACAGGCAGTGTTTGGGTTGGAGGAAGAGTTTTTAAGCCTTAAGGAGAGGAGAAGCTTTGGGCTGAGCTCAGGGTGGCCTTGCAGGGCCTGCAGGAGCCACAGAAAACCTGGAGAGAGAGTTTCCAGGGGATGCAGGGACAGCACCCAGGGAATGGCTTCACACTGAGAGATTTTATGTTTAGGTGGGATATTGGGGGAAAAAATTAATCCCTGGGAGGGTGGGGAGGGGCTGGGATGGAATTCCATCCCTGGATCCCTGGCAGTGCCCAAGGCCAGGCTGGACACTGGGGCTGGAGCAGCCTGGGACAGTGGGAGGTGTCCCTGCCATGGCAGGGGTGGCACTGGTTGGGCTTTAAGGTCCCTCCCATCCTGTGACTCCATGATCCCACTTTGAGATTGTGTCACATTTCCTTTATTAATGACAAGGATGAGGGTGTTGAGCCTTTCATTAGTAAATCTGCAGACCACACTAAGCTGGGAGCTGTGTCCTTCTATTGGAGGGTAGGATGGCTGTTCAGAGAGACCTGGAATGGTTGGATGGATGGACAGAGTCAAACAGGATGAAGTTTAATAAATCCAAGTGCCAAGTCCTGCATTTTGGCCACAATAACCCCGTGCAATGGCAGAGGCTGGGGATGGTGTGGCCGGACAGTGCCCAGGCAGAAAAGGACCTGGGGGTGCTGACTGACCATGAGCCAGCAGAGTGCCCTGGGGCCAGCAAGGCCAATGTCCTGTGAGGAATGGAGTGGCAGCAGGAGCAGGGAGGTCATTCTGTCCCTGTGTGTCTGTCCCTGTGTCTGTCCCTGGCTGTCCCAGGAGCAGGGAGGTCATTCTGTCCCTGCCCTGGGCACTGCTGAGGGCACACCTGGAGTGCTGTGCCCAGCTCTGGCCCCTCAGTTTGGGAAGGACCTTGGGACACTGAGCACATCCAGAGGGGGCAATGAGGCTGGAGAGGGGCTGGGAACACAAACCCTGTGAGGAAGCCCTGAGGGAGCTGGGGCTGCTCAGCCTGGAGAAAAGGAGACTCAGGGCTGCCCCCATCACTCTGCACAGCTCCTGAAAGGGGCCTGTGCTCAGCTGGGGCTGGGCTCTTTCTGCAGCAGCACTGACACAGCCAGAGCACACAGCCTCCAGCTGCACCAAGGGAAATCCAGGTTGGAGAGCAGGGAAAAGGTTTTTCCAGCAAGGCTGAGAAAGTTCTGGAATGGCTGCCCGGGGAGGTGGTGGAGTCCCCATCCCTGGGTGTGTTTAACAAAGCCTGGATGTGGCACTGGGGGCCAGGGTTCAGTTGAGCTGGTGGGGCTGGGCTGGACTCCATGGTCTGGAAGGTCTCTCCCAACCTGGTCATTCTGTGATTCTGTAGATTCTTGACATTTTTAGCTCACAAACCATTTTCCTGTTGATACTTTGTTCCCTTTTCCCCAATACATTATTATTCCCAGTTGAACAGCCCAGCCCATCACCAGTCTGACTCCTTTCAGTGCTCACCAAGAGCTGAAAAACCTTTCTTTTCCACCCTAGGACTGCAAGGAAAGCACCATCCTGCTCAGAAGGGCTGATCTGGTTTATATCCTGTCAGCAGCCACTCAGACCCTGCTGAGGAGAGACATGTCCCTCAACAGGAGATTGTATGCCTGGCTGCTAGGTACTGTGCAAAATCTAGAGATTTTCAGTATTCTGCATGCTTGAGAGCAGAAATAAATCAGTGTTTAAAATTGGAATACACTTCTTCAGCTGTTAATGAATAATGGTAAAGTAAATTGGTGTTTATTTGCCATATATTAAGTGCCTTAATGCAATGAAATATTTGGTAAACAGGGCTTTTCTTCAGAGATTAATTTATTTCTTTCTGAATCTCAGTGTATTTGATAAATTCTGATTCCACCCACAGCTTGTTGTGAAGTGGTTCAGTGGACTAAAAGGACTAAAAGTTACTTTTTTAACCTTATTTTTCTGGAAGAAATACTGATTCCCACTATATTTGTCCTTGGTTTTGATTTATGTGTTGTGCTGAACATCTGGATGCCCTCAAACTGGGACCTGTGGGCTGTTGAAATGCTAAAGATGAAAAATGCAGTGTAAATTCAATATAAACCCCTCAGTGCTCTGTGCTGCTCTCTGAGCTCCTCCTGCCTCTGTTTTCTTGTAGGTTCTGATATTAAAGGTGGCACTTTTGCTCCAGACTCCACCACTTCTGAAGACCATGCTGTTTATTTCTTTGGAAAATACTCTAAAGATCTTTTGGTCGAGGTTGGTGTTGATTTAATACAGATATATTCCAAATCAATTCATGATCCTTGCAATTTTAGCTCAAACTGTGTCCAGAATTATTCTCAATTCTTGGTTTGTCCTTCCCTCCCTGCCCCTGTGGTTACATTTCCATCTGTGCTCTATTTATCCCAATTGTGGATTGCTTATGGAATCTAAGGAAACCAAAGGGAAGCATCTTGGCTGAACTACCTGAATTATTTAAAAATGTTTCTCTGGCTAAGATCAGCCCTTGAGTAGAGATGATGGGAAGATGGAATTGATTTGTTTACCCTGGATGGAAAATTTGAGTTCATTTGTAGTCAAATCAAATTTAGCAACAGTTCAGCACTTATTAGGATGACAATCTGTCTCTGATGGATAACATTGTGATAACATTGTGATGTTTTCCCTTTCCTAGAGTTTGATTGTGATTCTGCATCAGAAATTCCCAGAGGCTGACCCAGAGGAGCAGCACCAGGCTTATCTCAAACCCTTCCGGATCCTCATCAGCCTCCTGGACAAACCTGAAATAGGTGAAGTGTTCATCCCAAACCTGAGCAGGACTTAACAAAACCCTGCCCAACCCTCATCCTGCCTTGTGTGGGAGTGTGCAGGAGGCTGTTCCTTGCCTTGGCCCTGCTCTGGAACAAATTCCCTCTCCAGTTTCTCTCTGGCTGCCCCACAGAGCCCTGCAGAGCATGGATGGATCCCAGGGAGGGAAATGCAAATCTGTGCCCTTCTGTAGGATCAGCACAGCCCAGGCTGAGACAGAGAGTCCTGAGAGCTGCTCAAGCAGGAAAAGGCCCTGGGGGTGCTGTGGCAGGGGCTGGACACGAGCCCAGGGGTGCCCAGGGGGGCAAGAGGCCCCTGGCAGCTGGGCTGGGTGAGGAATTGTGTGTCCAGCAGGAGCAGGGCAGGAATTGTCCCTCTGGGCTGGGGTCCCTCAAGAGCTGGGTCCAGTTCTGCTCCTGCAGGAGAGACCTGGAGGGGCTGGAGAGTGTCCAGGGCAGGGAACGGAGCTGGGAAGGGAATGGAGAGTTCCTGAGGGAGCTGGGAAGGGGCTGGAGAGTTCCTGAGGGGGCTGGGAAGGGAATGGAGAGTTCCTGAGGGAGCTGGGAAGGGAATGGAAAGTTCCTGAGGGAGCTGGGAAGGGAATGGAGAGTTCCTGAGGGAGCTGGGAAGGGAATGGAGAGTTCCTGAGGGAGCTGGGAAGGGAATGGAGAGTTCCTGAGGGAGCTGGGAAGGGAATGGAGAGTTCCTGAGGGAGCTGGGAAGGGAATGGAGAGTTCCTGAGGGAGCTGGGCAGGGGCTGAGCCTGGAGCAAAGGAGGCTCAGGGGCCCTTGTGGCTCTGCACAAGTCCCTGCCAGGAGGGCACAGCCAAGGGGGTCGGGCTCTGCTGCCAGGAACAGGGACAGGAGCAGAGGGAACGGCCTCAGGCTGGGCCAGGGAAGGCTCAGGTTGGAGATTGGCACAGAAAATTTCCCTCTCAGAGTGGTCAGGCCTTGGGCTGAGCTGCCCAGGGAGGTTTGGAGTCACTGGAATTGTCCCAGAGCACTCTGGATGTGGCCTTGGGGACAGGGATTGGGATGGTGGCACTGGATGGTCCTGAAGGGCTCTTCCAGCCTTGGTAATTCTGGGGTTCTGAGCCTTGAGCTGGCCTCTGAGGGCACTTTAAAGAAGCACTTCCACCCTTGTGTCAATATTCAGCTCCATTTGTCCCTTGGGTGGATCTGCTCTTCCCTCTCTGTGTCTGTCCATGCAGCACCAGCAGGATCAGGCTCTGCCCTTCCTTATTTCAAGGGCAAATTCACTTCTCTGCAGCAAAGAATTAAACCAAAGTGACTTGATAAATTTTTAAAAATATTTTGGGTGGGCAGTGATGTCACCAAAGAGGCTGTTTCTGGTAGAAATGTATTGATTAATCTAATTTAGAAAGTAAATGAGAGACATTGCCCTACTGGTTGTGTTGCTTGGCTGCCTGACAATCTGCATTAATCCAAAGTACAAATAAAGGGATCATAAATCCCTTTTAAACCAGGGATATTCAGCTAAACTGCATTATCCAGTTTAATCTTCCCAGTCAGAACATAAAGTTTGACTCCTTGAGCCTTAAGCCATTAAGACTTTAGAAATGGATTTAACAATGCAACAATTATTTAAAGGTATCAAATCAAACATAACAAGCTTTGACCTTTTCTGCTATTCTTAGTCACTTCAACTTTTATATTTTCAATTTGAAAAGCACTCATTGCAATGCTTTATACACTCCTTTTATTTTTTCAATTATTCCAAGTTAAGGCACTGAAGTTATTACTTCTTCCCCTCCTCTGTAGACAACTCCTGGATTCTTTTTTCCCTTTCCTTGCAGGGCCACAGGTTGTTGGAGATCTGTTCCTGGAAGTTCTCAGAGCTTTTTATTCCTACTGCAAAGACACCCTGGGTTCTGATCTCAAACTCAGCTACAATCAAAGTGGCAACACCCTGGCAAGGTATGACAAATTTCCAGCTCTGAGCTGAAACTGGATCATTTTTTAAAGTTTAATGGTTAAAGTGAAGGAGTTTAATGAAGTTTTGGGTTGTTACAAAGTGACTTGAGGACGAAATTTTTCTCTGGCTTCCCCTTTTCTCTACACACAATGCATTTCTTGTGGATTAGCAGAGAAAAAATGAAGTTTGCTGCATGTGATGGGTGTTGAGTAACCACAGTGACATCAGGCTGCTGACAGAGCTCAGCCTTGTGATTCCCATCAGCTGAAAGATGCTCCACCTCCAGAATGATCCTTTGATTAAAAAAAAAATCAATGTTTTTTAGCTTGTAGAGAAAGGGGAAAAGAGATTTTTGAGTCCATCAGCTCATGTGATGTGAATCCTCACTGACATCTGCTTTTCTTTCCCTTTTCTCTCCCTTCCAGTGCAATCAAAGAGAACAAAAATGCTTCAGAAATTGTCAAAACAGTGAATTTGTTGATCACATCCTTAAGCACTGATTTCCTCTGGGATTACCTGACCAAATGCTTTGAAGATTGTTTCAGGTGTCTATGTTGTGCTCTCAAAAATGCCACTTCAGAGCTGTCTGTTCAGGACAAAAATATTTACTGAAGCTTTTAAGGGCCATCACACATGGTAGAACCAGCCAGGTCTGTAAGTTGTGCCCACAGATAATTCAGGAGTGCAACCAGGTAAACAATTAATGGGAATTTCAACCTGGGAGCAAAAGAAATTCCTTTCAAATCAACAGAAGAAGGAAAAAGGGTTGGGAGGGGAGGTGGAGAGGTCTTTATAGAAGAAAAATAAAAATACTAAATGGGTTTTAGGGTCTTTTCCAACCCTCTGATTAGATGCTATCTCTCTTTTTATCATTTTCTAACTCTAAAAAAGAAGATTCTGCAATCTGAATATTGGCAGCTCTTCATCATACCACACAGAGTTGAGGTTGTTTTGACAGAATATTTTCCCCTGCTCTTTGCCTCAGAGCTGTTCAGTATTTTGTGCTGATTTTAACAAAGCTTTTTGATTGTAACCAGAATTTTGCCATGAAAACAAAAAAAAACAAACCTTCCATAAGAATGTTTCTCTCACTCCAGAAACAAATCCACAGGGATGAGGTATCCTCTGGAAAATGTGAGCACTCCTCCTACCATTTCAGAGCTGTGCACTCTGCTGGTGTTCCTGCTGGATGTGATTCCTCTGGTAAGGCTGGCTTTGACAATCCCTGCTCAGTGGTGGATGAGATGGGATAACTCCTTCAAACATTCCTTTCTTATTGCAGGAGCTCTACTCAGAAGTGCAGACTCAGTACCTGCCCCAGATGCTCAGTTACATGGTGCAGTCTCTCCTGGAAAACATGGAAGTCTTGGGGCTGCCAGAACTCACTCATGCCTTAAAAACCTGTTTTAAGGTGCTCAGCAAGGTGCAAATGCCCCCTTCCTACCTGGACATTGAGACAGGCAGTGGCAATGGGGTAGGTGATCTTCAACCCCTGAGGGGTAAAACCCTTTCAAAGTCTTGCTTTAAATTGTTTTGGGACAGAATTTAAAATGCTGATTCTCCTTCAGCCTCGCTGAAGGGAGCCACAGGAAAGGTGGGGAGAGACAATTGCAAAAAATTCAATTTCAGAATTGGATGGAGAGAGACAATTTCCAAGGGATGGAGGGACAGGACACAGGGAATGGCTTTAAACTAAAAAAGAGTAGGGTTAGATGGGATGTTGGGAATTAGGAATTGTTCCCTGGCAGGGTGGGCAGGGGCTGGGATGGAATTCCCAGAGAAAGTGGCTGCTCATCCCTGGAAGTGTCCAAAGCCAGCTTGGATGGGGTTTGGAGCAGCTTTGGAGCACCCTGGGACAGTGGGAGATGTCCCTTCCCATGGCAGGGCTGCCACTGGATCATTTCTAAAATCCCTTCCAACCCAAACCTATAATTCTATGACATTTTTAAGTACAGCAATAAAGATTTTTTGAAACTTCCCTTCTCTGGCTCCTTCCAGAGCACTCTGCTGCCTTGTTACCCTCACTGGGTGTTCAGTTCTGGCTTGTTTGAATTATTTGTGGCACTGAAGGGGTTTATTCTTGTCTGCCCCTGAGAAGGATGGGATCTAAATGGGTCTGGAAACAGAACAGATAGATCTATCTGAAGGATGGGATCTAAGTGGGTTTGGAAACAGAACAGATAGATAGATCTGTCTGAGGGATGGGATCTAAATGGGTTTGGAAACAGAACAGATAGATCTATCTGAAGGATGGGATCTAAATGGGTTTGGAAACAGAACAGATAGATAGATCTGTCTGAAGGATGGGATCTAAATGGGTCTGGAAACAGAACAGATAGATCTATCTGAAGGATGGGATCTAAATGGGTTTGGAAACAGAACAGATAGATAGATCTATCTGAAGGATGGGATCTAAATGGGTTTGGAAACAGAACAGATAGATAGATCTATCTGAAGGATGGGATCTAAGTGGGTTTGGAAACAGAACAGATAGATAGATCTGAAGGATGGGATCTAAATGGGTTTGGAAACAGAACAGATAGATAGATCTGAAGGATGGGATCTAAATGGGTTTGGAAACAGAACAGATAGATAGATCTATCTGAAGGATGGGATCTAAATGGGTTTGGAAACAGAACAGATAGATAGATCTGAAGGATGGGATCTAAATGGGTTTGGAAACAGAACAGATAGATCTATCTGAAGGATGGGATCTAAATGGGTTTGGAAACAGAACAGATAGATAGATCTGAAGGATGGGATCTAAATGGGTTTGGAAACAGAACAGATAGATAGATCTGTCTGAAGGATGGGATCTAAATGGGTCTGGAAACAGAACAGATAGATGGATCTGAAGGATGGGATCTAAATGGGTTTGGAAACAATGCAGTAGATAAAAACTGCAGTGACCAAATGCAGCCCAGCTTCACAGCTGCTCAGGTCTGCAGGGCTTGCAGTGAATATTTCAGTGGAACACAATGGGGCATTGTTGGTGTGCAGAGCACCATGAACAATAAATGGGATAAAGGCAGCCCAGGAGCACAGCCTGCCAAAACGGGCCAGCGGAACAAACACGTGAACTTGAGCAGAAATAATGCAGCAGATGGAGCACTGCTCTGGGGGAAATGGGTTTTAAACAGAGCATATCCCTCTGTTTGATGAGTCAATCGTGAGGTTTATAAAGATAATAAATAAATAAATAAATAAATAAAAGAAATATATATATATAATGTATTTTATATTATATATTTATACAGATATTGGGTTTTAAAGAGAAATTAATGGAGCTGCTCTGAGGGGAAATGGGTTTTAAGGGAGCACATCCCTCTGTTTGATGAGTCAGTTGTGAAGTTTATACAGATATTTATATGTAATAAATATAATATATAATATAATATAATATAATATAATATAATATAATATAATATAATATAATATAATATAATATATATTTTAAATTATATATTTATACAGATATTGGGTTTTAAAGGGAAATGAATGGAGCTGCTCTGGGGGAAAAAGTGTTTTAAAGGAGCACATCCCTCTGTGTGATGAATCAATTGTGAGGTTTATAGGGATATTTATATATTATAAATATATATATATATGATAAATATATATAATTGATAAAATAAATATATAATATGAGTATGTATAAATAATAAAATATATATAATTATATATTTTCTATATTATATAATTAATAAATTTATTAATTCTATATATTATATTATATTATATTATATTATATTATATTATATTATATTATATTATATTATATATAATTAATATATATACTAATTATAATATATACATATATATTATATTATATATAATCTATTTATGCAGATATTTGGTTTTAAAGGCAAATGAATGGTGCTGTTTATAAACAACTGTGATGCTGAAACTGGGAATCACAAACAGCAATTTTTCCTTTTCCTGTCACTGCTGTTCACCAAGTGAAACCTCTGTTGGCAGTGCCCCATTAACCACATCCCTGTTGCTGTTGCAGAGCCCAGTGCCAAAGGAAGATGTGGACATAGCCCTGGAGGCCAAAGCTGGGCTGCAGGAGGAGGAGGAGCAGATATCTGTGAGGACTTCATCTCCATTCCCCACCCTCAAGTCAGAGGACAGCGGCATTGGCCTGAGTGCCTCCTCCCCAGAGCTGTGCCAGCACCTGGGGGTGCCCACGGTCACCCTGGACAGAGATGATGTCTGGAAAAAAGGAGGCAGCATCCAGAAAACACTGCACTGCATCCAGGAGCTGGTGGCCAAGTTTGCCAGCAAATACATTTTTGGCATGCAGCTCCAAGAAATGAGTCCTGAAGGGATTGCAGCAATAAATCTGAGCGGGAAGGAGAAAAAGGAGAATGGCTACAGGTTACCTGAGAGTGGCAACAAGAAGAAGAGTCCCTGGGATGGCAAGCAAATCACTGTGCCTCAGGTGAAACAAATGCTCTCCGAGCTGTTCTCAGCCAGGGGCTCACCCTTCAGGAGCAAGAATTCCACTGCTCTCCCCTCTGAACACAAAAAGGAGAAGGAGGAGGAGGAGGAGTGGGACCTGGAGCTGGTGCTGGGACCCCTCAGAGGGGACTGCAAGGAAGCTTTTTCTGCAGCTTGTCACCTGCTGCTGGACTGCACCACATTCCCAGTGTACCTGTCTGAGGAGGAGATGGAACACTTGTACCTCTCTCTGTTTCAGGGGCCTGGTAAGAATTTTCCTTCCCTGAGCATTTTTAGGATGCAAACAGTGAGAGCTTGGTGATTTTCAGGACCAGATTCAGTAAAAACCCTTGGACAGGGCTGAAGGCAAATTGGGAATTAAAGCCTCCCTCACCTCAGCACCTGGGGTTTGTCTGGCAGCTTCTTCAATTCAAATCTTTTTTTGGAAAAATTCCAGTAGAAAACTTGGAGCTGAAGGGAGACAAAAACCTCCTGGCCTGTACAGCCTTGCATGGTTCAGGATTTTCAGGATATCCATCCCTGTTGTCCATGGGTGGTGTCCCCAAAAAAGGATGTTGTAGAGGAAGATGGGTGGAAAATTTGAGTTCTAAACCATAACAGAGGCAAAATAATCTCTTATCCCAAGCCATCAGCATTCAAAGGAGTTCAATGTAACAAATAAGAATAATTTTGTACAGCTGGAGGTCCCATTTGATCTTGGATTTCCAGTTCATTCCTTGGCTTTAGCAGGACCTGTATTGGCCTGAAGGTTAACTCACAAACAGGTTTGTGGAGAATGGTGGCAAACTGGAAAATTGGGTTCTGTTCCTCACCTCACTCCACATTCCTGCTGTCTGATGATATTTCCATATCTCCATGGCTAAGCATGGCATGGACATGGAATATTTCCATTGCTCCCTCAGGAAAAGATGGCTTGGATTGATGTCATCCACTTCAGTTATCATTTATAAATCCTGACAGGAGGGGCCTCAGTGCTACTGGAAGAGCATCCGTGGATCCTGAGCCCTCTGGAGCTGGTGGTGACAATGGCAGCTGCAAAACAAACCAGCAGCTCTAAATAATCAACATATTCATTAGGAATATTATATATAATGGGGTTGGGAATAAACATAAAGGGCAAAACAGAAATCCTGGAGGTGTTGGGGTCCTGCAAGAGCTTTCTGCTGGGAGAGACAGGGAAAACATGGAGAGGTTGTGGCTGCCTCATCCCTGGAAATGTTCCAGGCCAGTCTTGGAGCACCCTGGGAGGGTGGAAGGTGCCCCTGCCATCTCCAAGGGCCCTTCCAACCCAAACCTGCTGTGATTCCATGAGCTGTTGATGACAGGATCTGGGCAGTCATTTTGGTCCTGTGACCTTGCTTAAAGGATTTTGGGAGTATGACCCCAACCGTGAGGTTCTTTCATGTGGATTCTTTTGCTTCTTTTTTCTGCCAGGGTCAGGATTGAATGTGTGAGAGGGTATTTCTTGTTGGGACTCAGATGTTTATCAGTTCTTATCTCTGTTACAGTCTCACAGACCCTGAGTTCTGCAGCACTTCACTCCAACAAACTAAAAATGGAGCCCTGTCTCTCTCTACAAGGCCTTTGAAGGATAAACTGTCCAATTAAGAAATGACACCTCAATTATTTTCACTTTTAACCCAATAACTGATCACTCAAAGTCTGCAATGGGAACTTTTTTATCCAATGCCACAAAACCACCCAAACCCATGGAGGAGAAGGGGAAGAAGAAGGAGCAGCCTCCACCCTAAAACCTCCATCTTGCTTTCTATCTATTCCTGTATTCTAAACCCTTCAACTCTGAGTTTCCCACCCTGTGATCTCACACACTTCTGTTCAAACTCCACCCCTTTCATCTCAGTTTTATTCTTGAATTTTGGAAGCTTCTCCAGGGCCTGAGTTCAATGCAGTGTTCTCTTGGGGCTCAGAGCCTGGCAGCACAGAAAGCCCAAAATTCTCAGTAACCAGGGCTCTAATAGTTCCAAACCTTTTCTGTCCCCTCTCTTGTGAGCAGGAGGTGACCCCAGCTTCCCTCTGTGGCTGAAGTCCCTGATGACAATCTGCTGCTGTGTCAACGACTGCTACGTGCAGAACATGTCCATCTTCACCCTCCTGGAGGTCATCAACCACTCCCAGTCCCTGGCCCTGGTGATTGAGGACAGGATGAAGAGGTACAAAGTGTCTGGCCACAACCCTTTCCTTGGCAAGCTGCAGATGGTCACCCTTCCTCCCATTGCTCCTGCAGTGCTGAAGATGATCTCAGAGAAAACGGATTTCTACCAGGTGTCCATTTTCTTTTCCTTTTTTACTGCCCAGCTAATTCATAGAATCCTGGGATTCCGAGGCAATTTGGGAATGCCTTCTGGTAACAGGAAGCCAGGAAGGAAATGGCTTTTATTATGAATATAATTATGAATATATTCATATTGAGTTGGTTGCTCTTTTTCCCTAGAGAGTTGCCTGTGTGCTCTGGAATCAGCTGAACAAGGAGACCCGGGAGCACCACATTGCCTGTGTGGAATTGTTCTACAGACTTCACTGCCTGGCTCCCTCAGCAAATATCTGTGAGGACATCATCTGCCAGGCCCTGCTCCACCGCGACAAAGTAGGTCCTGAGCAGCTGCAGCTCTTCATGGAGAGCAGGCTGGCACAGCTTCCCAAGGGCATTTCTTGGGAATTGCAGGGAGGAACTTTGGAGAAAGAGAAAAAAATTTTTAGAGATAAATATAATTAATATAATATATCTATATAAAATATAAAATATAAAATATAAAATATAAAACATGATATACGATATACAATGTACGATATATAATATACAATATACAATATACAATATATAATATACAATATACAATATACAATATACAATATATAATATATAATATAGAATATACAATATACAATATACAATATATAATATATAATATATAATATGATATGATATGATATAATATAATATAATATCATAAAATTAATATAATTAATATAATATATAATATATAACATAACATGATATTATATAATGTGATATAATATAATATGATATATAATTAATATAATATAATATAATATAATATAATATAATATAATAATGCATTTTTATTGCTTAAATATTTATATATTTATTTAGATTATTATATGTATTTATTACATATCTTTATTTTGTATTTATAGGATATATTTTATGTTATGTATTTATATTTTAAGTATAAAAATGTTGAATTTGATCTAAAAATTTATTTTTGTAGAACTAAGGATTTTTTTCATTTTTGGTGTTTAAAGGATGTTTAGGAAGGAATGGTTTAAATGCTTTATTCAAGGGATTTCGAATGAATATTGAACAATGTTGAGGAATGGTTTTTGATGGTTTTGTTTTCCAAGAGTCTGACAGGCTCTGTCCATGCTTTTACAATTCCCTGGGATTTGTTCAGCATGGGATTAGTGCTGGGCTTAATCCCTGGATACAAAATCTAGCACTAGATAATAGCTAGAGTTTGTAGTTCAAGCACTAATACTGTAGTTTTTGTCAGGATTTCCCACTGCCCCAGCTCCACCAATATCTGCAAAATCATTTTTAAGCTTGATTTTATAGTATTTGGTCTCACAATAAGCTGTATTTTAAGTGAGCCAGTTGCTAATTATTTTCCCCTCCTAATACAATGACAGCACAGTTCTTTAACAGCTGACAGAACATTTTGCACAATAAAACTTCAACCAGTCTTTGCTACTGTTCTCCCGTCCTTGCAATTTTGCAACATAAAAGTTTGCAAACATTTTTAAAGCTTCCCACCAATAACCAATGTATTCCAATTTTCTTTCAACTTGGAAACCTCCCTAAATCTCCTTTTTTTCCTCTCCAAGGGGACAAGGCTGGAAGCTCTGTTCAGATTCTCTGTCATGTGGCACCTGACCAGGGAGATCCAAGGCAGCAGAGTGACCTCCCACAATCGCTCCTTTGATAGGTATTTCCACTTCCATTTGCTTTTTTTATATTTAATCATATCATGCTTTATTCTCTTTTCTGAGGTGGGGAGGAGTTCTCTGTAGGGAGCATAAAAAAATGAACAAAAGGAACATTTTTCCACTTCCTTGGAGTTTATCTTTGCAGGGCACTCTGCATACTCTGTGGTTTTTTTGGGTGAAGGAAGTTGCTGTAAAAATAGAAAGAGCTTCATAAAGGAGAAGTAGCTTTTTAGCTTTTCTGGAGAGCATTTTTTTAAATCTTGGAGTGAATTAAATTTGCCTTCCAAAGAAAATAACACCAGCTTCTTGTAAAAATAAAAATCTTAATTTAGTTTTACTTCCTATGGGATAAAATGAGATAAAAGCAAATAAATATGGGAAAGAACTTAAAAAGTGGGAGGATTTGTGTTGCCTTGCTTGTACAATTCCTGAACTCAGTCCAGGAAAAGCTGTTTGGCCAAAGCTGTTGGGAGCAGATCCGAGCCATTGAGCATGCTCTGGGGTATTCCCTGCCAGGATTTTATTGCTTGATTTAACTTTTTTTAGGGATTTCAGCTGTCCTTGGTGCTGGAGTGGCCCCCTAGACCAGAGGCTAGACAAGATTAAGAGAATAAGAGCAGGTATTTATTAAAGGCTCCACAGATACACCTTGGGCACTCAGAAGCTCCCAGAGGCCTCACCCAAGCTGGACAATGCTCACCAGAGTTTCACACAATTATCAGTTTGGTCATTTACATATCAGGGGTTAATTCTCCAGTTACAGCTTCAGGTAATGAAGTCATTAACCCCAAGTTTGCTCCCTCCCAATTCAAATTTTGTTTGCATTTTCAGGGCCTGAGGCTGTAGGGTGTCCTTGGGTCTCAGGCCTTTGTCTGACCAAAATGTGGAGACAGCGATGCCTTAGAGACTGCCTGGAACAGAGGCTGGGCAGAGTTAAAGAATAAAGCAGGGATTTATTAAAAAGGCCTTTAAAGGATGCACCTTGGGCAGCACAAGAGCCCAGCTGGGGCTCCACCCAAGATGGACCCTGGGTCAGGAGTTTTCTCCCATTTATAGGTTTTGGTCCATTTCCATCTTGGGGTCAATTGTCCAACTGCAGCTTCAGGTTATGCAGTCCCACCCTCCCAGGCTGCTCTCCTCAGTTCTCTGTTGTTTGTGCTTTTTGGGCTTGGAAAAGGATTGTTTGGTGTGACTGGACTCTGAGGAGTTGCTAACACTTCATATGAAGTTCAGAGTTATATACTAATGCAGTACAAAACCTGGAAAATATGAAAGGTAAAACTTGAAGCATCAACAGTAACTAACAGTTTATAAGGAATTCAGAGTTATACACTAATGTGTGAGAAATGGATTTGTAAGAATCCATGCACTAATCCATAAAATAATGTGTAAGAATCCATGCACTAAAGTGTGAGAAATCCATTCCTCACATCAATGCAGTACAGGGTTTAAAAAACTGAAAAGCTGCTGATTTGGGGGAACAAACAAACTCCACAACTTTAGTGAAAGTTGTAAAGCTGGTATGTTTATTACATAAATATTATTATAATTATTATGTTTATTCTCCTTAATAGGACGTGGTACCTGTGGGAACTCCAGGTCCATTTTTATCTCCCTCTCAAACACATATGCATGCAACTTCGCAATAGGTTCATACATATTCATACTACTGATTTTGTATGACATTTGCTGCTAATTTTTTCTTTATCAGAAAGAATTCCTGGGTCACTGTGACGGTGGTCACAAGGTGTTTCAGGGTGAAGGAAGGACGAGAATGTTGACTCTATTATCAGAAGGCTTGATTTATTATATTATGATATATATTACATTATAACTATACTAAAAAGACATGGAAAGAGAGAAGCTCCTCAGAAAGGCTAAGCTAAGAATAGAATAGCAAGAATGTTGAACAAAGAAGCTATCCCAGACTCTGTCCAAGAGAGCACAGTCCTTGATTGGCCATTAATTATAAACATCAGAGATGGGCCAATCACAGGTGAACCTGTTACATTCCACAGCAGCTGATAACAACTGTTTACATCTTGTTGCTGAGACTTCTCAGCTTCAGCTGGAAAAATCCTAATGAAAGGATTTTTATGAAGAGATGTCGGCAACAGGTCACCCTGTCCTGTTTCCCACAGCAGCCTCTATCTGTTTCAAAGCTCAAGGGCCCCCTCCTTATCTCTGTCCTTTGGCTGAAGCAGTTTCTCTGAGCATTGGCTTTTTGCGAGAACAGGCAGTCAGACCAAACAGCTGTGTTGGCAAGCTACAGACTGAACTCAAAGATGTGCATGTCACCAAAACCCAAAGGGATTTCTGCTCTGGGAGATTTCCGCTGTGTGAGGCGTCCCCGTGTGTCCGCAGGTCTCTGTTCGTGGTGCTGGACAGCCTGACGTGCTCGGACGGGGCCATCGGCGCGGCGGCGCAGGGCTGGCTGCTGCGGGCGCTGTCCCTGAGCGACGTGGCGCGGATCCTGGAGCCCGTGCTGCTGCTGCTGCTGCACCCGCGCACCCAGCGCACCTCCCTGCGCTGCCTCGGCCAAGGCGCCTCCCCAGGTACCGCCGCGGCAGGGAGGAGGCACGAGAGCACTCCATGGATAGCAGAAGGCTGATTAATTACTTTATTATACTAGATTATATATTATATTATATTATATTATATTATATTATATTATATTATATTATATTATATTATATTATATTATACTATTTATTTATATATATGTATATATAGTATATAGTATATATAGTACACAGTATATATAGTATATAGAGTATAAATAGTATATAGTATATATAAAATATATATATTATTATACTATATTATAATATTTATATATATAAATATATATAGTATATAGTGTATAGTGTATATATAATATATATGATATTGTACTATTATTAAACTATATTATTATACTATATACCTATTTATACTATATATAATATATAGTATATATTATATTATAACAATATATAATATATAACATATAATATATAATATCTATAATATACAATTTATAATATATAATATATATTATATATACACTATATATATACTATATACTATATTACTGTATATATATTATACTATATACTGTATACTATATATATAATATACAGTATATAGTATAATATATATACAGTAATATAGTATTATATATATTATATATATATATATATAATATATATAAATAAAATACTGTATTACTGTATACCTCCCCAGGTACCTCTGGGCCTGTTGTAAAAGCACTGTGGCAGGGAGAAATGAGGAGGAGGAGGACTCCATTGATATCAGAAGGCTAATTAATTACTTTATTATGCTATATACCTATATATATAAAAATTATTATATTAATTGATAGATAATATATACTATATACTATATATAGTATATATATGATATAATATAGCATATATTATATACTACACTATATAATTATATATTATATAGTGTAGTATATATTATGTGATATTATATATAGTATATTAATATATAATATACTATCTATTATATAGCATATATATTATATATATACTATATATATTATACTATATTACTATATACCTGCCCAGGTACCGCTGGGCCTGTTGGAAAAGCAGGCCACTCCCGTGGCAGGGAGAAATGATGTGGAGGCCTCCATGGATATCAGAAGGCTGATTAATTACTTTATTATACTATATTATTGTCACTCTTGCACTGTCACTGTCATATTTTCTGAGTTTTATATACAGGAAGTTCCTGTCCCCTGTCCCGTGCCTGTCACCAGGCTGTGCTTTCAGCATCATTTCTTGGTGTCAGTTGACAAATAAATGTCACACAATTAAAGCATCCACAGGGCTGCTATAGAAACACAGAGCTAATCTATTCCTTCCTTGTTCCACAGCATTTAATCCAGGAAAACATTAGCCCTTCAATTAATTAATTAATCAATCCCTCCGCTGCCATCCTTCTCATTGCCCTCCTGATGTCCACAAACAGTTATTGTTCAGGAAGCAGAAAATGGGCAATTGTCACTCTTAGAGTGCCTCAGCCTAAAATGCTTTATGTTTTGATCCTGTTCTTTTTGCAGTAGGTTAGCACTGCTCTTAAACCACTTTAAAAGAGAAATAATTCTTGCCTTCAGTATAATTCTTGTCCTTTTTTTTAGTCCCACTCATCACAATTAATACTGGACTGGAATGAAGTAGCTTTATAAACTTTTTAAAAAATTATTTATTGAATATAAAGCATGATGTGTTGACTAAATGAACCTTAAAGGTAACTTCCAAGCCAAACTGTGATATGATTTTATGTGTGAAAGAGAAATTAAATGAAAAAAAAATTTTTTTCAGACTATGTTCGTGATTGGCTTTGCAAGAAAAAGGCCCCTCTGAAAGAGTCTGGCATCTCTGAGAGCAATTCTGAGGAAAACCTTCCCTTGAGCCAGTTCACTACTGTGGACAGAGAAGCAATTTGGGCAGAAGTGGAAACTGATCCAGAGAAAGCAGAGCTGAAAGCTGAGCAGCCTGAAAATGATGGATCTTCCCAGGACACGGAGGGCGACCAGGACAACAGCGAGCACACGGAGTCTGCAGACACCAGCACAGGCCACGACAGTGACAACACCTCCTCCTTGTCCCCTTCCCTGGAGCTGCAGGAGGTGAGCAGCGAGGACAAGGAGGCTGCAGCTGATGGCAGAGAGGCCCCAGGCCACGGGAATTCCCTCAGCGCCTCCGAGAGCTCCAGCGCGGGGCTCAACCTGGTCAGGGCCGACTCCGAGAGGACTCAGGCCTCAGAGTCTCTGTCCAGTGACGAGGAGGTGGAGCTGGAGCTGCAGGAGATGGCCCACAGCAGGCTGCTGAGGCAGCAGAAGGAGAAGCAGGAGCTGGCAGAGGCCCTGTTCAAGCACACGCTGCTGTATTTGCAGCCCTACGACTCCCGGCGGGTGCTCTACGCCTTCTCCGTGCTGGAGGCCGTGCTCAAAACCAACCCCAAGGAATTCATCGAGGCCGTGGCCACCACCAGCATGGACACCAGCTCCACGGCGCACCTGAACCTCATCTACAACCTCTTGGCTCGCCACCAGGAAGCTCTGCTAGGGCAGAGCTTTTACGGGAAGCTGCAGCCTCAGTCTCCCGCGGCGTGCCCGCACTCGCTGCTGATCGAGCTGCTGACCTCGCTGTGCCTGCGCTTCCTGCGCTCCTACTACCCCTGCTGCCTGCAGCTCAGCCACAGGGACCTGCTGGCCAACAGGGACGTGCAGGTCAAGAGCGTGGAGGTGCTCATCAGGATGATGGCCCAGCTGGCCACCGCGGCCAAGGCGGCCGAGCCCAGGAACGCGGAGCTGATCCGGGAGCTGCTGGGGAGGTGCCAGGTGCAGGAGCTGGTGCTGCTCTCGCTCTCGGCCTCCATGTACGTCAGCCACAAGCGCTACCAACTCCTGGCTGGTGGCACCAACCCCCAGGAGCAGGAGCTCTTCCAGGAGAGCCTCATCAATTTTGGCCACGATCAGATCTGGAGCGAGCACCCTCTCCAGATTGAGCTGCTGAAGCTGCTGCAGGTGTTGATTGTCTTGGAGCACCACCTTGGCCAGAGGCCTGAGGAGCAGGAGAACCAGCCAGACCTGTCCAAGGAGTGGCAGCAGGCTCTGAACTTCCAGCAGGCCATCGGGGCCATGCAGTACGTGTACCCACACCCCATCACCTCCCAGGGCTTGTTTGTCTCTGCCGTGGTGAGGGGGCTCCAGCCCGAGTACGGCCACGGGATGCATCCCACGTGGGTGGCCTTGGTCACCAGCTCCCTGCCCTACTTTGGGAAGTCCTTAGGCTGGACCGTGGCCCCGTTTGTGGTGCAGATCTGTAAAAACCTGGATGAGCTTGTCAAGCAGTATGAGAATGAAGCTGTGAAGACTTCTGCCAAAACATCTGCCAGGTAAGAGCCACCGGGGGTGTGAGGTGTTCACAGGGGTCTGAGGATGAGGGAAGGGACGAGGATCTGACTCCATGTTTCAGAAGGCTGATTTATATTTTATTTTATATATTATATTAAAACTATACCAAAAGAATAGAAGAAAGGATTTCATCAGAAGGCTGGCTAAGAATAGAACAAGAATGGAATCAATAACAAAGGTTTGTGTCCCAGACAGAGAGTCTGAGCCAGCTGGGCTGTGATTGACCATTAATTAGAAACAACCACATGAGACCAATCCCAGCTGCACCTGTTGCATCCCACAGCAGCAGATAACCATTGGTTACATTTTGTTCCTGAGGCCTCTCAGCTTCTCAGGAGAAAAAATCCTAAGGAAAGGATTTTCCATAAAATGTGCCTGTGACAAGGGGGGATTTGTTATTCCATAAATTCTCCTTTCCACAGAGCTGGGAGTGGGTAGGAACTCCCTGGGTCACCACTGTGGCTCCCAGAGTTTGATCCTTAATTCCTGCTGCATTTGGAGTGAGCTGGAGACAAGATTGGTGCAGCAGCTGGAGGAAGAGAGGAGAGAGGAGCAGCAGCTCTGATATTTCCTGGCTCCCTCTGCCTTCCATCCAAGTATAAAAGCTCCCAGATTTATGGATCCCTTCATTTTCATATTCCTGACCTGATATTCCTAATATTCCCTCCAATTTTAGCTATGGAATAGAAACAGGAATTTTTAATCAAGGAAATACCACTTGGCTTATTAACAGGTTTTTTTCCTTCCTTCCAAAGCTTCACTTCTAAAAGAGAAAACGTGACTCCTGATTACCCCCTGACCCTTCTGGAAGGGCTGACAACCATTGGGCACTTCTGCCTTCTGGATCATCCCCATCCAACAAAAAAGGTACATGGGAACCCCCTGACAGCAGAGTCACATCCCCTTCCCTCCCAGGTGAACAGAAACAGGGAATTGTACAAGAAAAGAACCTTGGAGAGGCCTCAGAGCACAGCCAAAGAACTGAACTGACTCCGAGTGAAAGGACTGAGCTCAATTTTTCTGTATTTGAAGCCTGCAAAGTGAATTTTAAGCTTTTGTTCACAAAGATCTTGGTCATGCAAATATCAGTCCTCTGTCCTTTACAAATTGGTTTATTTTCTTTTGGGTTTATAATGTTTGGGTTTATAATGTTTTGTGTTTATAATGTTTGGGTTTATAATGTTTTGTGTTTATAATGTTTATAATGTGATATGTTCCCTACACATCACATTATAAACATTATTTTAGACACTTGTGCATAGGAAATTAGACACTTTTAGACACGTGTGCATAGGAAATGATTTTAACATTGATATTTTGGGTTTTTTTTTCCCAGTCATCCTGTTCAGCTGAACCTGCCAACCTGAGGAATGCCAGGAATGCCATCCTGGAGGAGCTGCCCCGCATTATGAACACCATGAGCCTCCTCTGGAGCGTCATCAAGAGGGAAGATTCCCAAAAAAGACCAACTGACTTCTTTGGGACAACTAAAGGCTCCTCTTCAGTCTACTTTAAAGCAACCAAAGTAGGAGCTCTTTTAAAATGCTGATTTTTTTTATCTCCTCATCCTCCCCAGTGCATTTTACATGGAGTTCTTTTATTTTTACATTGTTTTTTTCTTTTTATTGGCATGGGATTTGGTTTCATTGCAGCTCCTCATTTCCCTGGGGATTAAACATACCATATTTTCTGTATATCCTGGGAAAAGAAATAATATTTTATAAACCAGGAGTTGGTCTTTGCCTTACATTAATAATTCTTTTCCTGCCTTTACAGACATTAAGAACAAAAATATTGGACTTTTTGAATCCCTTGACAGCACACCTTGGAATCCAGCTGATGGCAGCAACTGCAGCAGTGTGGAACAGCAAAAAACCTCACAGGAGTCACAGTAAAACCAAGGTGAACCTAAAGAAAAGCAGCCTTTTATTTCCTATATAAAGGCAAATGTTACATTTATGTGGTCAGTTCTCAACTCTGTTTGTAGATTCTTTGGAGTTTTTTAAATAGGACTGAAAAATCTGAAATCCTCTTAGTCAGAAAAAGCATCAGGACTACAATTAAACCTCAATAAATAATCAAATAAAACCCACATTGTGGGTTTAGATCTGAGATAAAAGCCATTTTTAACTCAATACTGGATTGCAATTGGCCAATTATATTTTAAAGCTCATAAATCAGCTCAATTTCCAGAGAAAATGAGAGCTGTGTTCTCTGGAACTCATTATTTATTCTGGGGAGAACTTTTCCTTTCCTGCTTTCTCTGGGGCAGAACCCAGCTGGTTTCATGAGGTGGTGGGAGATCATTAATGGCAAGGGCTGGGTTGGATTTCCCTCTGTAATTTACATTTCATTTTGAAGTGTGTGTGTTGTGTTTTGTTTTCTCTTGGCAGATTCTCCCAGAGGCCAGTGCATCCCAGCTCATCCTGGTGGACTTAATTTGTGCCCTGGACACACTGAAAATTGACACCATCCTGTATCTGGTCAAAGAGGTGGTCAAGAAACCAGCACAGATCAAGGGGGAGGAGGTATTCCATGTTCTGCATTTTTAAACAGCTCTTTTACACAAATCCACCAAGCATTGAGCATTTTTCTAGTTGTACACAAGCAAATTTGTTTTTAAATCCTTTAATCCTAATCAAAAATCCAAAACAAATTAAAAATCCATTTCCATTAATAACCTAAAGCAGAAAGTATAATTACATCTCCACAAGTTCAAAAGCAAAAGAAATTCCAACAAAGAACATAAAACCATATCAAACAGGGAAACATGTCAAAAAGTCTAAAAACAAAAAAGTAAGCACAGAAATGTAAACTGCACAAAAACTACAACTAAAAACAAACACCTCTTACTTCACATACAAATACTATAAGCACAAAATTAAATCTAATACAATATTTATATATTTTCATTTTATTTACTCTCAACAATACAGTTTTACCCATTAATCAACAAAAATTCAATATTTAAATAACCTTAACCAATACATCAAACTTAAATACCATATATTTAACTCATTCAAACCCTAAAAAAACATTTTAAACTTATTTAATCAATTTACCAATAAATACTTAACCAATACCAAAAACCATTTCTTCATATCTTTCACAATTTATTATAAATCCCTCTAATAAATAAAGCATTGAAACCAAATTCCTTCCTAAAACATCCTTTAAATACCAAAAATTAAAAATCCCTGCTTCTATAAAAACGAATTTTTACGTCAAATTCAACATTTTTATACTTAAAATATAAATTTGTAATATAAAATATATAAACACAAAAAAAATCTATAAAAACTAATAAGTATAATAAAAATTTAAATATATGAATATATGAATATTGGAACAGTAAAATATATGTGATATATTATATTATATTATATTATATTATATTATATTAATTTAAAATAAATAAAGATATAATATAACAACAAAACCAAAACTTCAAGCAGGGGGATAATTCCATTTTCTCAATGTATTCCAGGCTGGATGTGTTTCAATGTGTCTTTGAAGCACTGGTAGAAGGGTTTGCTTTTAAATGTGGGATTGTCCTTTGCTCCTGATGAGTTTTGCCACCCAAATTGTGTTTGGTCCACAATAAGTAAATTCTTAAAATATATCAGGAGATGGGGATGGGACAAGGGGAATGACCTCCCTTCCCTCACAGGGAACAAATATTTCCCAATATCTCAAACAAAAATAACAAACCTTCCAAGCAAAGCAGAGATGATGAAATGGGACAAAAGCCTCTGCTCTGGAATTCTCTGTGGCTGCATTCACATAACTCACTGCATTCGTGTACAAGGAAAAGATGTTTAGGACAGAAATATTCAATAAGATTTGAAAAAATTTTAGAAAAATTTTAGAAAAAAAATTAGAAAAAATTTAGAAAAAAACTGTGCCTCCCTTCTTGGGAAAGAGAACTCCTTTCCTTGAGCCACCAGAGCATTTCAGCAGGGAAATAAATCGGTTTTCAAGTCAGAGACAATCAAAAAGAAAATTTGCAAGTCAAGGGCACTGCAGGCTTTGCTCAATGGGCAAACACAAACAGATGTGTTGGAGTTCTGGGTGCTGAGAATTTGGGACTTTCTGTGCTGCCAGGCACTGAGCCCCAGGAGAACACTGCATTGACCTGAGGCCCTGGAGAAGCTTCCAGAATTCAAGAATAAAACTGAGATTAAAGGGGTGGAGTTTGAACAGAAGTGTGTGAGATCACAGGGTGGGAAACTCAGAGCTGAAGGGTTTAGAATACAGGAATAGATAGAAAGCACAATGGAGGTTTTAGGGTGGAGGCTGCTCCTTCTTCTTCACCTTCTTCTTCTTCTTCTCCTTCTTCTCCTTCACCTTCTTTCTCACCTTCTCCTCCTTCCCCTTCTTCTCCATGGGTTTGGGTGGTTTTATGCAATTGGATAAAAAAGTCCCCACTGCTGAGTTTGAGTGATTATTTATTAGGTTAAAAGTAACAATAATTTAGGTGTCATTTCTAATTAGATATTTTAACCTTAAAAAACCTTGTATAGAAAGACAGCTACCCAATTTATACCTTATTAGTGGAATACTGCAGAACTCACTACTGTGAGACTGCAGCATAAATAAGAAAAAATAAACATCTAATCCTAAACACAAAATACCATCTCAAGTACCTTCAATCCTGACTCCAACAGAAACAGAAAAAAGAAGCCAAAACCAGCATGGAATGGTGTTAATAAAATAATAAATAAATATTATTTAGGAATAAAATATTGATTAGTTTGGTTTTGTAAAATTATACAGAGATATGTAAGATAACGATATAAGTTGTTATTATTATTATTATTATTATTATTATTATTATTATTATTATTATTATTATTATTATTATTATTATTATTTGGTTATGAGTATGAGGAAATATTAGAGCAAAACAATGTATGTAGTGAAGAAGAAATTGGTAGTAATTAGGAATTCATTAGATAAGATATATAATTAATAATATATAAGAAATTACATCATTAGAAAGTAGTATAATCAAAAAGTACTAAAATAAGATTTTGGGAATAAATCCTTCCCTGGGAGGGTGGGCAGGGGCTGGGATGGAATCCCCAGAGCAGCTGGGGCTGCCCCTGGATCCCTGGCAGAGCCCAAGGCCAGGTTGGATTTTCTTCTTCCTTCTGATAACAAATAATTGTGGGTTTGCTTTTGTTTTTCAGAAATCCTCTCCGGTGGATATCCCAGTGCTGCAGTTCAGTTTTGCTTTCATTCAGAGGTAACTCAGTCCTTCTGAAAGAGAATTTTCAAGGAGGGAACAGCCAGTATTGCCATTTTTCTGTCCTTTGATCTCCATGTCCCAGAACACTTCTCTGCAGGAAATGTTGTCCCTTGCTTGTTGACACACACACACAGTGCCAGGGCTGTCACACTGACACTCAGGAAGAACAGCACTGATCCTAAAGCTTTTAGGCCACCAAGTTCCTCTTATTTGTTGTTTTTTGTTCTTTCCTTAACTCTGCCTTCACTCAGGTGTGCTTTGGTTTTATTGTTTTTGGCAGACTCCCTGTCCCAGCCCTGCAGGAGAATTTCCAGCCCTTGTTAGGACTCCTCAGAGAATCTGTGCAGCTGAACTTGGCTCCTCCTGGCCACTTCCTTCTCCTCAGGTACTGGGGGAGAGAGCAGAGGTTCCACTGAGCTTTTGCACTTTCAATTCCTAACTGAGGCTGCTCTGCTCTCCCCCAGCATCCTGAATGACTTTGTGACAAGGACACCCACCCTGGAGAACAAAAAGGATCAGAAAGACCTGCAGGTACAGAGGGTTCAAATTCTCCTTTTAGTTCCTAAACCTTGCACTGTTCATGTAAGGACAAGTGGAGATGATCTGATCTGATCTGTGCTTTGGATCTGAATTCCTGTGTTTTGGGAGTGCCTGGATGTGCATCCAACCATTTTGGCTGAGGTCTGGTGAACAGGGCAGACTCAAACAAAATTTTGTCCCAAATGCTTGAAATCTTTCCAAAGCTGCTTTTTTTAAAAATTTTTCTCAGAACTGAGCTGGTAACACAAGTGGGATGTCATGAGTTCAAGTCCTGTGTGTGGATATTGAAATCTCCAAGCTGTTTAGGAAAATTAATGAATCCTTGGAGCTCCCAGCTGGGCTTGGCAATGGGAATGACTCTGAGCTCAGCTGTGTAAAGAGAGGAGCAGAGCAGGATCCTCCTCCTGTTCTGCCTTATTTCACCAGCACAGTTTGAGCACTGGGTGGGTTTTACCTGGTTGGGTTTGGGTTGTGGTTTGGGTTTCATGTGCCAACAAAGAAATTCAATCTCCCCTTCTGCTTCAGGGTCTTGCCAGTAAAATGACAGAAAATGTCATTTTACAGCCTCTGCCTTGCTTTGGCTGAATTTGGTTTCATTGCAGCTCCTCATTTCCCTGGGAATTCATCATACCAATTAAATATCTGATGCCACTTTGGTTACGTTACAGGAGGTGACCCAGAAGATCCTGGAGGCTGTGGGGACCATTGCTGGTTCTTCCCTGGAACAGACCAGTTGGCTGAGCAGGAATTTGGAAGTGAAAGCTCAGCCTCAGATTCTACCAGATGAATTCAACATGGAGGATGTCAATGGTAACTTGACTTTCCCTGACTCCTGCTGCTCCCTGGCCTCTGCTGCAGGCAGTGAAGAGCACGAGGGGTTTGATGATGTGTGGTTTGCATGATTTCATATTTCATGTAGCACCAATTTGCACATAAATGTTCTACTTGGGCAGCAGATTAGGAAACAGCAACATTTAAACCTGTCTGAAGAGAAAACTCGATTATTTTGCTTTTTTTTAGATACATCAGTGGCACCATCTTCAATGGTTTCTGCCTCTGCTCCTTCAATCTACAGTGTCCAAGCCCTTTCTCTCCTGGCAGAGGTCAGTGGGGCCCTCTCATCTGGGGGGGTTTTAAGCTGAGGACTTTATCACTCTGCACAGCTCCTGAAAGGGGCCTGTGCTCAGCTGGGGCTGGGCTCTTTCTGCAGCAGCACTGACACAGCCAGAGCACACAGCCTCCAGCTGCACCAAGGGAAATCCAGGTTGGAGAGCAGGGAAAAGGTTTTTCCAGCAAGGCTGAGAAAGTTCTGGAATGGCTGCCCGGGGAGGTGGTGGAGTCCCCATCCCTGGGTGTGTTTAACAAAGCCTGGATGTGGCACTGGGGGCCAGGGTTCAGTTGAGCTGGTGGGGCTGGGCTGGACTTGATGATCTTGAAGGTCTCTTCCAACCCAGGGATTCTGGGAATTCTGGGAATTCTGTGAGTGGCTCTCCACAGCTCCCTGACAGGAGGGGCACTGAGAGGGATTGGGCTCTGCTGTCATGTCCCAAGGGAAAGGAGGAGAGGAAATGGCCTCAAATTTAGGAAGGACCTTGGGACACTGAGCACATCCAGAGGCTGGAGAGGGGCTGGGAACACAAACCCTGTGAGGAACCCCTGAGGGAGCTGGGGCTGCTCAGCCTGGAGAAAAGGAGACTCAGGGCTGCCCCCATCACTCTGCACAGCTCCTGAAAGGGGCCTGTGCTCAGCTGGGGCTGGGCTCTTTCTGCAGCAGCACTGACACAGCCAGAGCACACAGCCTCCAGCTGCACCAAGGGAAATCCAGGCTGGAGAGCAGGGAAAAGGTTTTTCCAGCAAGGCTGAGAAAGTTCTGGAATGGCTGCCCGGGGAGGTGGTGGAGTCCCCATCCCTGGGTGTGTTTAACAAAGCCTGGATGTGGCACTGGGGGCCAGGCTTGAGTTGAGCTGGTGGGGCTGGGCTGGACTCCATGGTCTGGAAGGTCTCTTCCAACCCAGGGATTCTGGGAATTCTGTGAGTGGGATTTTCCTGATACATTAAACAGGGGTGCCAATCTTTTGGGGGCTGTTCCATTGCACAGATTTCCAGCCTGAGCCATGGCTGGAACACTGGCAGCAGTGGCAGCAGTGGCAGCAGTGGGTGTGCAGAGCTCTGTGGCCCTGTGCAGGTGCTGGCCTCCCTGCTGGACGTGGTGTACCGCAGCGACGAGAAGGACAAGGCTGTGCCCCTCATCTCCCGCCTGCTCTACTTCGTGTTCCCCTACCTGAGGAACCACAGGCCAGTCTCTCCCTGCTCCTGCCATTTCCCTCCCTCATCTTCTTGTTTTCCCTTGTTTCTCCATCCTCTGTTCCCATTCTAATGGGTTTGAGCAGTGTTTCCTCCAGGAGCTGAACCTGTTGTTGTTTGAGCTCTGGTTCCCCCACCTGGGATTTTGGGTTTTCCTCAGATCTCCCTTTTCTATGCCTGTCAGGGGATGGGGATGGGCAGCAGAGCATGGGCAGGTCCCAGGATCCACCAGGAAGCAGGAAAACATCATCTCTCCCTATCCCCTCCCTAGTTTTACTCACAAATGTGGGAGAGATGGTTGATATCCAATGGGGACACAAGGCATGGATCCTGGAATGCTTTGGGTTGGAAAGGACCTCAAAGCCCACCCAGTGCCACCCCTGCCATGGCAGGGACACCTCCCACTGTGCCAGGCTGCTCCAAGCCCCAGTGTCCAACCTGGCCTTGGACATTTCCAAGGATCCAGCAGCCCCAGCTGCTCTGGGAATTCCATCCCAGTCCTGCCCACCCTCCCAGGGAACAGTTCCTTCCTAAAGATCTCATTCAAACCAACCTTTTTGCGAGCTGGAATCTATTTTGGAACTTTAAAAAAGCCCATATTGATCATTTCTGTGCTCTCCCCCAGTGCCTACAACGTTCCCAGTTTCCGTGCTGGTGCTCAGCTGCTCAGCTCCCTGAGCGGATACGCCTACACCAAGAGAGCCTGGAAGAAAGAAGTGCTGGAATTGTACATGGATCCATCCTTTTTCCAGATGGACACTTCCTGCACTCAGTAAGACATGGAATTGCAGCACTCCAAGCTTGTATTCTGAGTTTACAAGGGCTTTAAAGGAGAAGAGTAACATTGGGAAGGAAATTCCATTTAGTTCTTTCTTATGGGATGGGATAATGTTAAAAATGGGTCTCAGCACTAATTCTGCTCCAGACAAGAGTCTGCACACAAATCCTGCCTGGAAACTGTTTCCTTGTATGAAAAGTTTGACCCAAATCATTTCTGAGGCAAATCCACATATCATAATCCCTTTCCCATATCTAATCCCTTCTTTCTCTCCTGCAGCTGGAGATCCATCATTGATCATCTCCTCACACATGAGAAAACCATGTTTAAGGATTTGATGAGTAAGTATCAGCTGCTGATCATTTATTTCTACCTCAGTTTGAAATCTATTTGCATTTGAGCCATTTGGGTGCATTTTTATTACACTGATTTATCCATCAAGTGCTGACTGTGCATAATTATCATTTTGGGAACTTGATTCCCAGCAAAAGCTGAGTTAAATCTGGACTTTGATCATGTCTAAAGCACCAGAGGAGGTTTTGCTGTAGAGGTGCTTCTGTTGGGTTCCCACATTGACATTTTGCTCTAATTTTGAGGTGTCCAAGTGTGACTTTTCCCAGGAGGAGACTTTGGCAAACTCTGCAGGTGTCTGCCATGAGCAGCTCAGCAAACCTTCCACTGCTCTGCTGTGACCTCTAATTCAGGCTTGAGGAGAGTGTGGAAGAACAAATCCTGGGGGAAAGGGTGGGATGGGACCCCTTAAATTTGCCTCAAGCACCTTTAGTCTCTTTTTCATCCTTTCTAAAACAATAACTCAACAGTTACAACGCAGGACAAATTTTATTCCGCAAGACAAATTCACAGTCGGCGACCCAGGAGAATTTTTTCTGGAAGACTTCAGGAGCCAGGGATGATGGCCAGCCCCAAAGGCAGGCAGTTCCTGAGGGGTGGCTGACTGTGCTGTGTGTTGCAGCCATGCAGAGCAGTGCCCTGAAGCTGTACCCCAGCTGTGAGCAGAAGGCCATGCTGCTGAAGCGCCAGGCGTTCGCCGTCTTCAGCGGGGAGATCGACCAGTACCACCTGTACCTGCCCCTGATCCAGGGTGAGCCTCCATCCCTGCCCTTCCCTGAGCTGCAGCACAAATCCCTGTGGCCACAGAAATCCCTGGCAGTGCCCAAGGCCAGGTTGAGATGGGGTTTGGAGCAGCCTGGGGTAGGTGAAGGTGTCCCTGCCCCTGGACTTGGCTGATCTTTGATGTCCCTCCCAACCCAAACCATTCCATGACAGAAATTCTGTAAGAAAACAAAGTTACCTCTTTTCCAATTCATGCTTTGGGTTTTTTTAAATTTTGAATAAAATGTATGAATCTCTGAGTTCCAACAGATAAATGACTTCAGCAAGGGAAGACAGGGATCTTGGTTTCAAGGCCTTTGTGTAGCGTTCACATTCTCTGAAAAATCCCTTCACCCAGGATTTTTGTCCTGGGAAGCTGAGAAGCCTCAGAGAAAAGGAAAACAATTCTTATCTCCTTTGCTTCTCCTGTGTTGTGCTCATGTGGAATGTGTTTGGAGATTGTTCACCCACAGGTGATTGTTCCATTGCATTCTGCTGGGAGTTGTTTTCACTCTTTGGCCAATCAGGGCCAAGCTGTGTCAGGACTCTGCAGAGAGTCAGGAGTTTTCATTATTATCTTTTTAGCCTTCTGTCTGTATCCTTTCTGTATTCTTTAGTATAGTTTAGTATAGTATTCTTTAATATAATATAGTATCATAAAATAATAAATTAGCCTTCTGAGAACATGGAGTCAGATTGATCATTCCTCCCTGCCAGGGGGGTCCCTCCAAATACAGCACTTTGGGGTGGAAATGGGATTATTTCATGGCAATCTTCCAGCCACTCTTGACCTGCTCTTGTTCTCCTTAAATGCCAGTTTTGATCCCATTTTGTGGTCCATAAACCCACTCAGGCTTTGTCTGAATTATAATTTAGTTTATACAATGCAAAGAACTCAGCCCAAAGCCGATGATCGAGTAACAATCGTGTTTTGCCACCTTCCACAAGGTGGAGAGGGGCCTTTCCCAAGGAGTGCCAGGACAAGGGAATGGCTGCCAGTGCCAGAGGGCAGGGCTGGATGGGATCTTGGCAATGAGGAATTGTTCCCTGGCAGGGTGGGCAGGGCTGGGATGGAATTCCATCCCTGGATCCCTGGCAGTGCCCAAGGCCAGGCTGGACACTGGGGTTTGGACAATTATTGGCAGGGGTGGGATGATCTTTAATGTCCCTTCCAACCCAAACCATTCCATGATTCCACACTTGAATTCCCAAAACAACACAAATTCAGGAAAATGCTGCTTTTATTTTGCTTTTTCCCTTTTTCATGCTTCCCCCAGAACGCCTGACTGAGAATCTCCGCGTGGGCCAGACCTCCCTGGTGGCTGCCCAGATGTTTCTGTTCTTCAGAGTTCTCCTGCTGAGGATTTCCCCTCAGCACCTCACCTCGTTGTGGCCAATCATGGTCACAGAACTGGTAAGAAAGAAGTTTTGAACATTAAAAAAAATAAAATTACATTTTAAAAAGACATTTGGAAAAAAAATTACATTTGAAAGATATCAACCTGTGGTTTATCCCAGTTTAGCTTTTTCCTCTTCCCTGCTTGGAAATTTTTATACATTTTTACATTAATCTGATAATTTGGGGGGGAAAGTTAAATGGTCATTAGGAAATTCCTTTTGGATTAATTTTGGTGTTGTTAATGGAATCTGTTGCCTGAATTACTCATTTGTTACATGTCAAAGGTTCCTTTTCAATGTAAATCATCACTTTTAGCTGGGATTGAGTTGTGTGAACATTTCAGCTTCTCAATAATTATTTCTTATAAGATCCAGACATTTCTACAGCTGGAGGAAGATTTAACTGAGGAAGAGGAACCAGCAAAGTAAGAGCTGCCATTTGAGAGACTTCTTTAAAATGAATTAATTTAATTAATTCCCTGGGATGGGGGAGAGTTTGAGAGATTTCTTTAAAATTAATGAATTAATTCTCTGGAATAGGGAAGAGCCAAGAGGACAATTTACTATCACATTTTTATTTTTCTATTGCTGCTAAATCATAATTTAGATTTTTTTAGCAGCTAAAATAGTGATATGCTTAAAAATATAAGTACTAATTATTAGTTGTGTACAAAAATAAATGCTAAGTTGGCAGTTGAATATTTTAACCCATTTTTTGCATATTTTAGATTATTTTGCTCCTACAGAGCAAAAATAAAATAAAAATACACGTACAAGAGCCTCATGCAGAATAAAAATAATTGTCCAAGAGCTCCTTTTTGTAAATGTGGGCTGACTGAAAGACCTTGGCTGGATTGGAGTCTGAATGGGACTGTTTGGTTTTTTTTTTTTAATTGAAACACAGGAGCAACAGCAAAATCAGCAAAGCCAAAGGCTCAGGGGCTGAGATCCAGCCCAAGGAGCTGTGCCTGTACCTGGCAGCCTGCAAATTCCTGGACACTGCACTTTCCTTCCCCCCTGACAGGATGCAGCTCTTCCAAATGTGAGTCCCTCTCCTCCTCCTGTTCCTTTAGCCTTTGAAAAAATTCTGTTTTCTTCAAGGTTTCATTTTGCCTTTCCTCAGTTCCTTTTAGGAGTGCTGATATTGAATATATGGTGATAAATATGGTGATAAATGGGATTTGGGAGAAGAATTTGGTTGTGGTGTAGGAGGATTTCCCTATGCTCTTTAGGATTCCTGAACTTGGAAAATTGGGAGAGGAGAAAGTGGAGATTGTTTTCCATCTGCACACACCTGGGAATGTTTTGGAGCTGGTTGCATTTAAATATTGGCAAATTAGTAATGTAAAAATTCATTAATAGCAAAGAACATTTATGACAGATTTTTGTAGAAACCACCGGTGCTGCACTAAAGCAGGCATGATCCAAACGAGGATTTTCATCTTTTTAAGGAATCAATCCATTTATTCCAGGTACAAATGGGCCTTTGTGCCAGAGGTGGACACAGAATCATCTCCTGTCACCTCCCAGCTGGTGGAAAACCACCAGGAATGCCAACCACACATCGTGAGGATCATGGATCTGCTCAGGATGAAATACGGGGTAAAGAAACTTCTCCTTTTTATTTCTTAATCCATTCACTTGCTTTTCCAAACACAAGATTTTAAGTTATTCAGGGGATTTTCAGATATTCCCTGTGAGGAAGAGGAAGAGCAGCTGTGGCTGTCCCTGGATCCCTGGCAGTGTCCAAAGGTTGAGTTGGGGTTTGGAGCATCTGGGGTAGATGAAGGTGTCCCTGCCCCTGCACCTGGCTGATCTCTGATGTCCCTCCCAACCCAAACCATCCCCTGACAGAAATTCTGTAAGAAAACAAAGTCTTTTACAACAACTGCTTTGGGTTTTTTAAATTTTGAATAAAATGTATGAATCTCTTGAGTTCCAGCTGATAAATGACCTCAGCAAGGAAAGACAGGGATCTTGGTTTCGAGGCCTTTGGGCTGGAAATGGGATTTTTCATGGCAATCTTCCAGGCACTGTTGTTCTCCTTAAATGGCAGTTTTGAAGTTATTGAAGGGATTTTTAGATATTCCCTGTGAGGAAGAGGAAAAGGCTGCCCAGAGCAGCTGGGGCTGCCTCTGGATCCCTGGAATGTCCAAGACCAGGTTGGACATTGGGATTTGGAGCACCCTGGGACAGTGGAGGAGCTCATGGATGAGCTGGATGATCAAAATCCTTTCCAACCTTTCCCTTTAATAAATCCCAGCTATTTTTTTCCCCTTTCAGGACCCAAAGCACCCCGAGGGAGCTGCCAGGAATCCCAAATTCCCCCTGCTGAGCCTGCACTCGGTGTCCAGCATCACCCAGCTGCTGCCTTTCTTCCAGACCCTGTGCTGGGCATTCACAGCCCCTGGCAGTGACCCCCACAGCTCCCACCCTGCTGCAGCTGCCCCCGTGGATTCCCCTGGCAGCAACAGCAGCAGGGTCCTGCAGCAGCTGGAGGAAAGTGTGGAATGGGATTTCCTGGAAAAGATGGAAAGTTGAGCACTGGGACACTCCTGGATCAAGCACAGGGAAAGCTTGGCTGAAATTCCTTTTTTTCCTCCAGACTTCCAGCTACATTTTGGGATTTCCAGCTACATTTTGGGATTTCTCTTCAATTATTCAGGTGGTAAAAAAGCAGGAATCTCCAGTTGCCGTGGTGGGAAATAAGGGAAGTTTGGTGGGAATTTCTCAGAGTTTATTTGTTTTCCATTGGAAGGATCAAAGACATTTTGTAAATAGGGGAAGAATATTTTGGACTTGGTGGGAGTAGCAGCTGCCCTGGGACTTCTCCAGGACTTTAAAGTGCTTTTGGAAGTGTGTCCTGAAGGAGAATGGAAGGAAAATCCAATCTTGCATGTCAGTGTACAATCAGTTTGCAGCGAGTCATTTCCTGAGGTGAAAGCCCCTAATTTGGCCTCAATTGATGAAATTCTAAAAAAATCCCCCAAATTTCCCCCAGATGAATTGTCTGAGTCTCAGCATTGTGCAAGGAGCTGCAGCTTTGCCCTGGCTGTAATTTCAGTTCTGTGCTAGAGCAGCCTCTTCAGGCTTAGCAATTCCTAACAAATCAGAAATGTGCATAAAACACAAACCTTTGCAGGAACATTTTGTCATTAGCACAACTCGAGGGGGTTTTGATTTTAAGTAATCAATGAAAAGATTTAAATTCATATTTTTAAAATGAAAAACTTTTGTTCTTTCAGTGACTCAGGTGGCTGCAGCTTCTGAAATGCAACTAAATGAAGATAATGCTGTAAAAATAGAAATTGCTTAACTAAAATGAAAATAATCTTCTTTTTTTTTTGTTGTTGTTTTTGTAAGAACTTTTTTTGTACAAAAGAATGTATTTGGCTGTTCCTGGATGGTGAGAGAGGTAGGGGGATCATGCCAGTGCTTTTCCTGAATTAAAAAGGACATGGGAAAAGATTTGGTTGGGAGTCAAGGATTTCTTTTTCCCAAACTCCCACAACAACAGGGGAGGCTTCTCTGCAGTTTTAGGTACAGATGGATGAGATTTTCATTTTGGGTTTATAAACTAAAATAATGAAACATCCTTTACTCTCACACTGGAATACTGTACAAAAATAACAGCACAAGAGGCTTGTGCTAAACTTATTTAAATCCTTTGCATTTTTACAGTGAAGGAAAGTGATGGAGTGAGATGTGGTCATTAAGAATGTGAATTATTTCTATTAATGTAATTTATTAATGGTCTCTGATGCTGTTGGAATGAACACAAGTGAAGAGTTACCCTTTGAAAGCATTACTTGAATGTTGGAGCAGGCCCAGTTAAAATGTTGGTGTTCATTTCCTACCTATCTTCAATAATTGCTATGGATAATCTGAATACTCAGGATGGTTTGGTTCTTTTACTTTCAGTTTCCTGCTGGTTGCATTCCATACTTGCATACTTCACATATCCAAGGGAATAACTTTGGATATTTCCCTTCAAATGCTGAGAAATGAGAGCAGGGTTAGATGGGATGTTGGGAAGGAATTCCTGGCTGGGATGGAATTCCCAGAGCAGCTGGGGCTGCCCTGGATCCCTGGCAGTGCCCAAGGCCAGGCTGGACATTGGGGACAGTGGGAGGTGTCCCAGGGGTGACACTGGATGGGCTTTGAGGTCCCTTCCAACCCAAACCATTCCAGGATTCTGTTATTCCAGGATTCTGTCCAATGGTGTTAAAATCTAAGACAACTTTTGGTTAGACTGCTTCCAATGGCATCAGACATTTAAGGGACTGGCAGAATCCTTCCACTTCAGAAGAAAAACATCTTTAAAATTTACTATCCCAGCAGATCTTTTATAATTATAAATAAGATGTGAAAAAGGAGGAAAGGGCTTTAACTAAAAGTCCTGCTTGAGTGCTGGAGGAGCAGAGTTCCACAGGCCCAAAGGGGAATATTTTATTCCTTTATTTCATAACTTTATTACTGTTCCATGTGGGACTAACTGTGTTTGTTTTCTCCTACTGATAAATCCACTGAGGAGCCACAGCAGGGCTCTCCTGCTCTGAGCTGCCCCTACCAAAGCAGAACAACCTCACTGGCCACGAATCTGGAAATGGTTTTGCCTGGAACTCCAGACAATCTCTGCTTATCCAGGGCAGGAAATGCTTTTGCTTTGCTGTGATTTTGCTTTTCAGTCTAACCAAGCTCAGCTTTGTCTTTGGGACACTTCAGCTCCAATACAGCAGAGCCACGGTGCTCAAAGGGGGACCTGGAAATATTCCAAAGGATTTCTTTGTCCTGAAAGAAAAAATCAGGAGGTGCAACCAAGGGAAACTGCTGGAGAGTAGCAGGACTTGAGGTGTAGAGCATTAAGAGATGGTTGTGTACCCCATACCATACATGAATGTAATTCTTCTATGAATATTAAATGTTATTTTGCAATGCCTTTTCAAATGCAGTTCTTCTTTTTCAACCTGCCTTCACTGCTCACTCACTCACCAATTTTAATTTTTATCTGACTCTGGAAAAGCTCCCAAATTCAAGCAGAGAGTAATGGAGGTTGGAAAAGATCTCCAAGATCTCCATGGGCACCTTGTCCCCAGCCCAGAGCACTCAGTGCCACCTCCAGGGGACACTGCAGGGATGGGCACTGCAAAGCTCCCTGGGCAGCTCTTCCCAAGGTCTGATCTCCCTTTCCATGGGCAAATTCCTGCTGAAAATTCCATCTCAGGGGATGAGGCTGTGGATCCCAGCAGCAGGACCCTGCTGGCCCTGCCTTGGGAGAGGCTGTGCTGCTCCCCCTGCTGCATCCCTGGAATTACAGCCCTGGAATTGTCACCCTGCCATCCCTGTCCCTGCCTGGACAAGCTCTGGGAGCTGTGTCTGGCACAGGAGCTGCTGAGGGATCCTGGATTGACCCTGCATGGAGGGAGAGACTGCCCAGGAAATCAGGAGCAGCTGCTGCCCAACTCCAGCCCGAACATTTTCACATATCCAAGGGAATAACTTGGAAGAAAACTCTTCTGTGCCGTGAGCTTTAACAGCTCAGGCTGCAGGAGCGTGGTTCACATGACTGTGTGGGGTGGTTTTAGTTTGAAATTGGGTGGAAATACTGATTTGGTTTGGTAATTTGAGATTTTTTTGGTTAATGTATTAATTAGCATGGTGGGTTCAGTGTGGGTTCATTATTAGTGTACTCACTAGAATGTATTTACTTATTTTTTGCTGTGATACAGGATTAGGAGAAAGGTAAAGCAGGTTTAAAATTTTAAAAGGGTATAAAGAAAAATTTATTAACAGCAACTAAGAGTAATAAGAATCAGAATAAAATCTTTATGATATTTTTTTTTCTTATAACTTTTTCTTTTTTATTGACAATGTAAAGAATCAAAACCTAAAATTTCAGTCAGTTTAGTACTTCTAAAATAGTCTTTTTTAGTTTGCTTAGGGAGAGAAGTCCCTCTTGTTAATGCTATGGAGACTTCTCTGCAAGAAAACATTTTTCTTGTGGTTCTCTTTATGAATAGCAGCCCAGGGAAATTTGTAATTTGAAATCCTTCTCATTTTTTATAAGTTTTCTTATAGTTGTGTTTATAGGCTGTGCTAACTTATGGGGCAGTGTTTTAAAGATGAGCTGTTTAAAGGTAAAGGTTCTCATTATCTATCTCTGAAATCATCTTCTTGGGGGTACAGCAGCATCTTTAGCACTCTAATTTCTCTGTTTCAAGTTCTCATAGGATCACAGTTACTTTAACATCATTAAAACGTTATTTTAACATGGTTACTTTAACATGTTACTTTACCATCTTTATTTTAGTGTGGAGGCTAGTTTATTTTTATTATATTTTTTATTTAGTTTATTTTAGTGTGGAGGCTACACTGAGGGAAAGCTGCTGCTCCCGTTTCACCCTTCCCTGCACCCAGGGCCTGCCCTGGAACGTTGTGTGAGGGATGGATGTGGATGAGCCAAACACTGAGAGCTGTGAAACCATCCAGGGATTGCTGTGAGGAACAACAGGATGTGGTGTGGCCACGAGGAGGTGGGACAGCAATTTCTGGGACCAATGTCCTTGTTGTGGCACAGGGATGAGGGCAGGGAGTGTCAGATTAAATTCTCAGATGCTCCTCCAGGGTCATCCTGCTCTGCTCCAGGAGACAAGCTTGGGGTCAAAGAAGAGAATCCCAGAATCACCAAGGCTGGAAAAGACCTTTAGGCTCTGTCAAGATCCAGTTATTAAAGTTATTAAAAATGCCTCTGCCTGAATTAGAGTGCAAACAAGACCATATGCCATGACAATAATATGAGTTTATCTGATAGTAAATGTGAGAGAGAAAATAAAGAGATAGAAAAGTGGTGGGGGGGACAGAAAGAGAGTGACAGGGACAGAATAAAGAAAATATCATCACTCCATGGATCCCAGGGATGTTCTGTTGATCCTCTGCAGTGCTCGTGGTGCTGATGGTCCCACAAAAGCACAGAATCCCAGGGGTTGATTTAGCTCAGGCCAGGGGGGAATGCCCAGGGCTGTCCTTGAAGCAGACAAGAGATCTGCAGCATCCCGTGCAGGCTTCAGGAATGACTCAGGGGCCACTTTGGGTTCAATTCTGACACCCCCGAGGTGTCCCTCATGTGAATGTCCCATGGATGTGCCCTGTGGGGCTGGAATGACGCAGGGGGCACTCAGGGATGGATTCTGACACCCCTGAGGTGTCCCTCATGTGAATGTCCCATGGATGTGCCCTGTGGGGCTGGAATGACTCAGGGGGCACTCAGGGATGGATTCTGACGCCCCTGAGGTGTCCCTCATGTGAATCCCATGGATGTGCCCTGTGGGGCTGGAATGACTCAGGGGGCACTCAGGGATGGATTCTGACGCCCCTGAGGTGTCCCTCATGTGAATGTCCCGTGGATGTGCCCCTGGGATGTGCCCTGTGGTGTTCAGTGCCTCTGAACTTTGGGTGAACCTCTGAGGTGATGCCCAAAACCTGCTCCCCTTCCTGTTCCAGTGCAGGCTGTGGGGAGCTGCCCACTGTGGGCTCCACACCCCAAACCAGGGAAGGCTCTCTGCTGGGTTTGGCCCTTCTTTTCCCTCTCTCTCAGTCCTGGTCGTTTGCCCCTAGGCTGGGATGACTGAACAATTGTGTATCTAGGGGTTCAACTTACAGTCCAAAGTCCCCGTCAGGTGGAAGCTTCTGTGGTTACACAGTTTTTGTTTTAATGGGCAAAACTCTTTCATAACAATGCTCCAGGCATGAATCATTTCAGTCCCTGAAGGCTCCTCACACCCAGCCATGATCCCAGCACCACCACCCTGATCACCATGAAACCCCAGCCTCAAGCGCCACCTCCACAACATCCTGTTCCAATGTCTGACCATCCTTCCCAGGAAATGTTTCCCAATATCCACCCTGAGCCTGCCCTGGCCCAGCCTGAGGCCGTTCCCTCTGCTCCTGTCCCTGTTCCTGGCAGCAGAGCCCGACCCCCCCGGCTGTGCCCTCCTGGCAGGGACTTGTGCAGAGCCACAAGGGCCCCTGAGCCTCCTTTGCTCCAGGCTCAGCCCCTGCCCAGCTCCCTCAGGAACTCTCCATTCCCTTCCCAGCTCCCTCAGGAACTCTCCATTCCCTTCCCAGCTCCCTCAGGAACTCTCCATTCCCTTCCCAGCTCCCTCAGGAACTCTCCAGCCCCTGCCCAGCTCCCTCAGGAACTCTCCAGCCCCTTCCCAGCTCCCTCAGGAACTCTCCATTCCCTTCCCAGCTCCCTCAGGAACTCTCCATTCCCTTCCCAGCTCCCTCAGGAACTCTCCATTCCCTTCCCAGCTCCCTCAGGAACTCTCCATTCCCTTCCCAGCTCCCTCAGGAACTTTCCATTCCCTTCCCAGCTCCCTCAGGAACTCTCCAGCCCCTTCCCAGCTCCGTTCCCTGCCCTGGACACGCTCCAGCCCCTCCAGGCCTCTCCTGCAGGAGCAGAACTGGACCCAGCCCTTGAGGGGCCTCTCAGAGCCAGCACAGAGGGACAATCCTATTGTGGTAATGGTCCCCTGAATGGAGAATAATTAGTATTGACTCTATGATTGCAGAAGACTGATCAATTGTTTCATTAAGCTATATTTTATTATTATACTATCCTATCTCACTAAGAAGTTTGTAACCCTTACTGAAAGTCTGACACAGCTTTGACCTAACTGGCCAATCCCTCTAAACACCATCCAGTGTCTAATTAAGAAATCACTCTTTGGTAAATAAACTCCATAACACATTCTACATGTACACAACAACAGGTGTAGCAAATGGAGATAAGAATTGTTTTTCATTCTCTTCTCTGAACTTTCTCACAGCTTCTCACAGCTTCCCAGGAAAATCCTGGCACAGAACTGTGTCTCCCTCTGTTCAGAGGATATGTGATCACCACACAATCCCTGCCCTGCTCCTGCTGGACACACAATTCCTCACCCAGCCCAGCTGCCAGGGGCCTCCTGCCCCCCTGGGCACCCCTGGGCTCGTGTCCAGCCCCTGTCACAGCACCCCCAGGGCCTTTTCCCACTGGGCACAGCTGGGGCTTTCCCACAGCTCCTGCTCTCCAGGCACTCTGAGTGTTCCTGTCTGGCTCCCCAGAGCAGTTTCCACTCCAGCATTTTTGCTGATTCCGGGTGTCCAGGGCAGGGAGCAGTGCTGGGAAGAAGCTGGAGTTCCTGAGGGAGCTGGGAAGGGGCTGGAGAATTCCTGAGGGAGCTGGGAAGGGGCTGGAGAGTTCCTGAGGGAGCTGGGAAGGGAATGGAGAGTTCCTGAGGGAGCTGGGAAGGGGCTGGAGAGTTCCTGAGGGAGCTGGGCAGGGAATGGAGAGTTCCTGAGGGAGCTGGGAAGGGAATGGAGAGTTCCTGAGGGAGCTGGGCAGGGGCTGGAGAGTTCCTGAGGGAGCTGGGCAGGGAATGGAGAGTTCCTGAGGGAGCTGGGAAGGGAATGGAGAGTTCCTGAGGGAGCTGGGAAGGGAATGGAGAGTTCCTGAGGGAGCTGGGAAGGGAATGGAGAGTTCCTGAGGGAGCTGGGAAGGGGCTGGAGAGTTCCTGAGGGAGCTGGGAAGGGAATGGAGAGTTCCTGAGGGAGCTGGGCAGGGGCTGGAGAGTTCCTGAGGGAGCTGGGAAGGGAATGGAGAGTTCCTGAGGGAGCTGGGCAGGGGCTGGAGAGTTCCTGAGGGAGCTGGGAAGGGGCTGGAGAGTTCCTGAGGGAGCTGGGCAGGGGCTGGAGAGTTCCTGAGGGAGCTGGGCAGGGGCTGGAGAGTTCCTGAGGGAGCTGGGAAGGGGCTGGAGAGTTCCTGAGGGAGCTGGGCAGGGGCTGAGCCTGGAGCAAAGGAGGCTCAGGGGCCCTTGTGGCTCTGCACAAGTCCCTGCCAGGAGGGCACAGCCGGGCGGGTCGGGCTCTGCTGCCAGGAAAGGGACAGGAGCAGAGGGAACGGCCTCAGGCTGGGCCAGGGCAGGCTCAGCTGGGCCAGCAGTAGGAATTTGCCCGTGGAAAGGGAGCTCAGGCCTTGGCAGAGGCTCCCCGGGGAGGTTTGGAGTGCCCATCCCTGGAGGTGGCACTGAGTGCCCTGAGGTGGGAACAAGGCGGGGATTCGGCACAGCTGTCCTGGATGACACCCAAGCCCTGTCCCAACCCAACCCACCCCTTCGCTCCGCCCCGCCTCCATCCCCTCACAGCGCCCTCAGCCCCAGCCCCCGCCCACCGAGCGTGAGGGGGCGTGGCCTCGCCCCAAGCCCCGCCCCGCGTGCGCGCGCCCGGCGCCGGAAGCGCGAAAGGCCGCGGGGAGGCGGAAGCGCGCGCGGGGCCGCGGCCTGAAGATGGCGGCGAAAACACAGGGCGGGATCCGCCTGAGCGCGGTGAGTGCGGCCGGGCGGCGGGGCCGGGACGCGGCACCTGAGCGACCCCCTCGGGACCGGCTCCTTCCAGCCCGCTGCCACGGCCGGGGACACCTCCCGCCGTCCCAGGCTGCTGGGAGCCCGTCCGGGCTGGCCTTGGGCACCTCCGGGGTCACTCCCTCAGCGAGGGCGGGGAGCGCTGCCGCGTCTCTCTGGGGGACGTGGGGCCGGGGGCTTCCCGCCCTCATCCCCGCTCTGATGCGGGGAAATTCCCTTCTCGGGGTCCGGCCGAGGGGAAGGTGAGGGCTGAGGGTGGGCTCGGTGCTGGGGGCGGGATTTCCCCGCCTCTGGCGAGCGCCGTGACCTCTAATTGCCGACTTGGAACTCCAAATCTTAACTACTTTTATTGCGAGCGGCCTCATTAGAGTTTAACCCTAATTGCGGCTGGGAGGGATGAGTGTTGGCGCACTTCGGTGCTGCTGTGTTGGGTTTTCAGTCGCGGTGTTGTTGCTGAGCTGTTGTGGCCATGGGTTCGTCTGTTTGTGCCGATGGAAATGAAGTTCAAGCTGCTTTTTTAGGGGAAACAGGAGGGGTTTTCCCAATCATTGCCTCTAAATCTCACCTGTTCTCATCCCCTTGCTTTAGGACAGTGGAGAGGAGCGGGAGTGCTGTGATGAGTAACTTGTGAAATATTTGAGTGACAAATATTGAGTGTAAAGAAGTGTGTGTTGGAATATGCTCAGCACTGCTGGAATTACAGAATCATTCAGGATGGGAAAGACCTCCCAGATCATTGAGTCCAACCTCTGGCTGAAATTTTATCACTTAATATCGATTTATGTTACCCTAACATCCATTTCTGTTATCTTAACGTGAATTTATATTACCCTAATAAAAGTTGCTAAAATAAATTATTCTAGAGGTGAGCCCTAAACATCGTCTCCTCGAAGTTCCAAATTTGCATTTTGATTTTGATTTCAGGACTTTAATTCTTGCAAGGGTGTGAAACCCGCAGTTTGTGTGACGTTTTACTGCAGCAGGCTTGTTCTGCTTCTTCAGATAAAGATTTGGATTTATTATCACTTTTTGGATGTATTCTTGGTTGTCTTGAGAGGAAAAATATTAAAACTCAGCCTTTGCATGTGGAAATTCAGAACTTAAAATCGTTCTCAGGTTGGAATCCCTTTGCCAGGTGAACTCTCAGAGGTACAAACAAAACAAGATGCACTTGGGAACTTTCTGAATTATTTTTAGGCTGCTCTTTGGTTTTGTCTGTTCACAGCTGAGAATTTGCATTCAGTGGCTTTCCAGTGAAAGCTGTGGGGTTTGTAGGGTTTTTCTTTTTCTCATTTATTTTTTGCTCAGGTGAAGCAGCTGCTGCAGTTCTGACCAGGTTTTGTAAAAAGCTTTGTAATGCAGAGAGCTGATAGTCACAGTTCTTTGGGAATATAAAATATTCCTGTGGATTCAGAGGCACTGGGAGGGCCTGGGAACTCATTCCCAGCCTGGAATTTATCTCCTGCTGGAGCTCTGGCAAGATTTTTGTGCAGCTGAACAATGAAGCAGCTCAGGGAGGTGATCCAGGTTAATATTTTAAGAGTGGTTTTTAATTTGGATCAGTCCCTTGACGTGGCTCATTGAACAGTGCTGAGCTGGGACCGTGGGGCTGGCAGGAGGAATTTCAGGAGGAATTTCTGTCTGGAAAGGGTGCTCAGGGCTTCCCAGGAGCTGCCCAGGGAGCTTTGCAGTGCCCATCCCTGCAGGTGTCCCCTGGAGGTGGCACTGAGTGCTCTGGGCTGGGCACAAGGTGGGCACAGCTGGCACTGCATGGGCTGGCAGGGGCTTTTCCAACCTAAACAATTCCATGAAAATGGCAGAGTTGTTCCCAAGAAGTTGTTAAATAAATGCAGGACAAACCAAGCTGCATTTTTCACTCAAATGAATGAATTACTGTAGTGATGGTGGGTGACAGAACAAAAAATTAATATTTGCCAGCAGTAAGTTCCTGAGATGAGGCAAACTCTGCGGGGCTTTGGGATTTGTGCACACCTGAGGACCTGCAAGGGTGGGAACTGAAATTCCCAAAGCTGCCTGAGGGATAAACTGCTTTATTCCTCAATATTTGCTGTTCTAAGTGCAGGGGATGCTGTTCTCAGGACAGGTCAGGTTTAGATATGCAGGTTTGAGCTGCGTTTGGCTGCACAGAAAAAATGAAATTACTGAACAAAACCCACTTAATAACTAAATATGTTTGGCTGAGCGAGCAAAACAGCTGGATTGGCCAAGTGAGTGTTCAGCTTTTACTGAATCTCAATTAATTATGAGCTCATTAAAGTGGTGCATTGATGAATGAAGTGTAAGGACAAACGGACTGAAATATTTCCCGGTGAGTGCATCAGGAATTAGGGAGTGGTTGCTGACTGCTGCATTGCTCTGGAGGAAACTCCAAAACTGATGGCCTGAAACCACTGTTGTGCTGCTCTTTAATCTGATTTTGTGCCCTTGTTTCAGTGAGCAAGGCCAGGCTGGATGGGGCTTGGGGCTGGGTGGGCTCTGAGGGTTCTGTGGGGTTCTGTGGTCAGGTGCTGCTGTGATCCCTGAGGTCACTTCCCCATGGATTCCCTGTGGCTTTTGCTGAGGAATGGGAGTTTGGTTCCAGTTCCCATCTTTTCCAGTTCCCATCTTTTCCAGTTCCCATCTTTTCCAGTTCCCATCTTTTCCAGTTCCCATCTTTCCCAGTTCCCATCTTTCCCAGTTCCCATCTTTCCCAGTTCCCATCTTTCCCAGTTCCCATCTTTCCCAGTTCCCATCTTTCCCGGTTCCCATCTTTCCCGGTTCCCATCTTTCCCGGTTCCCATCTTTCCCGGTTCCCATCTTTCCCGGTTCCCATCTTTCCCGGTTCCCATCTTTCCCGGTTCCCATCTTTCCCGGTTCCCATCTTTCCCGGTTCCCATCTTTCCCGGTTCCCATCTTTCCCGGTTCCCATCTTTCCCGGTTCCCATCTTTCCCGGTTCCCATCTTTCCGTCCAGTTCCCATCTTTCCCAGTTCCCATCTTCCCCTTCCTGTACCTGTGACAATTCCCAGTGCTGGGAACCATTGCAGCCTTTCCAAGCCCTCCCCCAGGCAGGGATCTGGAGATGCCAGCAGGATTCCTGGGATGTTGTTTTCACAATTCCCAGTGGTTCACAGCAGTGCAGCTGTTGTGTTACACAGGCAAGCTTTGATTTCTGTGCACACAGAAGGATTTGGTTCACAGGCAAAAAAAGACATTTACTGGTGATGACACCACTGTGGGTGACACTGAGGTTCTTTCTGTCCTTCCTCAGTGTTGCCTGATGGTCAGGGGAGGTGCTGCTTCCTTTGCATAAGGAATTTGCCCATGGAAAGGGAGCTCAGGCCTTGGAAAGAGCTGCCCAGGGAGCTTTGCAGTGCCCATCCCTGCAGGTGTCCCCTGGAGGTGGCACTGAGTGCTCTGGGCTGGGGACAAGGTGCCCGTGGGGCACAGCTGGCACTGCATGGGCTGGCAGGGCTGTGCCAGCCTCAAGAATTCCATGAAATTCCTAAGTGTGAGTTGGTACCTCTGTCAAAACCACAGGCAGGGCTTCTTGCCAAGTCCCTCTTGCTGAGATTCCAGGGAGCCCAGCAGGGAACCCAGCAGAGAACCCAGCAGGGAACCCAGCAGGGAACCCAGCAATGAACCCAGCAGGGAATCCAGCAATGAATCCAGCAGGGAATCCAGCAATGAATCCAGCAGGGAATCCAGCAATGGATCCAGCAGGGAATCCAGCAGGGAATCCAGCAATGAATCCAGCAATGAATCCAGCAGGAATCCAGCAATGGATCCAGCAGGGAGCCCAGCAATGAATCCAGCAATGAATCCAGCAATGCATCCAGCAGGAATCCAGCAGTGAATCCAGCAATGGATCCAGCAGGGAATCCAGCAATGGATCCAGCAATGAATCCAGCAGGAATCCAGCAATGAATCCAGCAATGGATCCAGCAGGAATCCAGCAATGAATCCAGCAAGGAATCCAGCAAGGAATCCAGCAATGAATCCAGCAATGGATCCAGCAATGGATCCAGCAATGGATCCAGCAATGGATCCAGCAGGAATCCAGCAATGGATCCAGCAGGGAATCCAGCAGGGAATCCAGCAGGGAATCCAGCAATGAATCCAGCAATGAATCCAGCAATGGATCCAGCAGGGAGCCCAGCAATGGATCCAGCAATGGATCCAGCAATGGATCCAGCAATGAATCCAGCAGGGAGCCCAGCAATGAATCCAGCAGGGAATCCAGCAGGGAATCCAGCAATGAATCCAGCAATGAATCCAGCAGGGAATCCAGCAATGGATCCAGCAATGGATCCAGCAGGGAATCCAGCAGGGAATCCAGCAGGGAATCCAGCAATGGATCCAGCAATGAATCCAGCAATGAATCCAGCAATGAATCCAGCAGGGAATCCAGCAATGGATCCAGCAGGGAATCCAGCAGTGAATCCAGCAGGGAGCCCAGCAATGAATCCAGCAGGGAATCCTGCAGTGAATCCAGCAATGAATCCAGCAATGAATCCAGCAGTGAATCCAGCAGGGAGCCCAGCAATGAATCCAGCAATGGATCCAGCAATGAATCCAGCAGGAATCCAGCAATGAATCCAGCAGGAATCCAGCAATGAATCCAGCAGGAATCCAGCAGGGAATCCAGCAATGAATCCAGCAGGAATCCAGCCCTTGCAGCCTCCTGTGTGCCTGGAGTTGTTCAGTGTTTCAGCAGGAGCTGAGCAGATGCCAAATCCCTGAATGTGCATCCCTGTGCTGGGTTGGGGTTTTTAAATCTGTTTTGTTTTCTCAGGGAGGAATTTCAGGTGGGAAAACCCCCCCCAGTTGTTTCTGGTGGATTTTGATCCCAAAGCTCAGAACACCAAGGAGCAGATGCTGCAGAATCACACGAGGAGAATCACCCAGGGCTCTGAGGATCCCCTGAGTTCCTGTGCAGCAGAGGGAGAAATCCCAAGATCCTTTTGCCCACATGTGAGGTTTCCATGAACAGCCCAGAGGAATTTTCTTTTGGATTCAGAATTGGAAGTGTTTGTTGGGAGCTCCCTGGCTTAGCCTGACTCCGTGCAGCAGATTTTACAAACCTGGAGCTCTGCAGCACAGATGGACACGAGGAAGGTGCTGTCTGCTCCCTCTGCTGCTCCGTGCAGAAATGCAGGGATCAGGTTGCACTTGGAATTGTCTCATGTGCTGCTGTGACCTGAGGATCGAGGTGATGGCTCTTGGCTCTGAAGCAAGGGCTTGCTGCTTCTCCTGTGCCTTTCTCCTGCTCTGGGCCTGCTTGGTGGCTCTAGGATTTGCTTTTAGCACCATTCCTTTTCACCTTGGAGCTTTGAGGTGGCTGCTTTTATTTGCACTTTTATTTACACTTCATACCTCCATAAAAGTGCTGTTTTTAATTATCTGTTTATCTTTAAATATTCTGTAGGGTTGGAACTGATTTTTCTTATTCCTACAGAAGCAAAAATTTTCTGTGCAATTTCTCTCTTAGTGTAAAAAATTGCTCTGCCTGCAGATTGAAATTTGAGCAAGCTTGAATTCAAACTGGGTTTTTTTTTGTGTCAGATACCATAATAAATCCTAAATTCCATGTGCAGTTCCCTGTTTTACTTGAAGTGTGATACAGAAATGGAAAACTTGTGAATCAAACTTTTTCTAGGAAGCAGAGAGAGGAAAAAGACAGGGTTAGGGGCTTTTGTTGGTATTTATTGTGAAATTACAGGATAACTACCAGAATCTCAGAAAAATGCTTTTTCACCTAATTCCAAACTTTCTATTCCATACTTATTTCTAAGTATGGATATTTTTGTTCCATACTTAAAAGCAGGAAGGAGATTTCCCTAAGTTTTTGCTGTGTGGTTTTAGCAGCATTGTCCAGGTGATTTTAGGATTTAATTGTTCAGGAATCCCTGACCTCTAAAATAAACTGTAAAAATGCAAGGTGGGTATGTACACAGTATTTACAATATCTCTCAGATTTTCTCAGTGTAACAATGTGGATTTTGCCGTGGGTTTTGTGTCACTCAGTGGTACCAGAGCAGTTCCCAGTGGTTTGTGTTCACAGGTGCTGCTCTTTGTGCCATCACCACGACTCTGCCAGGGGGGCTTGAGCAGATCTGTGCAGGGATTTGTGTTCAAGGCTTTGTAGGAGTTGTGACCATGGATTTCCTCAGGGCTGATGCAAACACAACGAGCAGCTGCAGCAGTTAAATTTTTCCCAAATGTTTCATGGACAGATGTTAAAAGAAAAAATTTACTATTTAAGGAGAAACTTTATTTAAGGAATGTCACTATTTAAGGAAGGGTTACTATTTGAGGAGGTGAAGGAGAGACGTGCACATCTTAGGGGTTGATGATCATTAGTTTCTAATTTATTGATCAGGTTACATACTTTTATAATAGTGTTAATAAGTTCATGCATATTCTGTAACTTAAGCATTCTATTCTTTAAGCTAAACATTAATTTTTCTTCATTTTTTCAGTCTTGTATTCTACTTTCTCACGTTTCTCTGACTCCTTGTTATCACATTTAGAGATGTCTAAGGACACAGTATTTTCACAGGTGCAAAGACTCAGATTAGAAGGCTAAACACAGTACTTTTCTAACTTCTAATAATTAGCATTTCCACAGACAGGTCCTTAACTCAACGTGGATTTTTAGTTCTGCTCTTCCAAGTCTTGAAGTGAATGGATGGGAGCCTGGGCTGGGGCTGCTTGGCAATTCTTTGGCACTGACATCTCCAGTTTACATCCCATAATGAGCTGCTTTATTTGCACATTTGCATCTAATTCTGGCAGTGCCTGTGCCTTTGGGTACATGAAATGTGTGAGATCCGAGTGCTAAAAGCACCAAGCACCCCCTGAGAGGGGATTTTGGTCATGGGTGCTGCTCCCTCTTCATGTGAAGTTTAAAATGTGAGTTTGTAACATATGAGAGCTTCTGTCACTGGGTTTGGATCACAGCTTTGATATTTTCTGTAACCTCTGGCATCATTAGATAGCAACAGTTCCTTATGTTTTGTACAGATAAGGACTGTTAGGATGACAGCCCATGCTCAGAACTGTGCTGAATTTCCTCTTCAAGAGCTGTGTTCATGTTCCCTGCCAATACCCAGAAATCAATTCAGTTACAGCTTTTTTGGTGGTGTTGTCCAAAGCAGCCTCATGAAATTTCCTTTATTGAACAGCCTGCTTTCTCAAACTAATGCCCTGCTTGTGCCTTTATTGCAGCTGTGCCCAAAGTTCTTGCACACCAACTCCACCAGTCACACCTGGCCCTTCAGTGCAATTGCAGAGCTCATAGGTAGGTGATCAACAGCTTGGAATAATTCTTGTTTTCTTCTTCCCAACCCTTTCCCTTCCTTTTAGGGCTGGCTGAACATCCTCAATGTTTTTGCTCTTTGTTACCCTGCATTACCTGGGGCTTGTGCATCTGTTTGTTACCACTCCTGATGATCATCTTGCCTTTGAATTTGAGCAGAAGTGAATTGGACATCTCCAGTGTTCCTCTTTTCCACAGCCAGGGAGTGAGGAGCTGCTTCCTCAAAATCAAGGTGTGGCTGGGACCCAGCCAAGCTGATCTGAGCACTTTGCTGTCTGCCAGAGAGAGAAACTCCTCTGGTTGCACATTTCCCCCCCTTTTCTTGTTTTTCCCCCCCTTTTCTTGTTTCTTTCCCCCCCTTTTCTTGTTTTTTCCCCCCCTTTTCTTGTTTTTTTCTCCCCCCCTTTTTCTTGTTTTTTCCCCCCCTTTTCTTGTTTTTCCCCCCCTCTTTTCTTGTTTTTCCCCCCCTTTTCTTGTTTTTTCCCCCCCCTTTTCCTTGTTTCTTTCCCCCCCTTTTCTTGTTTTTCCCCCCCTTTTCCTTGTTTTTTCCCCCCCTTTTCTTGTTTTTTCCCCCCCCTTTTCCTTGTTTTCCCCCCCCTTTTCTTGTTTTTCCCCCCCTTTTCTTGTTTTTCTTCCCCCCTTTTCTTGTTTTTTCCCCCCCTTTTCTTGTTTTTTCCCCCCCTTTTCTTGTTTTTTTCCCCCCCTTTTCTTGTTTTTTCCCCCCCCTTTTCTTGTTTTTCCCCCCCTTTTCTTGTTTTTCCCCCCCTTTTCTTGTTTTTTCCCCCCTTTTCTTGTTTTTCCCCCCCTTTTCTTGTTTTTCCCCCCCTCTTTCTTGTTTTTTCCCCCCCTTTTTCTTTGTTTTTCCCCCCCTTTTCTTGTTTTTTCCCCCCCTTTCTTGTTTTCTTCCCCCCCCTTTTCTTGTTTTTTTCCCCCCCTTTTCTTGTTTTTTCCCCCCCTTTTCTTGTTTTTCCCCCCCCCTTTTCTTGTTTCCCCCCCCCTTTTCTTGTTTCCTCCCCCCCTTTTCTTGTTTCCCCCCCCCTTTTCTTGTTTTCCCCCCCCCTTTTCTTGTTTTCCCCCCCCCTTTTCTTGTTTTTCCCCCCCCCCTTTCCTTGTTTTTCTCCCCCCTTTCCTTGTTTTTCCCCCCCTTTCCTTGTTTTCCCTCCCCTTTTCTTGTATTTCTCCCCCCTTTTCTTGTTTCCCCCCCCTTTTCTTGTTTCCCCCCCCCTTTTCTTGTTTCCCCCCCCTTTTCTTGTTTCCCCCCCCTTTTCTTGTTTTCCCCCCCCCTTTTCCTTGTCTTCCCCCCCCTTCCCTTGTCTTTCCCCCCCCTTTCCTTGTCTTTTCCCCCCCTTTCCTTGTCTTTCCCCCCCCTTTCCTTGTCTTTCCCCCCCCCTTTCCTTGTCTTCTCCCCCCCCTTTCCTTGTCTTTCCTCCCCCCCTTTCCTTGTCTTCCCCCCCTTTCCTTGTCTTTCCCCCCCGCTTTCCTTGTCTTTCCCCCCCTTTTCCTTGTCTTTCCCCCCCTTTCCTTGTCTTTCCCCCCCTTTCCTTGTTTTTCCCCCCCCTTTCCTTGTTTTTCCCCCCCTTTCCTTGTTTCTTCCCCCCCCTTTCCTTGTTTTTTCCCCCCTTTCCTTGTTTTTCCCCCCCTTTCCTTGTTTTTCCCCCCCTGTTCCTTGTTTTTCCCCCCTTTCCTTGTTTTTCCCCCCCTTTCCTTGTTTTTCCCCCCCTTTTCTTGTTTTCCCCCCCTTTTCCTTGTTTTTCCCCCCCTTTCCTTGTTTTTTCCCCCCCTTTCCTTGTTTTTCCCCCCCCTTTCCTTGTTTTATTCCCCCCCTTTCCTTGTCTTTTCCCCCCCTTTCCTTTTTTCTCCCCCTCACTCCAGAAAATTAACCTAACAGAAGAAAGCAGGGATTTTTGGGATTTTTCAGCTGGATGAGGCCAAAGCTGTCCCAAAGGAGGAAAGCAGAGCCCTGTGGCTGTGGAAAGGCCTGGCTGTTTTGGGAGTACAATCTGTTCAATCATCTCAGCTCTTTTCACACTCCAAATACTTCCAAACTCTCAGCTGTACCTGTCTGTCCTCTTTTGTGATGCTGAAATACATTTTAGGAAATATTTCACTCTGATGCAATTTGGACATAAACTTTACAGGAAGAAACCTGCCAAGGTTTCCATCCCCAACCAGTGATTCCTTTATTGGCTTGAGCTGTTTTCTGTCTCTCAGCTGAACCTGCAGAGCAGGCAGTGAGGCAGCAGTGCCATCACATCCCACCCTTCCTCCCCTCACAAATCCCTGGGATGAGGGGAAAAGATGGACAGAAGTGGTGTTGGGGCAGCTGAGGTGAGCCTGGCTTTGCTGCCAGCAGGGTTTTGTGGAGCCCTGGTTTCTCTTTACTCACCTTTGATTCTCACATCCTGGAAACAAAGTTGACTCTAAAGCGTTTTGCAGTAAGGGCTGGGAGAAAGCAGACATTGCACCAGCTGCTCTGCAGGAAATGAAACTGGAACCAGGCCTTGGTTTCATTTTCTGTTCTCGTGTGAGCTGCTCACCTCCAGCTCCATCTTTGGTCTTTGTGTCACTGCCATTGATCATCTGGGGAGTTTTGTGTTGGTTTTCATTCTCCTGGATTGGATGCAACTTTCCCATCCCAACACTGACTTTAAAATATGTCTGCACTCGGTTAACTTTTGTTTTCTGGTGTCCCACCCTGCTTTCCTTGCCCTCAGACAATGCCTATGATCCAGATGTGAGTGCCAAACAGATCTGGATCGACAAGACCGTCATCAACGACAACATCTGCCTGACCTTCACCGACAACGGCAACGGCATGAACGCCGAGAAACTGCACAAAATGCTCAGGTGGGCCCCTCCTACACCTGCCTCTGCCATTGCTCAGTGAATTCCTGTTTCTCAGCTCTAATTCTCTGATTTTGCTGCTAAATTCAACATTTCTGAAGGTTCTAAAGGTCCGTGTGAGACTCCAGAGCAGGCAAAAGCTGCTAAAGCTTCCCTGTAACTTTGTCAGGGAACTTTTACCTCATCATTTCCTTTCATCCTTTCTCTCAACCTTCCCTTTATGCTGTGGAAACTCTCTGTAGTGGCTGCTAGTGGAGATAAGGAGAATTCAAATATTTTATTTTTACTATCATTATAATCATTATTATTATTATTATTACTATTACTATTATCATCATTGGAGATAAGCAGAATTCAAATACTATATTATTATTATTATTACTATCATCATCATCATTGGAGATAAGGAGAATTCAAATCCTATATTATTATTATTATTATTAGATATAAGGAGAATAAAAATATTTTATTTTTACTATTATCGTCATTATTATTACTATTATTATAAATAATAGTAATTAATAATAATTTGGTACATGAAATGTGTGAAATCCAAGTGCTAAACACACAAAGCACCCCCTGAGAGGGGATTTTGGTCACTGGGCACAGACACACTTGCTTTAGTTTAAATCAGTGAATGAGAGAAAAAGGGATTTTCAGCTCAAACTCATTGAAATATTAATAATAGAATGTATTGTAGAAAAATTAATGGATTTTCTGTTTTTTAAATAATTGTCTGTTTATCTTTAAATATTCTGTAGGGTTGGAACTGATTTTTCTTATTCCTACAGAAGCAAAAATTTTCTGTGCAATTTCTACTTAGTGTAAAAAATTGCTCTGCCTGCAGATTGAAATTTGAGCAAGCTTGAATTCAAACTGGGGGTTTTTTGTGTCAGATACCATAATAAATCCTAAATTCCATGTGCAGTTCCCTGTTTTACTTGAAGTGTGATACAGAAATGGAAAACTTGTGAATCAAACTTTTTCTAGGAAGCAGAGAGATGAAAAAGGGTTAGGGGCTTTTGTTAGTGTTTATTGTGAAATTACAGGATAACTACCAGAATCTCAGAAAAATGCTTTTTCACCTAATTCCAAACTTTCTATTCCATACTTATTTCTAAGTATGGATATTTCTGTTCCATACTTAAAAGCAGGAAGGAGATTTCCCTGAGTTTTTGCTGTGTGGTTTGAGCAGCATTGTCCAGGTGATTTTAGGATTTAATTGTTCAGGAATCCCTGACCTCTAAAACAAGAGGGTTGGGTTAAATAATTTGCCAAGTCCTGCACTTGCATCTCTTGAACCCTCAAGTTTTGTAGGGATTTTTTCCCATCCTTGATGCCTTGTGCAGGCTGCCCTAGAGCAGAGGCTGGAAAGAGCTAAAGAATAAAGCAGGGATTTATGAGGAGAACTCAATGGATGCACCTTGGGCAGCACAAGAGCCCAGCCAGGGCTGCACCCAGGATGAACCAGAATGGTCCCAAAATGCACAACCAGTCACAGGGTCTCTCACTTTTATCAGTTCTGCTCTGTTGCAGTCATATTTTCTGGAAAAAATCCCTTCACCCAGAATTTCTCCTGGGAAGCTGAGAAGCCTCAGAGAAAAAGGAAAACAATTCTGATCTCATTTGCTTCTCCTGTGTTGTGCTCATGTGGAATGTGTTTGGGGATTGTTTACCCACAGGTGATTGTTCCATCGGTTTCATGTGAATTGTTTTGAATTATTGACCAGTCAGTGCCAAGCTGTGTCAGGACTCTGGAGAGAGTCAGGAGTTTTCATTTTTATCTTTTTAGCATTCTGTAAGTATCCTTTCTCTATTCTTTAGTATGGTTAGTGTAGTATTCTTTAATATAATATAGTATCATAAAATAATAAATCAGCCTTCTGAGAACATGGATTCATCATTCCTCCCTGCCATGGGCCACCCCACAAATCCAATACTGCTCCATTTGCATCTTGCAGTTCATTGTCCAGTCCAGCTTTAGCTTATGCAGTCTGTCTCAGTTTGCAAAGCCAGGAGTCTGCTAAGGAAGGCAGGAGCCTCCCCTGCAATGGAGAATGCAAACCCTCCCCACCTCTCCCAATTGCTGTAAATTGTAAATTAAGAGGCTCTCAGGCAAAAAACGTGGGAGCAGGAAATAACAGTTCTTTAATAGGGAAAGGGGAAAAAAAAGGAAAAAATAAACAATGCAGTAACCAAAATAACACTGACAGAGTCAGAACCCAGCCTGACACCCTGTGGGTCAGGCTGCTGGCACAGTCCCATTGGAATTGTGGCTCAGCCCTCCTGCAGTGTCAGGGGTGGCTCTGCTGGAGCAGGGATCCTGCAGAAAGGTGCATCTGCCTCTGAAGATCCAGGGGAAGAGGCAGCTGCTGCTCCTCTGGGCAATCCAGTGGAGAAGCTGTGCTGGTGTTCCAGAATCTCCAGATTCTATCCAGGTAGGAATGCTTGGCTCCTCCCTCTGGGCTCACATCTCCCAGTGGGATGCTGTAGCTCTTATCAGCCATGCAGGGACATTCAATGGCTGTTATCAGCAGATGTCCCCTTGAGGGAGGAGGGATTGTGAGCACTCAGTGTCGCAGACATCTTTCATGAAAAATCTTTTCTTAGGATTTTTCCTTGTGAGAAGCTGCAGTTTCAGCAAGCAAATGTAACCAATGGTTCTCTGCTGCTGTGGAATGCAACAGGTGCATCTGGGATTGGTCTCCTGTAGATGTTTGGATTTACTGACCACTCATGGCAGAGCTGGCTCTCGCTCTCTGCCTGAGACACAGATCTTTGTTATTCCTTCTTTTTTATTCTATTCTTAGCTAGCTTCTGAGAAACCTTTTCCTTTCTAATTTCTTTTTAGTATAGTCTTAATGTAACATATATCATAAAATGATAAATCAAGCCTTCTGATCATAGAGTCAACATTCTCATCTCTTCTTCATCCTGAAAACCCCTGTGACCAGGTTCACAACTCAGAGAGAGATAAGGCAAACTGCCCACTTGACAAAAGACAGCTGCCATCCAGATGGCAATAGAAAACATCTTGCCTTGCAGTCTGGAACACAATCCCATCATCCTGCTTGTTTTTCTCTCTGCAGCCCACGGGGTTTGTGTTCTTGGGCTGAGATTGGGATCATTTGTCCTTGGTGCCCAGCTGGAGCAGGAATTGTTTTGTCTCCCTGCTCTGTGCACAGAGCTCACCATCCCATAATATGAAGCTGAGAAGTGCACACTAAAGCAGCACAGAATGTGAAAACCATAAAAGCTCCAAGCTGAGGCCTCCCCTTCCCGTGTTTCCCCGTTGCAGCTTCGGTTTCAGCGAGAAGTCCATGATGAACGGCCGCGTCCCCGTGGGGCTCTACGGCAACGGCTTCAAGTCGGGCTCCATGCGCCTGGGCAAGGACGCCATCGTCTTCACCAAGAACGGCGACACCATGAGCGTGGGGCTGCTGTCCCAGACCTTCCTGGAGGCCACCAAGGCAGAGCACGTCATGGTTCCCATCGTCACCTTCACCAACCAACATATCCTTCCTGCACACCGCGGCTGCGGCCCAGGGCTGGGGATAACGTCACCCAAAGGAAAGCTCTGCCTGCTTTGGTGGCTGGTGATGGCAGGGTTTGCTCCTTGGAGGGGAGAAAAAATTCAAATTTATGTCACATTTGCAAATTTATAGCAGATTTTTAAATTTAATACCGTTTATATCGAATATGAATTTATATGAAAATGTACATCAAATTTTCAAATTTATACACAGATGTTTATATCAAAATTTTCAAATTTAATACAATTTATATCAAACATGAATTTATATGAAAATTTACATCAAATTTTCAAATTTATACACATGTTTGTATCAAAATTTTAAGTTTATATCAAAATTTTCAAGTTTATATCAAAATTTTCAAATTTAATGCAATGTATATCAAATATTAATTTATATGAAAATTTACATCAAACTTTCAAATTTATGCACAGATGTTTATCTCAAAAGTTTCAAGTTTATATCAAAATTTTCAAATTTATATCAACGTTTCAAGTTAAGTATAATTTATATCAAGTAAGTATATTAAGTATATTTATATTATTATATTAAGTATAATTTATATCAAACATGAATTTATGTTAAAATTTGCATCAGATTTTCAGATTTATATGCAGATGTTTATATCAAAATTTCAATTTTGATCTAATTTATATAAAAATGAATTTATATGGAAATTTATATCAATTTTTCAAATGTATATATTGGTGTTTTTTAAAAAATTCAAATTTATATAAAAATTTCAAATTTATATCCATTTTTGATATAACTTTAATATCAAATCGAAAAGTTGATATAATTTATAACGATTTATATTAATATTTACATGAATTTATATGAAAATTTTGATATAAAATTTCAAATTCATACAAACTTTTGGATATAATTTCTAGATCAAATTTTCAATTTGATATCATGTATATCCAAATGAATTTATATTAAAACTTATATCAAATTTTTACATTTTCAAACTTCTATATGGGTGTTTATATCAAAATTTTCTCCTTGGAGAGGAGACTATTTTCAAGTTTATATCAAAATTTCAATTTTGATCTATTTTATATAAAAATGAATTTATATGAAAATTTATATCAATTCTTCAGATTTATATATTGATGTTTATAAAAAAATTCAAATTTATATAAAAAAATTCAAATTTATATCCATTTTTGATACAACTTTAATATCAAATTACAAGTTGATATAATTTATAATGATTTATATGAATATATGAATTTATCTGAAAATTTTGATATAAAATTTCAAATTCATATAAACTTTTGGATATAATTTCTAGATCCAATTTTCAATTTGATATCATGTATATCCAAATGAATTTATATTAAAATTTATATCAAATTTTTACATTTTCAAACTTCTATATGGGTGGGTGTTTATATCAAAATTTTCTCCTTGAAGAGGAGTCGTAAGTCAGAAAATTCTGGGAGATGCTGTAATTGGTTAAAACTTTGAACCTTGTAGGAGTTCTGAGCTGTGGAAACAGAGGTTGGGCAGTGACTCCTGACATTTGCTCATTTTCTGAGCTTTCCCTGCATCCCCAGTCCCGTCCTTAACCGACCCACGGCAGATCAGTGACCCCGCGGAGTCCCGGAACAGCCTCAGGGCCATCCTGAGCCACTCCTTGTTCTCCACCGAGGAGAAGCTGCTGGCAGAGCTGGATGCCATCATCGGCAAAAAGGGCACCAGGATCATCATCTGGAACCTCAGGAAGTAAGAGAAACCCAGGCTCTAATCTCTCACTAATTTCACATTTTCTTTCATAGAAAACATAGAAGGATTTGGAAGCTTAAGAATTAAGAGAAATCCAGGCTCTAATCTCTCACTAATTTCACATTTGCTTTCAGTGTTGGCAAACACACAAAGATTTGGAGTCTTAAAAAGTAAGAGAAATCCAGTCTTTTACATCTCAATAACTGCACATTTTCTTTCAGTGTCTGCAAACATAGAAGGATTTGGAACCTTAGAAAGTAAGAGAAATCCAGTCTCTTACCTCTCCTTAATTTCACATTTTCTCAGTGTATGCAAACACACAAGGATTTGGAACCTTAGAAAGTAAGAGAAATCCAGTCTCTTACCTCTCCTTAATTTCACATTTTCTTTCAGTGTGTGCAAACACAGAAGGATTTGGAATCTTAAGAGAAATCCAGTCTCTTACCTCTCAATAATTTCACATTTTCTTTCAGTGTGTGCAAACATACAAGGAATTGGAATCTTAGAAATAAGAGAAACCCAGTCTCTTACCTCTCACTAATTTCACATTTTCTTTCAGTGTTTGCAAACATAGAAGGATTTGGAATCTTAGAAATAAGAGAAACCCAGTCTCCTACGTCTCTTTAATTTCACGTTTTCTTTCAGTGTAGGCAAACACACAAGGATTTGGAATGTTAGAAAGTGAGAGAAATCCAGTCTTTTACATCTCAATAATTTCACATTTTCTTTCAGTGTGTGCAAACATACAAGGAATTGGAATCTTAGAAATAAGAGAAACCCAGTCTCTAATCTCTCCTTAATTTCACATTTTCTTTCAGTGTTTGCAAACATAGAAGGATTTGGAATCTTAAAAATTTAGAGAAATCCAGTCTCTTACCTCTCACTTATTTCACATTTTCTTTCAGTGTTTGCAAACATAGAAGGATCTGGAATCTTAAGAGAAATCCAGTCTCTTACCTCTCACTAATTTCACATTTTCTTTCAGTGTTGGCAAACACACAAAGATTTGGAGTCTTAAAAAGTAAGAGAAGTCCAGTCTCTTACCTCTCACTAATTTTGTATTTCTTTCAGTGTATACAAACATAGAAGGATTGTGGAATGTTAGAAAGTAAGAGAAATCCAGTCTTTTACATCTCATTAATTTCACATTTTCTTTCAGTGTTTGCAAACCTAGAAGGAATTGGAATCTTAGAAATAAGAGAAACCCAGTCTCCTACATCTCTTTAATTTCATATTTTCTTTCAGTATTTGCAAACATAGAAGGATTTGGAGTCTTAAAAATTAAGAGAAATCCAGTCTCTTACCTCTCCTTAATTTAATATTTTCTTTCAGTGTTTGCAAACACAGAAGGATTTGGAATGTTAGAAAGTAAGAGAAATCCAGTCTCTTACCTCTCATTAATTTAATATTTTCTTTCAATGTTGGCAAACACAGAAGGATTTGGAATCTTAAAAATTAAGAGAAATCCAGTCTCTTACCTCACACTAATTTCATATTTCTTTCAGTGTATGCAAACACATAAGCATTTGGAATGTTAGAAAGTAAGAGAAATCCAGTCTTTTACCTCTCATTAATTTCACATTTTCTTTCAGTGTTTGCAAACATAGAAGGATTTGGAATCTTAAAAAGTAAGAGAAATCCAGTCTCTTACCTCTCACTAATTTTGTATTTCTTGCAGTGTATACAAACATAGAAGGATTGTGGAATGTTAGAAAGTAAGAGAAATCCAGTCTTTTACATCTCAATAATTTCACGTTTTCTTTCAGTGTTTGCAAACACAGAAGGATTTGGAATCTTAGGAGAAACCCAGTCTCTTACCTCTCAATAATTTCACATTTTCTTTCAGTATTTGCAAACATAGAAGCATTTGGAATCTTAAAAAGTAAGAGAAACCCAGTCTCTTACCTCTCGTTAATTTAATATTTTCTTTCACTGTAGGCAAACACAGAAGGATTTGGGGGTTCTTTGTGTGTGGAATAACTGGAACAAGCTGTGTGCAGTTTACAGTTTGAGTCCAGCTTCCCATTTTTTTATTCCCATTTTATTGATTTTATTTTTAAATCTCTGAGGAATTCCCCTTTTTTTCCTTCTTTCCTGGCTTCACCACAACACACCTCCTCTTGTATTTGCTTTTTTTTCCCCTATAATTAATACATTTTCCCATCTTCATTCTTAGAGATAAAAATGACAAACCAGAATTTGACTTTGACAAGGACAAATACGACATCAGAATTCCAGAAGACTTGGATGAAACAGGCAAAAGAGGCTACAAAAAACAGGAGAGGATGGACCAGATTGTTCCAGAAAGTGATTACTCCCTCAGAGTACGTGTTGGATCTTTCAAATTTGGTTTATTTTTGAAAGCTGGAGGGTGCAAATGTTTTAATTTTAATAGAATCTGTTTTCTAGGCTTACTGCAGTATTTTGTACCTGAAGCCAACCATGCAGATCATCCTGAGAGGACAGAAGGTGAAAACACAGCTGGTTTCCAAAAGTTTGGCCTTCATCGAGAGGGATATTTACAGACCCAAATTTCTCAATGTATCCTTTAATATTTCCTTTGCAGAACTGAATTCTGTGACTGCATTTTGTTCACTTGTGTTAATGAAGTTTGGGTTATTTTTTGGTTTGGTTTTTTCTTTTTTTTTTTTTTTTTTTTGGTTTTTTAAGTCCTACTGAAGGGATTATCTCAGTATAAGAAAAGAAAGCTGTAAGAGACCCACTCAGAGTAACTTTTATTTTTTTGTGTTTCATGAGATTCACCCTGTTTTTCCTTAATACCTGCTCAAAGGCCAAAACAGTCAGAATTACATTTGGATTTAACTGCAGGAACAAAGATCATTATGGAATAATGATGTACCACAAAAACAGACTCATCAAAGCTTATGAAAGAGTTGGTTGTCAGTTAAAGGTAAGAAATTGAGGCTTCAGAATATTTCAACATCTTGATAAATTTCACTTAAACACTGATTTAAAAACAGAATATGGATGGAAAGCAAGATATTGATGTCTGTTTTATAAAATCACCTTTTTTACTGTGGGCAGCAGTTAAAAATTATATTAAATTGTTTGGTTTTGAGCTGTTTGATACAAAAATATGAATCTGATCACATCTTTCAGGACAAAAAGAGGAGTGGAGCAGAGGATTTGTTATTTAGGGGTTTATATCAAGACTTTATCCTTGCAGAGCCATCATAAGCCAGAAAATCCTTTTTACCCAGTGTAGACACAGTTAATAATTACCTCCAGCAAACTCCTGCAATATTGGCATGGATTTTGTGTTGGTTTTCCTGATAAACTTTAATTCCTTGCAGGCAAACAACATGGGTGTGGGTGTTGTTGGAATTATTGAATGCAACTTCCTAAAACCAACTCACAACAAACAAGATTTTGACTACACCAATGAATACAGGTATTTTTATCTGCATTTTCTAGCCCATATTACCATTTCCTGGGAAACACTTGACAAAGCTGCTTCTTTAAATAGGAAGAGTAAAAATTTCTGGTGTTGTGGCCAACCCTGGTTTAAATGCAAACAGCTCTTTGTAGACCCTTTTTTGTCTGCCCCCTCTTTGCCTCTTTCCCTTTCCTTGCAAATATTTTTTCACAGTATCCACACCACCTTGTTCCCATGTTTTTCCCTGGATATTCTTTTGTGGAGGCATTTTCCATGTGCCCAACAGTGATTTTAATGTGGATTTTAATGTGGGAATTTTGGGCATTGATTGCAAACGTTGGTGATCCTGAACCATTTCCTGTGTGTGGCACCAGCATTTCCCTTGGCAGAAGGGCAGGAACTGGGAATGCCCTGGACAGGCACAGGGAGCAGGGAATTTTTCCAATTGTTGAGGTTTTTGGAGCACTTCACATGAAAGGGAGATTTCCTCAACCCCTTGGGTTTGATTTGTGTGTCAGCACCCCAGGGAATCTGGGAACTTTGTGCCCAACCAGTCTTTCCAAAAAATATAATGAAGTCAATATCCAGACAAGTGGGGAGAATCAGAGGATCATTAAGGGTGGAAAAGAGCTCCAAACCTTGGAGTGCCACATCCAGTTGTTCCTGGACAGAACTTTAGGGTGGAGGAGTGAGTTAATCTTACAATTAAATTAAATAATGAGCCAAGTTCATCTGAGGAGAGGGAATCCACCCAGCTGCTGCTTTATTAACAAAACAGCTTCTCCTGTCCTGGCTGCTCTGTGAGCTCCTGGGGCCATGGAGTTCCCATTCCTGCAGGGATTCCTGGCTGTGGTGTCCCCACTCTGCTGTGCTCTTTGTCACCCCAGGAGCAGGTTCCCCATGCCAGCTGCATTCCATCCAGGAAGCAGCAGCTGCATTTCCCCTCTGCTTTCAGAACTGTTAATTGGGAATGTAACCTCCCAACTTTCTCTGGTTTTACCCCCAGCCACCTCCCCTGCACTTGGGATGTGGGTGAGCACAGTGACACCACACTTGAAACATCTCCTGGGAAGCTTTTTATGCCAGGAGCGCTCCAGGCTTTCACAAAATGTTTTGTTTTGGGCTGGAAGGTTGTGAACCTGATGGAAAGGTGCCCTGCACTTCTTCCCTGCCCACAAAATGGACATGGTCCCATCCATGCCTCACTGCTCCTTTCTCCCCTTCTGTGTCCCCTGGCTCAGCAATCCCTGCTGAGGTGACCTGGATCCAAGCTCTGGGATCAGTGAACACACTTGGAGTTCACTGCACAAACATTTGTGTTGGTTTGAGGCCCAGGGCAGGTGCTGAGCCAGGGCTGGGCTGGTTACTCATCCACTGGATTGCTCAGAGCTGAATTCCAGGGGCTGTCCTCACCTCCCCTCCCCTGGGGGCTTTGTTGTTGTTGCTCACCTCTCCCTCCTGGGTGTGCCAGCTCTGGGAGTCCCTGAGCTGCCCCACCAGCCCTGAGCAGGAAACAAAAAACTCAGAAACAAAACTGAAAATTACCCCGAGTGAGACTGAGCTGCTCCTTTTATCAGAGTGCAGACTTTCTATCAAATGTTTGCCAGCTCCCTGTTGTAAATTTGGACATCAACCTGAGAGTAGCCATGAACCTGCCCTTGGGATGTGCAGGAACAGCCAGAACCAGGCTCAGGTGCTGAATTGGTTCTGTGCTTTTTTAAATTCTCTGCTTGAGGCTGAGCTGGTGAAGCCCCACCAGGCTTTGCTCTGTCCATCAGCAGCACTCTTGATTTCAGTCTTTGTGCTCTGACTCGTATTTCCAGGAATTCCTTTGCTGACAAACATGACTTCAGACAATTCCTCATTTCTACAGGTTTCTAAATAAAATCTTCTTATAAAATAAAAAAGGGAAAAGCTTTTAGAAAAGTTTTTTTCCCACTCTTGTGCAATTGGAAATATTAAAGTGGTTCATGCACTATTTCTGTTACTAGAGTTTAGAAATATTCTTTCTGTGCTAGAACTGGATTATTCAAGGTGATCTTTAAATTCTTTTTTTTGTAGACTCACAATAGCAGCACTGGGAGAAAAGCTCAACGATTACTGGAACGAGATGAAAACCAAGAAAAACGAGGAGTATCCCTTAGCTCTGCCTGTGGAGGAGATCCAGTGAGTCCCATGTGACAGCAGGGAGCTGAGCACGCTGTCCCTGGTTGATCTGACAGGAGAGGCCTCTCTGGTGTGCAGATGCTGATTGATTTTGGTTTTTGCCCAGGAAACAGCCTGACCAGACGTGGGTGCAGTGTGACGCGTGCCTCAAGTGGCGGAAGCTGCCGGACGGGATCGAGCACTTGCCGGAGAAGTGGTACTGCTCCCTGAACCCCGACCCCCAGTTCAGGTAAGGACACAGCCCAGGGACCCCCCAGCCCTCACACACCACCTGGCAGCAGCAGGGGTGCTCAGCTCCTTCTCTTGTGGGGTTTTTTCTGTCCCTTTCCTTCCCTCAGGAATTGTGACGTGCCAGAAGAGCCAGAGGATGACGATTTAATACACCCCACGTACGAGAAAACCTACAAGAAAAAGTGAGTTCTGGAGGCTTTTACAGGGCTCCCCACACTAAACACTGCCAAGGAGAGCTGTGCAGCAGCTGGGGTGACAGCCCAGCTCCCACAGGGGTGATGTTCCAGAGAGTTTGATTATTCCAGTGTTGGAATAATCACTTTGGGACATCCCATCAATAAATGAACCATCAGTTTGGGATGTGCCATCAATAAATGAACCATCAGTTTGGGATGTCCCATCAATAAATGAACCATCAGTTTGGGATGTCCCATCAATAAATGAACAATCAGTTTGGGCTGTCCCATCAATAAACGGACATCAGTTTGGGATGTCTCAGAAATAAATGAGGAATCAGTTTGGGATGTGCCATCAATAAATGAACATCAGTTTGGGATGTCCCAGAAGCAAACTGAGGGCTCTTTGGAGACCTTGGCTGTGTAACTTTCAAAGGTGCACACTGAAGCATATTGAAAGGATGAATACATTTATTTAGGAATAAGAGTTCTTAGCTAAGGTGTATGACAAAAACTGATTTGGGTAATTGTGATGCTGCCTCACATTCTAGAATTGGGAGTTTAGGTTTGTTTTAAATATTTTCATAAATAATGTAGAGGGAACTTACTGGAAGTTAGCTTAAACTTCAGACAAGCTTCCAGCTTCCTGAGGAAATTTTCATTCAAGAAACAAGAATACTTGGATTATTGTATCTAGCTGAGATGAGGAGTATTGTGTTTACTTTTCAATCTTAAATTTATTTTTTATAATCAATGAACAGTTTGAATCTAAACTTTTAATTTCTGTTTTTCCCTTGCTGCTGTGCAGGGACAGGGAAAAACTGAAGAGGAGACTGGAGTACAGCCACCAGGTAACTGCTGAGGCTGGCAGGAGCCTCCCTGGGTGCCAGGGTCTGCTTCAGCATCCACTTGTACTTTGCAGGATTTGCTCACCATGAGGAAACCCAAAATCCCCTTTCTTTGCTGCCCAGTGATGGAAAATCCACCACTTCTTTCTCCTTAGGAAGGAGAGGAGAAATGTCCCCCCTCTTTGAGAGGGACAAAGTTTCTGGCCAAAACTAGAGGAGATGGCAGCCACTGGTGGCTGTTCTTATGGCAGGACACCCAGTTCTTGAAAGGGGATTTGTTGGAGAGAGATGTGATGAGGATATAAAGTAAAGATGCCCTTAAAAGTGGGGATAGACAGAGGTGGAACAGCTACACTTGTGTAGGGAGACACTCAAATTCAGATTAAACCCAGATGCAGATCAAGGTGTTTGATGGGAATGTCTGGATTGTAACTCAGAATAAGTGGGATTTTGTTTCAGTTGCATTCAAAGTCAATTTCTGACCTAAGATCATTTCTGGAGAAGACATGCTGCATGTGCTGTTTTAACCTCTTTATTTCATTTTACTGTTTCTCTGCCATTACATCTCCCCCAGTACAAAAGGAATTTCTGAAAGTGAAATAATTGCTCATTTTGGGCCAGCTGAGTGAACCCTGAGCAGCTTTCCCAGGGATGTCAGTCCTGGAGTTTGTGTCTGATGGGCAAACTCCAGACAGAGACACAGCTTGGGAAAGGCTTTTGCCTGGGATTCTGCACAGCACTTGAAAATGAAAAAGTGGATTTGCAGTAGTCTAGTGAGCATTTATCATCCCAAAATCCTGAGCCTGGGTTCAAGGAGGTACTTATGTATGGAAATGTCAGAACTTTAGGTGTTGGTATATAAAGAATTGCTTAAATCTCACCTGAAGAATCTACTAATATCTGTTTATTTCCATTCTTAACTTACATTGTCTTATAGATGAATAATGAAATATTTTTAAAAACATCTGTTTCTTCAAGTAAAGACTTCAAAACATTCTCATCTCCGAATGCAAAGGAAGCTCTTCCAAGGTTACTTATACCAAAATCCTCAGATGCTTCTGTTAGAAGATCTCTGCCTATATTAATTAAAGTATCTTCCCCTCATTTGGATGCTGATAGCAGGTGAGTGGACCTGTACAAAGGAAATTCCTGTTTATTTCTAAAATTATTAAAATGATGGTGTTGGGGGCAGCTTCAGCTGCTGAAATTCCTGTGGGAATTCTGGGAGCACGGGAAGCTCCAGGAGACTTCATCAAGTACAAAAGTGAATGCAAGAAAATGACAGAGGAGCATTTCTAGTGATTTGTCTGCTCAGGAACAGAGTTTGTTCTCCACACTCCACAGGCTGTTTTCCTGAAACTCTGTGGGGATGCTCCTGGGAATACTGGGTCTGTTTCAGAATAATGTGGGAGTGTGGATGGCAGGCACTTGTTTTTTACAGGAATTTATTCCTGCAGGTGATTTTCTGGAGTGGTGATTTTTGAACAGTGCTCAGAGAAACACTGCCCGTGGTTGGAAACAAATGATTTGGCAGCATTTAAGCAAATAAAGTGATTATTTAAGCAAATAAAGTGATTATTTTAATCTTTTCCTCCTCAGTCTCAAAAGGAGGACGCAGAGCTGTGCGACACCGGTGTCCCTAAAGACGCCTCGGCTCAATGACAAAACATTCAGCAACCACGAGGAGGAGGATGATGATGAAGATGTCATCATTTTAGAGGAGAGCAGCACTCCAAAGCCTTCAGCAGATCCTGATGTTCCTGTGGTAAAAACAGAATGTATCAATTTGGATCAGGAGGAGAAGCAGAAGGAAAACTCTCCTGTGGGGGAACCTTGCAGTGCAACCACTTCAGAGGCAAGAAGTGAACAGCTGAGCTCAGCAACACAGACAGAGCTCCCAAAGCTGGTGGTGAAAAAGGAGGAGGTGGAAGACATCCCAGTCCAGACTCCTGGGATGGAAAAGGAACAGCACAAGGTCAATGGTGTTCCTGAGACATCTGTAGAGATGGAAAATGAACTGAAAAATCAGCTGCAATCATTGAACAGAGAAAAAGAAATGTACCAAAGCAAATGTGAAGCGTTAACCAAACAGGTGGAAACACTGGAGCAGCAGCTTTTGGAGATGAATAATAAATATGTGAAAAAGGAGATGTGCCATCAGGCAACGGAGACAGTTCCCTCCTGTGAGGAAGGGAGCGCTGATGGGAGGAGCCTGGCAGAGGTGACAGCTCTCTATGAGCAGGCCCTGGGGGAGATAGCAGCGCTCAAGGAGCAGTGCAGCACCCTGCAGAACCTAAAGACTGAGTGCAGCAAATGTGCTGATGGAGAGAGCAAGAGTGAGCTGGATGACATGGCCATGCAGCTGGATGATGTTTTCAGGCAGCTGGACAAGTGCACCACTGAGAGAGACAGCTACAAAAGCCAGGTACCCCTGCTAAAACACTCCTGACACTTCAATTATCTCTATTTTTTACTCCCTGTTTCACAGCACGTCTACTACACAAGGTTTTGAATAGTTTTTACAGCTTTATTTTTCTTTTGATTGGCAGATTGAAGTCCTGGAAGTGGAGAAGAATCAAATGGCCTGTCAGTGTGAGGAGCTCAAGGCAGAGCTGGCTCAGTTAAAAGCTTCAATCCCCCAGGCTGTAGCACGTGCAAATGATTCTACCACCAGTAATGTAGAAGACTCTGTAAATTTTTCTGATGGAGAAAGGTATCAGTTTTGTTCTTTCTAGATGTTATTTCAAGATTGTTGCTTGTTGGTTGTATTTCAAATGTTTTGATGAAGGTTATGTTTGATAATTGTATAATAAAATGTGATGCTTGCAATTCTTTTCTACTGCCTTTTGTGACTCCTAACTAATGTTGTTTTTTCTTTTTTATCAAGTGATGTTTGTGATTTATGATTTGTGTGAGCAGGATTGGCCACAACAGAATAGCAAATGGATACTTCTGAAAATGTCCAAAATGTTGTATAATTTCTAAACACAACTTGCAAACCAAGGAGAGAAAAGGGAGGCAGGAAAGAGGAGGGTGATCATTATTTTCTGCTGTGTAATGAACTTCACTTTGAGAGTCTGTTTTTCTCTCTTGAATGAAATTAAGAGTCTGGATTTGAAACTTTTCTTGTAAGAACTCCTTGCTGCAGGCAAATCCTGTGGAATCAGGGTCTGGGGTGTGTCTTGGAATTAAACAAGGCTTGAAACTTCCATCTGGAGAGCTTGGAGCTCTTGGGGAGTGGGAACTGCACACACACAAAAAACCCAGAGCAGGGGGAAGCAGAGTGAGCTGAGATCCCTGCCAGGGGAGAATTCAAGGGGGGAGCATCAGCTCTGATAAAAGGGATCAATTGAAATGTTCAAATTGATCCCCGGGACCAGATGAGAGGCATTTCAGAGGGAGCTTTAGGGCCTTGTAGTATCTCCAGAAGTTAACATTCCTGGAAAAAAGCAGTTGTTATGCTCACATTTAGGACAGCCAGAGCTCCATCCTGGCACTGCAGCCTCAATCCCAGGGAAAACATGGAATAAATCTTACCTGGACGCCACCTGCAGCCCCATGTGAGTCGAAAAGGGAGTAAGGACAACCAGCATGGGGTGACTGAGGGCAAACTGGGGATCAGCAGCAAGGCCAAGAATGGAAAAGGCTTTTGCACCTCAACTCCTGTGTCCAGTTCTGTGCCACTTTAAAAGGACATTGAGGGGCTGGAGCGTGGCCAGGGAGGGGCTGGAAAACACATCCAGGGAGAAGCAGCTGAGGGGGCTCAGGGGGGACCCCATTGCTCTGCACAGCTCCTGACAGGAGGGACAGCGAGGAGGGTCGGGCTCTGCTGCCTGTCCCAAGGGAAAGGAGGAGAGGAAATGGCCTCAAATGGCACCAGGGCAGGCTCAGGTTGGAGATTGGCAAAGGAAATTTCCCTGGCAGAGTGGTCAGGCCTTGGGCTGAGCTGCCCAGGGAGGTTTGGAGTCCCTGTCTGTGGGAGTGCTCAGGAGGAGCCCTGGGGATGTCATTTTGGGGTGATTGTTGGACTGGAAAATCCCAAAGTTCTCCTCCAGCCCTGGGCATCCTGGGATTCATGGCCTGGGTGACAGAGCCAAATGAACTCAATAAATTCCCGATGCCATCAAACTGTGAGCTCGGTAGGGCAGAGCTGCTGCTGAGGGACTTTGACCAATTGGACAAACGAGCTGGAAAAAAATCCCCTGAAAATTCCAGAGGGGCAGCTGTGAATGGCTGCAGGAGCAGCAGCTGGAGCAGTCCCCGCGGTGCCGGGGCGGCAGGGCAGGGCAGGGCAGGGCAGGGGGAGCCCGCAGTGCGCTCTGCTGGCGGCACCGCCCCGCTCCGGCCGCGCTGGGCTGCGCTGGGCCGGCCCAGTGACTCCTCCCCGCTGCCGGGCATTGGGAGCCCAACCAGGGAGGGCTGGATCCACCTCTGGAAATAACCTGCATCGTTTCCACACACCCCTTTCGGTCTTAAAAAAGAAATTGACCCCCATTAAAAATGATCTGTCAGCGTTTAATTTTATTTTCCGTTGTAGCCCCGACATGTGTTTATTAAAAGAATTAGCAGATAAGTGCAGGACTTGGAAGTAACTTCCCCCCCACAAGTTGATGGAGAGCTGGATAAAGGATCTGAGAGTAGAAGGAAATGGGCCACAGAAGGGATGGCTCATGGCAAAACAATTTGATCAGGAAGAGGACACAGCAAGCACATCCAGGAAACAAACCATAAAAAGGGAGGCACAGCCTTTTCCCTGGGCTATAACTCTTACTTCCTATTTATATTTTAAAGCCTTTGGACAAAATCCTCTTTCTTGACTTCCCCTCTCTTTTTCTCTCCTTTTGTTCCTGTGGGTTGTGGTAGTTTGGGTTTCTAAATGGACAAAAATACCAGGCCTTAATACTGCTTTGAGATACACAGGTGCTGTGGGGGAAAGGATTGTACCAATGCTTATTCTGAAATATTTCTGACAGGAATTCCGTTTGAAACTGAGGGAATTTCCCCCTTCAAGCTGAAAACTGAAGGGAAGCTTGGAAAAAGCGGTAGATTTAGAAATGATCTCGATGCAGCTGCATCAAGAAAAAATGCATCACTTTTTTTTTGTTGGTTTATGGGAATGATGGAGCATCTCCAGGCTGGATTATGAGTTCAGCTTTGTGAGGTGAGCTCTGAGCACAGAATCCCATCCCCAGCTAATGCTGTGCTGCTCTCTCCCCAGCCTGAAGCTCCGCTCGCTCCGGGTGAACGTGGGACAGCTCCTGGCCACCATCATGCCCGACCTGGACCTGCAGCAAGTGAATTATGACATTGATGTGGTGGATGAGATCTTAGGGCAAGTGGTGGAACAAATGCATGAAATCAGCAGTACTTAAAATCTCGGTGTTTTAGCAGAGTTTTATTGCTCTTCCATTATAACCTATAGGTTCCAGACTGTACATGGGGCTGCTTCACTTTATATATTTGACCTAGGTGGATCTCTCAGTGTAAATATTCCACATTTAGCTGTTCACTTCCTCCTCAAGGAATACTGTCAATACTGACTCACCCTGATGTACTTAATTAAGGATTTTGCTTTGGAAATGTATTTGTAATTAAATTTGCAGATATTTTTACTATTAGGAATCTTAATACTTTTCTACAGACACCTTTTGGTTGACTTTGGATCTTATATAAGCATTAATACCTGTGAGTATTTCCTCTTCTAAAGTAGTGGAATATCTTAGAAATGCAAAAAAACAAAAAAAAAGAACTTCCTTGATTTCCTTCCCAGAGTTGTTGTATCCCACGGTGTTGTTCCATTGCTCCCAGCAGTGTTCTGTGTTGCATTCATGGGATAGAAATGTAAGTAGTAGGCGAGAATTTGGAGAATATTTGTGTGGTACTACCAAAAGAAGGGTTCTTAAGGGTTTTATCGTGAAAACTGGGGATGGACCAGTTGGATGGAAGCACTTGGAAAAGGAGGGACGCTTCTTTATCTGTGGTGTAAACAACAGGGTGAAAATGTTCAGCTTCAACAGCTTTAGACAGTTTTTATTACAGGCAGGAAAAGAGAATTCCTCTTTTTCACATCTCCCCTTTTAGAGTTGTATGCTCTGAATTTCCCATTTTTCCATGATCGTGGGAAAACCTGGAAGCAATGGTACCAAGAGAAATTCCCAGCCAGCTGCAGGGATTTCTTACCAAGTCATTGGGAATGACAAACTGGGTGGCAAAGACAGCAAATCCATCTTTTCCTCTGTAGTGGGATTGGTCACCCAAAGAGCAATCCAGAAAAATGATTCTTGCTTTGAAATTCAAAAAATAATTTAATTAGTGTTCAATATGTTAATTCTTAGGAAGTATCTTTTTTAATTTAAATCAAGCTAATATTGTTGGCTTTTGCACTGCTACTGTCCTGAGTTAATCCCTTGGTGTCCCTTTGAGTTGTAGTTCAGTGGAATTCTTTCCATGGACAGTATTTCAGTGGAAGATCTCTCTCTATGCCAATAATGGGAATGCACTGCTGTTGTACTTTATAAAGAGAAATTGAATGTTTGATTTGGGAAGAGGTGGCTGTAATATAACTATGTATGACTTTTGCAAAGTTTATATTTCCCATTTCTTGGTGTGTAGCTTTTCCATTTCTTAATCATTATTTATTACGTTTCATCAGACTGTAGCTGAATTTCTTGTAGACAACTGGCAAAATAGAGCACATGTCTATATTCAAAATGGCAAATTTGCAATGTACATTTACACTTTGGACAACGGTGGACTTATGGAAATGGTTTCTATTTACTTGTTAAAATGTATTTTTTGTAAAAAATAAAAAGATATAAATCGGAGTTTGCAGGATCCCAACTTGTGTTTGTTTCTAAATGAAGCCTGGCTCGGTCTGGTGTTGGACTGGTATGGAAATGGGATGGGAATGTCCTGGATATGGGAAAAGCAGCACTGGTATAAGCCAGAGGGTGTTAATGGAATGGAGCTGAATTTCAGAGAGCTGAATTTCCAGAATTCAGCTGAAATGTCCAAATTCAAATTTGGGAATTTGTAAATTTCCAAATTTCCAAATTCAGCTGAATTCCAGAGCTGAAATTCCAGAATTTCAGAAGTTCTGCTGTTGATTCATGCATGAGCTTCCTTGCCTTCAGAAATTCACTGAGCACCTGGACTTGCACCATCCTAAGGCAGCTCCTACTGCTGTGGTACTCCTCAGGAGTTTTGTGAAAATAATTTTAAAATCCCCTATTCCTTACACATTCTTGTCCCTCAGCTGGAAAGAGATGGAGAAGGAAGGGGTTGGTTTGTGGGTCAGGGTTTGGGGGTCCCTGGGGTGTGGGGACTGGGGTTAAGATTGATGGAGATGGATGAGGAGGGCACTGGATGTGTCAGGACTTAATTCCATGAATGGTCTCGAACACTGCCAGAGGAGGGAGTTCCCACAGGATAACTCACCTGAGACAGGCACAGCGGGCAAACAGGAAGGGGAAAGGTTTGGAATGAGCACAGTACAGAAGATTCCAGTGTGCAGACAGTGGGAAAAGTGCAGATATAACACCAGGGGGGTGCCAGGCTTGGTGAGGCTGGTCAGGGCAAAAAATCCCACCATGACAAACTGGGGTGTGTGGAAGGAACTGCTTCCACACAGGCCATGCCAAGTTGTGAAGGAAAGGCAGCCAGAGCTGGGCCTCAGCCCCCTGTGGGGACAGCCTGTGACCTCTGCCACCTCTGCCATGGCTGTCCTGCCAGGGGACTCGAGGCACACAGAGCTGGGGAGCACAAGGGACATTGGGCCACAGCCCCACAGCCCATCCTGGGCTTCTCCTCCAGCCCAACTCCCCTGGCTCGGGGTGTTACTGTTGTGAAAAATGCGCGTTTTATGATTGGCTTTTCACAAATGTTCAAATGAATATTATATGTGTTGTGTTAGAAAGTTATGCTGCATTAATTCTCTTAAGTAGTGTGTTAAATATAGTTTTGGGTTATAAAAATATGTTAAAATAGAAACTCTGCTATGTAGGATATTTTTTTAAAGAAAGGACTTGCAGTGAGATAGCAGCCACAGGACACCTGAATCTTTCAGAGAAAGATAATTTATTGCCCCACTATCAGAAGAAACAAACTTCTTCCTGCCTCGAAGGCGCTGTCAGGATTCAGAGGAAGAAGCTGACACTGCCCAGACAGAATCCTGTGTTTGAATGGAATTTATGCATCATGTATGCGGTGTATGAATATGCAACAGGCTGTTGTTTTTAAGGGTTAATCCTTTGTTAACTTTGGTTTTGTGCTGCCCAGAAAAGGTACCCAGTTGTCCGTAACTCTTTGTTTCTATTGTCTCATATTGTCCTAATCCAAATTGTCCAAATTATTATTATTACTCTATATTGATATTTTTATAACCATTTTATTACCAATAAACTTTCAAAAATTTAAAACAAATGATTGGCGTTTTGCACACTGTCATTGTCCCCCATGAGGGCGGCACAGGTGGCTCCTGCCATGGAGCACTGGCACAGCGCCAGGCTGGGAAGGATCTGAGCTCTGTGTTGGGCCCTGGCACAATGTGGAGCCAAAGCAGCCCTTGGGCTGTCCCAAAGAGAGGACTCCAGAATTCAAGGATTGTCCGGAGAGTAGGGGGACAATGACAGTGAGCTGTGCCACAGGGATGACAACAAAGAGTTCTCCCATGGGAATAGAAAGCTTGAGAGAATTGGGTTTGCTCAGCCTGGAGAAGAAAAGCTTTGGGGTGATCGCAGTGTGGCCTTCCAGGACCTGAAGGGAGGTGACAAGATGGAGACAAAGGATGGAGTGACAGGACAAGGGGGAATAGCTTCAAACTAAGAGAGACAGTTTAGATTGAATATTAGGATGAAATTTTTCCCTGAGAGGCTGGGATGGAATTCCCAGAGCAGCTGTGGCTGCCCCTGGACCCCTGGCAGTGCCCAAGGCCAGGCTGGACCCTGGGGACAGTGGGAGGTGTCCCTGCCATGGCAGGGGTGGCACTGGGTGGGCTTTGAGGTCCCTTCCAACCCAAACCAGTCCATAATTCTGTGATGTAGAATTCATCTTCCTTCGTCTTCTGCCGCTCCCTCCCCTGCTGTGTGAGGCCCTGTGGGGTCTGGGGAAGCTCCCGGAGCCCCATTTTGGGATTCAACCTCCCCTGCCCACAAGCTCTTCTTCCCTTGGGCAAGAAGTGCAAGCCGAAGCCGTTTTGTCACGATGTAACTTGTCATTATTATTCTGTTTTTCAGGCAAAAGGCTTGCATTTGAAACGGGGAAGTTTGGAGACACGTTACCCGTTAAGACTTTTATATATTTACACCCGTCAAGTTCAGCAATGCCTGTGAAATTAAAAACACAAATAAATTTAAAAAAAACCGAAAAAAACCACAAACAAACACTCTTTTGAGCAGCGCAAGCACCGGGCTTTTTTTCATTTTAGGTTTATTCTGATGTTTTTGCGGTTTTTTCCTCCCCGGCAGCCCCTGAGGGCCGCTGAGGCGGCGCACGGGGCGGGCGCGCGCATGCGCGGGGCGGGCGAAGGCGGGAGCGCGCGGGAGCCGCGGGCGGGCCGCAGGTGAGGGGGGGGGGGGGGAACCCGAGCGGGGGGAGCCGCGCCGGGATTTGGGGTTTGGGGGCTCTGGGGAGCAGGATTGGGGATCCTCGGGGTCTGGAGAGCGGGACTGGGGATCCCCGTGGCTCCGGGAGCGGCCGGCGGCGCCCCTGCCCTTCCCCAGCCCGCGCCGGGCCGCCCGTGCCCGCTTCTTGTTTGGATTCCGGGCTGGGTTGTTGCCCCAAAAAAAGTTTTTCTCTCAAGTCTTAAACCGATGCACAGGGCTTGACACCGCCCTCTTGCAATCTCTAAACAGGGACTTTAGACATAATAATCGCAACTTTTCGAAACAGCCTTCCTCAAAGCATCCTGTCAATGACTGCGGTGCAGTTCCAGGCTCTGCCAGCGGTGCCTGGGAAATGCGCACAAAGTTTGGCCGCCAGAGCCATAAGGAACAAGAATTGATGTGGGGTTTGTTCTGTTTTCTCCAGGAACCATGAAGGTCATCACCTGTGAAATCGTGTGGCACAACAAGGAGCCGGTTTACAGCTTGGATTTCCAGCATGGAGCGGATGGGAGGATCAATCGCCTGGCCTCGGCTGGGGTGGACACGGCCGTGAGGGTGAGCTCAGCCTGGGCCTGGAGCTGTGCGGGGTTGTTATCCAAAATACTGGCATGGTTTCGTTATCAAAATGTCGGGTTGGTTTCATTATTAAAATATCAGGTTGGTTTCATTGTTAAAATATTGAGTCGGTTTCATTATCCAAAATATTGGGTTATTGGCAGGTACATGCCAAGGGGAGTGGATGGTTTCAGGAAAGAGTGTAAGATGTAAGAATTATAGGGTGGTTTGGGTTGGAAGGGGACTTAAAGCTCATCCAGTGCCACCCCTGCCATGGCAGGGACACCTTCCACTGTCCCAGGCTGCTCCAAGAGTCAGTGTCCAGCCTGGCCTTGGCATTTCCAGGGGCAGCCCCAGCTTCCCTGGGAATTCCATCCCAGCCTCTCCCCACCTTCCCAGGGAACAATTTCATCCTAATATTCAATCTTAAACTTACTCTCCTAGTTTGAAGCCACTCCCCCTTGTCATTTCATACTCTTGTAAATAGTCTCTGTAGTAGTTTATTCTTGTTGTCTCAGATAAGACTTTATCATTCCTCACTGGCAAACTGACCTCTTCTTCCCTGATGGTGCATATGTTTCAGGGATTTTTTAAAATATCTATTTTAGGGCTAAAAAAAATGTCATTTTTCTTTCACGTAAAATATGCTCCCTGACAGGAGGGTGCAGTGAGGTAGGGTCAGGCTCTTCTGCCATGTCCCAGTGATTTGTGGTCACCAGAAACTGATGCCTTGTGCAGGCTGCCCCAGAGCAGAGGCTGGGCAGAGCTAAAGAATAAAGCAGGGATTTATTCCAAGGATCTCCTCCATGGATGCACCTTGGGCAGCACCAGAGCCCAGCCAGGGCTGCACCCAAGATGAACCAAAATGGACGACCAGTCACAAAGTCTCTCACTTTTATAAGTTCTGCTCCATTTGCACCTTGCAGTTCATTGTCCCATTCCAGCTTTAGCCCAGGCACTCCCACCCTGCTTGTTTTTCTCTCTGCAGCCCACGGGGTTTGTGCTCTTGGGCTGAGATTGGGATCATTTGTCCTTGGTGCCCAGCTGGAGCAGGAATTGTTTTGTCTCCCTGCTCTGTGCACAGAGCTCACCATCCCAGAATATGAACCCAGCCCCACACACTAAAGCAGCACAGAACCTGAAAAATAGAAAAGCTCAAACCTGAGGCCTTACCAAGGGAAGGAAGGAGAGGAAATGGCCTCAAATTGGAGATTGGCAAAGAAAATGTCCCTGGCAGAGTGGTCAGGCCTTGGGCTGAGCTGCCCAGGGAGGTTTGGGGTCCCTGTGGGAGTGCTCAGGAGCAGTCTGGACGTGGCCTTGGGGACAGGGATTGGGGTGATGCTGGTGGGGCTGGATGATCCTGGAGGTCCCTTCCCACCCTGATGATCCTGTGACATCCCATTTGCCCTGGAAAGCTGTAACCCTCTCCTAAGCAGATCTGGAAGGTGGAGAAAGGCCCGGATGGAAAAGCCATCGTGGAGTTCCTGTCCAACCTGGCGCGCCACACCAAGGCCGTCAACGTCGTGCGCTTCTCTCCCAGCGGGGACATCCTGGCCTCAGGAGGGGATGGTGAGAGCTGCTTCTCCTCTGTCTCATCCTGCAGTATTTGGAAGTTAAACTGAATGAAACCCACCTGAATGAACAAAAGGGAGTGAGAAATAAAGCAGCTTGCTCTGCTTTCTTCTGCAGATGCTGTCATTTTGCTGTGGAAGCTGAATGACAGCAAAGAGTTGGAGCCGATGGTTTTTCAGGATGAAGATGAAGCTCAGCTCAACAAGGAGAACTGGGCAGTCATTAAAACTTTGAGGTAATTGATTATTTGGTGAGTTTGGTCTTCTTTTCAGTGGTTTTTAACATGGAGTAACTTTGCAGTTTGTGTAGAATTCCAGCATTGTCTACAAGTTGTTTGTTCTGGTATTCATCCTTTTAACTCCCTGTTCATGGGGCTCAGAAAAAGGAGGGAAAGGGACATTTTGAATAATCAGGTGGTGACAGGACAGGGGGCAGTGGTTTTAAGCTGAAGGGGCAGATCCTGGCAGCTGCTGAGGTTGATGTGAGAAGAGTTGCAGAACTGCATGAGGAGTTTTTATTTGCCTCTTGATATTTTTTTAACCTAAAAATTCATAAAACTCATATTCACACGTAACTTTTAATTTTCAAATTAATAATTGGTTTCTCCTGCCTTCCAGAGGCCACTTGGAAGATGTGTATGATATTTGTTGGACCTCAGATGGAAATTACATGGCATCTGCTTCTGTGGATAACACAGCAATCATGTGGGATGTCAATAAAGGTAAATGCTGCAGTTATCCCTTGGAATTCCTGATCTGCTGGAAGTGCCTTGTGGCATTTCCTCCCAAAAAAATGGGAAACATCTTTTTTTATGATTGATTTTCTGGGTGTGTGAGGGCCTTTTATAAAAAGATATAAAATATTCTCAGGCCAACAGAATTTACCCCTGAGGAATCTGTTCACCTTGGAGTATTCAGGAAATAACTTCACACATTTTTTACCCCCCCAAAACTCTTGCACAAACTTCTTACTTCACTTTTTGCTGTTGTGCAGCATGGCCTGAGCTCTGTTTGTGTCTTTCCTTTTGAAAAGCTGTTCATTTGCTTTGAAACTTGTCAGCTTCTGGTATTTCTTTGCAAGAAAGCAACACTTAAATAATAGAAAAAAAAATCCTACCTGTGGCCAGTATCCAACAAAGTATTTTTAAAACTCTGTAACTTTGTCTCCTCAATGTTTTGGCTCTGAGACCTTCCCTTGTGGAACATCAGTGGGGTCAGAGAGCTCTTGCCTTTGCTTATCTGAGTCATAATATTAATCTGATATTAATTCTAATTAATTAATAAATTTGTAGTGACCAAACCCTAAATAATAATCTAATATTAATTCTAATTAATTATTAAGTCTGTAGTGAACAAACCCTAAACTGGCACTTTAAAAACAACTTTTGCTTATATTCTTATCAGCCACCATCCAATGGGCACTTTTATGTTTAAAAAATTATTTCCCTACGCTTTGAAGCATTTTTTGTCTTGTTTTATGTCTGAAATGTTTGGAAACACATTGGAATTTATGATCTGAAAGCTGTTTGTAATTTCAGGCCAGAAAGTGTCAATATTTAATGAGCACAAGAGTTATGTCCAAGGAGTAACCTGGGATCCTCTGGGCCAGTACATTGCAACCCTGAGTTGTGACAGGTGAGCTGCTGCTCTGAGGGTTTTTCCTGAATATTCCTTTTTCCAGGAGGATGAATTAAAAGGAAATATACCAGATAAACATGAGGTTTTGATTTACTCACTTTGTTGTGTATGCAGGTTGATGTGAAAGTGAAATGATATTTTAGTTAATTTTTTTGTCTTGTGCTCAATGATTCCTGCAGTCTCTCTTAGCAAATAAACTTTTGTAGGAGTCTTTCTTTAGGAAGACTAAATTCCTTTAATACCTTTAGGAATTAAATTGTTATGTTATTGATCATTACTGATACTCTTCAGAGAGTTCTGCATGGTTGTGTTAATGAGCTGATAAATTCATCCTTGGGGATGGAGCAGCCTGGGACTATGGAAGGTTAAAAGGAATTAAAAGGAAGTATGCCAGATAAACATCAGGTTCTGATTTACTCACTTTGTTGTGTATGCAGGTTGAAAATGATATTTTAGTTAATTTTTTGGCTTGTGCTCAATGATTCCTGCAGTCTCTCTTAGCAGCAAATAAACTTTTGTAGGAGTCTTCCTTTAGGAATTAAGTTTTTATGTTATTGATCATTACTGATACTCTTCAGAGAGTGCTGCAAGGTTGTGTTAATGAGCTGATAAATTCATCCTTGGGGATGGAGCAGCCTGGGACAGTGACAGGTCCCTGCTCAAGGCAGGGCTGGAATTAAATGAGCTTTAAGGTCCCTTCCAGCCCAAAGCATTCCATGATGGAGATGTAGTTAATTGTTTTTAAGGTGAGTTCACTCTTGAGGAACCCACAGTGCAGGTAGGAACAGCCTGGCAGTTCCCTGTTTCCTAATTCCCTTATTTCTCCATAAATCCATGTGCTGGGACTTCCCAAACCTTGTGGAGTCCAGGCATTGTGAGGGGGTTCATTGGTTCTTTGGTCATTAAAACACATCCCTCTGGTGGTGTCTCGTGAGGAGAATTTTAATTAATGCTCACTTGGTGGTCCAGGTTTATATTTTGAGGTGCTGACTGAGAAGGGAGATCCTGGGGCATTTTTGGGAAACTTGGGGTGAAAGGAAGCTGTTTATAGGAAAGGCTGGGAGAGCTGGGATTGTCCACCTGGAGAGGAGAAGCTTTGGGCTGAGCTCAGGGTGGCCTTGCAGGGCCTGAAGGAGCCCCAGGAAAGCTGCAGAGAAATTTCACAGAATCACAGAATGACCAGGTTGGAAGATGCCTTCAAGGTCATTCAGTCCAGCCCAGCCCCAAGAGCTCAACTGAACCCTGGCCCCCAGTGCCACATCCAGGCTTTGTTAAACACACCCAGGGATGGGGACTCCACCACCTCCCCGGGCAGCCATTCCAGAACTTTCTCAGCCTTGCTGGAAAAACCTTTTCCCTGCTCTCCAACCTGGATTTCCCTTGGTGCAGCTGGAGGCTGTGTGCTCTGGCTGTGTCAGTGCTGCTGGAGAAAGAGCCCAGCCCCAGCTGAGCACAGGCCCCTTTCAGGAGCTGTGCAGAGTGATGGGGGCAGCCCTGAGTCTCCTTTTCTCCAGGCTGAGCAGCCCCAGCTCCCTCAGGGCTTCCTCACAGGGTTTGAAGGACAGGACACAGGGATGCAGGGACAGCACCCAGGGAATGGCTGCCAGTGCCAGAGGGCAGGGCTGGATGGGATCTTGGCAATGAGGAATTGTTCCCTGGCAGGGTGGGCAGGGCTGGGATGGAATTCCATCCCTGCATCCCTGGCAGTGCCCAAGGCCAGGCTGGACATTGGAGACAGTGGGAGGTGTCCCTGCCATGGCAGCCATGGCTGATTTTTCATGTCCCTCCCAACCCTGCTGCATTCCACCTTTCCCTGCTGCCTGACTCTGCTCTCCCACGCAGGGTCCTGCGAGTTTACAGCACCCAGACCAAGCGAGTGGCCTTCAATGTCACCAAGATGCCATCGGGGTCAGGAGCTGAAGGAGAGGTACCTGCTTCAAACTCTGCTGGGGGCTCTTTTCTCTCAACTTCCTCTTACATCAAACCAAAGGATCAAATATTTTCCATTCAAACATTTCCTATGTTGTAGAATTATCAAGGTTGGAAGAGACCTTCACACTCATCCACTCCCACCATCGTCACCCCAAAACCACATCCCCAAAATTTCTTGCTGATGAAAGCAGTAACACAATCCTTCAGTTGTAAAAGTTAAAAAGAGTGTGGAGAAAACAGTTCTTAACAGGAAAAACTTCAAACATACCTGGGAGTTTTATTAATAGATGTGACAGTAGTAATAATAGTAATAATATTTTAAAGTTAATTGTAATAATATTTTAAAGTTAATTGTAATAATATTTTAAAGTTAACAGCCTGGAATTTTCAAGAAGGTTGTTAGATTGTGAAGAAAAACATGAATTAGGGACAATTTAGGAAACTCTAACCCTGAGAGGGAAAACAAAGAGCTTTTTTTTTCTTTCCAAACAGCTTTAAGTGATAGTAAAATAACACCTCCAGGCTGGCTGTAACTTTCTTAATTCCTTCTATTCATTCCTTTTCTTTTTGGGGGAAAACATTGGTAAGAGTTTTATAGACACTGAAGAACAGGCCTGAGAGCAGGCACTTTGCCATGAGAGAAGTTCTCTTTCAACCTCTAATCCTGGGGTTAGCATGAGGTGCCTGAGCAGCACTGGGTGTTAAACAATGTTGTTCTCCAGGTTATGACTGGTTTTTGATGGCTGCTCTGAGGTGACAGCTCTGGGAGTGTTTTGCTTTGCAGCTCAAGAGGGATCAAGGATTATTTTCCTTAGCTGTGAAGAATTTATAGAGAGCTTGAAGGAGGTTTATAGAGGCTTTTTAAAGGTTTTATTTGAAAAGTTCCATCGGGCTGGAGTGTCCAAGTGGATGTTTTGTGTCCCAGGGATGGCAGCTGACATTCCTGGCCTTCTCCACAATCCTGATTTCTGTGTTGCAGGTGAGGAGCTTTCGGATGTTCCACGATGACAGCATGAAGTCGTTCTTCCGCAGGCTCACCTTCACTCCTGATGGCTCCTACCTGCTCACTCCAGGTGTGGGGACATCTCCTGAGGCTTGGGTTGGAAAACATTCCCAAGGTCATGGAATCCAAGCTGTGACCCATCCACACCTTGTCCCCAGAGCTCTCAGTGCCACCTCCAGGGGACACCTGCAGGGATGGGCACTGCAAAGCTCCCTGGGCAGCCCCTGCCAAGGCCTGAGCTCCCTTTCCATGGGCAAATTTTCCCAAAATCCAACCTGAGCCTGCCCTGGCCCAGCCTGAGGCCGTTCCCTCTGCTCCTGTCCCTGTTCCTGGCAGCAGAGCCCGACCCCCCTGGCTGTGCCCTCCTGGCAGGGACTTGTGCAGAGCCACAAGGACCCCCTGAGCTGAAATGGCTCCCAACTCAAAGCATTCCCTAAGAACCTAAGGATTCTCCTGGCTCAGCCCCTTCCCCAGCTCCCTCAATCTATTATTTCCTAATTTTAATCTTCCTTAATATTTCCTGCATCTCAGTGATGCTGATTTATCCTAATTAAGCCATTCCTCATTCTCCTTATTGAAGGGAATAAAATCTCCCCACTATTCTCCATTAACAGTCCACAACACCAGCTTTCTCCTGTAATAAAAGTTATATTTATGGCATTTTGCTGGATAAATTGCAACACAAGAAGTCTTAAGATAGAAATGAAGGATAATGAGTGGGGTTTTTTATGATTTTGTCCTTCCCTCAGAACATTCTGCATTCAGAGTAAAAACAGCCCAGCAAGGAGGGATCAGTGTGTGTCTGTCCAAGCCCTGCTTTTATTGATGTCTGGCAACATCAAAAAGCAGCTTTGAAGAGGGAAGTGTATAAGGGAAAACAAAACCAGCGCTAAATAAATATTTGGGATGCTTTTTTAAGTTGTATTCAGCTTTTGCCCAACTGACAAGCCTAATTCCTGGGAATTAGAATATTTCTGGAGAAGCCTAATTGCCAGGAACTGGAATGTTTGTGGAGACAAGGTGAGGTGATGAGTAACGTTGGAACTTTTGTTTTTGCAGCTGGCTGCGTGGAATCGGGAGAGAACGTTACAAACACCACCTATGTTTTCTCCAGAAACAATCTTAAAAGGTAAGGGTTTTAATGAGATAAAAATCTGTTTGGATTTAAAAATAAAACAATTCAAATGGTGCAAATGTGTTTTCTGAATTCCTGGCTCTCTCTGAAGGCCCGTGGGTCACCTGCCCTGTCCTGGCAAGGGCACTCTGGCTGTTCGCTGCTGCCCTGTGTACTTTGAGCTGAGAGGAGCCTCTGCTGAAGGTATGGTGTGTGGGAAATAGAAAATGCAAATTATTGCAGTCTGAATTATTAGAATTTTGAAATTAAGGGACTCTCAGGCAAAGATATGGCAGTAGGAATAACAGTTCTTTATTAGGGAAAAAATAAATTAAAAAAAAATAATGTTATACAAAACAGCACTGCCAGAGTGAGACCATGCCCTGTCCCCTGTGTGTCAGGGGTGGCACAGCCCCATCCCATGGGGGCTCAGCCCTCCTGCAGTGCCAGCTGTGGCTCTGCTGCAGCAGGGATCCTGCACAAGGGGGGAGTTTTCCTCTGCAGCTCCAGGGCTGCTGCAGATGGGCCTGGGCTCCCTCTGGCAGTGCAGGGCAGCAGAAAGCTGCTCCTCTGGGAATGCAGGGGGCAAAGGCTGCTGTGCTGTGCCAGGCTCAGATTGGATCCAGGTAGGAATGCTTGGCTCCTGCCCTGGGCGCAGCATCTCCCCATGGGATGCTGGAATTGGATCAGCCCTGCAGGGACACTCCCTGGCCATGGACAGCAGAGATCTCCTGGAGGGAGGATTGGCTGTGGGAGAGATAAAGAGAAAACTGCCCCATGAACAGCAGAGAACTGCCCCAGCTCTGACTGATGGGAACAGAACACACAGCCCCATTTCTGACCTAAGATATATGGGAAGCTTCAGGGAGTGGGAACTTTCCCACTTCAGGGAGTGGGAACTCCCAGCAAATCTGGGAAAAGATGGGGTAGTCATTATTTTATGCCCCAGCCTTTCAGCATTCCTCTAAGACAGTGCTGAGAAGTTGTTTCCTGACTCTGAGGCCCTGAGTTCACCTCAAGTCCCTCCTGAGTTGCTTTGGTAGAGTGGATGAATGTTGTTCCTTGGCCTCTCAGGCTGCAGGAACACTGTGAAATATTTTCCTTGAGCTGTTAACCATGTTGTGTTCAAAAGAAATAACCTGGTTTAGCACCAGAGGAGCAATGCTCTGTGAAATAATTCCTGTTAGTCTCAACTGCCCACATCACAGGGAGTTGGAATAGTTTGCCACAAGCACTGGTGTTTTTCCAAGAAGCAGTGCTGGTGTTACTGGGCAGAGCAGGAATTCTCAGCTGGGGACAGGATTCTGTGAAGTTGCACAAGAATTTATTTTGTATTTATTTAATGCAGCTTTATTGGGGGCCTAGGAGTGTTTATATCTTAACAAGACTGACATTACTCAGGTGAAAAGGCAAAGCTTGGCTTTCTTTCTTTCAAGGTTCAATTTGTAGTATTCCTTACAGGATTTACCTGTTCTATTTCCATCATAATTTTACATCTATGGTGTTGCAAAGGAAGGAGATGAGGCTCTGCATTTGGTCTCTGTAGCTCCTCTAAATGGAGGCTTTAATATTAAAGTTCTTATAAATATGCTGAAAAATTCCAGCTGGAAAACAGAGGGAAAAATTTACAAAACAAAAACTGTAGCAACCCAGAGGGAGAAAGGTGCCCTTTTGTTTTTCAACTAAGAAAATAAAAGAGTAAATTTCAGACAACAGAAATGGTAAATTTTATATTTTGTGCAAGAGCTGTCTGCTCACTGTTTACACTGATTGATGCTGTAATTTTATTTAAATTAATGCCTGAGTACAGTCACTACCTTACAATAAATCCAGGAGAATTCTCACTGTTCATTTCTTTGCAGATGAAATGAGTCCCAAATCCCCCCCTGCCCTGTTCAACCTCCCCTATCGATTGGTGTTTGCTGTTGCTTCAGAAGATTCTGTGCTTTTTTATGACACTGAGCAGTCCTTCCCCTTTGGTTATGTCTCCAACATCCATTACCACACCCTGAGTGACATTTCATGGTAAGGAATTGTATTCCTGAGATTTATTGTGATGGGGAAATGTCCTTTTTTCCATGTCCACTTTGAGTCCTGCCTTGGGTTTGTATTTCATTGATGGTCACTCAGTGTCTGAGCAGCAATCCATCCCTGTTTGCTCTGTAAATTAGAGAATTATGGTTTTTAATCAAGTAAAATCTTGGCCTTTAATGGAAATGAATCCCAAACAGGTCCAGTGATGGATCCTTCCTGGCCATCTCCTCCACGGACGGGTACTGCTCCTTCGTCACCTTCGAGGAGGATGAGCTGGGAGTGCCCCTGAAGGAAAAGCCCCAGATCCATGTCAGGACTCCTGGAGCAGCAGCAGACAAGAAAGCCAAGAAGAGCCAATCCCACAAAGTGATTTCCCCGGGTTCCAGGCTGCCAGAGGGGACCCCTCCCAGCAAGGATCCCCCAGTGCAACCCCGAACCCCCAGCACTGCTGGCAAGGAGCTGCCTTCCACCCCTGTGGGCATCAAAAGCACCCCAGTGCCATCCCCTTCCACCCCTGTGGGCATCAAAAGCACCCCAGTGCCATCCCCTTCCACCCCTGTGGGCATCAGAAGCACCCCAGTGCCATCCCCTTCCACCCCTGTGGGCATCAGAACCACCCCAGTGCCATCCTCAGAGGAGAGGAGGAGCAGCCAGGCGGGCACCCAGGGCAGCAGAGCCCCCCAGCCCAGGAGGGTCACCCTCACCACTCTGCAGTCCTGTTTCAAAACACCCAGGTGAGATTTCTGGCTTTCTATTTCCACCTTCCACTTGTCAATCAAAGGGCCAAGACAAGCTGTGCTTGTGCTGCATTTAAAGGTTGAGCTTTGCACACAAATCCCCAGCCCTGGCTCTGAGTAGAAGTTCTCTTGATGTGGAGTTTTTTTGTTGTGCTGCAAATGAGAGGTCAGAATGTCTCCTAAATGTGGAGCTTTTAGGTTTCTGCTTGAAATGTGAGGCAGCAAATTCACCTGAGCTTTGACAACAAAAGGTGTCTGTCTTGGCCAGGAGCTGGGCTTTGATCCTCTTGGATCCCTTCCAGCTCAGAACATTCTGTGATTCTCTCTTCAGGTCCAGTTTTTTGCACAAAAATGGTGCCTGAAGCCTTCAGCTGCCAGGAGCTGTTTAAACACCCTTCTGCCAAAGAGTATTTTAAGAAGAGTGCAAGTCTAGCCAGGCCCTTAAAACATTGATTAGGTGACTTCCTAAAAGATCTGATTTTTTAGAAATTGCCAATAATCCAGGTATTGATTGTACTGGGGCTCTGAGCACCCTGCTGCAGTGGAAGGTGGCCCTGCCCATGGCAGGGGGTTGGAAGTGGACAATGCTCCATTCAGTTTGTAAAAAGAATGGAAAATGTGCAGTAAAATACATCTGAACTGCTTTTGCAGTTAAGTGATTCTGTATTCATTAAATCTTGAAGTGAAATGCTCATGGAAGTGATGTCTGTAAAGCAACTGAACTGTTTCTGCTCTTTTAAAGGAGAATCAATTTGATTTCCCTGAAGCCAGACACCCCAGCCTCTGCATTTCCAGAGCCAGCCCCCATCCCTCCTTCCTCAGAGCAGGAACATGGTGAGTTTTTGTGGCTCTTAACACCAGCCCAGGCAGATATTTCCATTGTAGATTTATATTGTAAAAACATCCTCACTCTGATTGCACATTCTAAAGCTTTTTCATTGTTTTGATGTGTGCTTTGAGAGATTGAGGTTGTTCTGAGAGGTGCTTTGGGCAGGATGAAATGTGTTCTCCCTGCTCTGGGGTAGCTGATGGTGACTGTCCCTACAGTTTTACAGGATAAATTCTGGAGGTGATGTTCTCCAGCTTTTAAAGCCTTTTGTACTTCCAGCTTATCCTTGTTGCAGGTGCTGGATACTCTCAGACCAGGGTTGGGGGTTTTTTTTAATCTGAATTTATTAATTTGAAATGATTTTCCTGTCTAATTCTTCCAGAGAAGCCGTTGCCATCTGATGAGAGCCTCCAAGCTCCCCCAGCCCCAAAACGTGCCAGGACTGAGGAATTGCCCCTTCCTGCTCCTGCTGGAGACCAGACCAGCTGTGAGTCCAACAAATAAAGGCTGAGCAGACCCCTCCCAGCCTGAAGTCAAAGCAGCCATGTCTGAGTGCAAAAATTCAAAAATTCAAAAATTCTTTTTGCAAAAATTCAATCCAAGTTCCCTGTGCAGGTTTGATGTAGAAACATCAACATTTCTGTGAAGAAACTGCCAGTACAAGACCCAGGAATGTGCTTCTGCAGCAGGAGAAATAGTTGGGAAGTGACTTCAAGAATAAGGAAATCAGGGAAATCTGGGGATTAAAAATCCATCCAGTAAGATGGGAGTCTCCACCAGAGTCCCTAAATCACGTTTAGAAAGCATTTTACCTTCCAGTAACTGTCTGGCAAAAAGAATCAAATGCATTCATAAGATTTGATGTTGTTCAGGAGCTAAAAAAAGAGGAAATTGTGTCGTTCCAGCCTTTTGGGTTATTTCTGGTGTAAAATGATGCTCCCCAGTAGCTGTGGGGTGGAGCTGATGCACTCTGAGCTCAGCACAAAGCTCAGCACTGGGGTGTGGAAGCAGAAATGGGAAAATTGAACTGCAAGGAACAAGAAAGCAAAAGGAAGAAATCCTCTGAAGAGCTGCTGGAAGAATGAAACAGCAGAAAGTTCTTGTTTCATTTCTGGACTTAAAAAAGAAATGCAGCTGTGAGATTTTCCTGAGGCAGCAGGATTTCAGTGTGTACATTGAAATTTCCCCTTTTTCCCCAACTCCCTCAGCCAATAAAACACAATCCAGTGGATGGGAAACTTCTACACCTAAAATTTCTTTTTACCATTTAATACTTCATAAAAGCAGAAATACAAATGGTCCAGAAGTGACTCACAAAAGTCTCACAGGGAGGAAATATTAACAGACACCTCTGTCAGTCCTTCAGGCAAATGAACTCTTGCCTCCAATTAAATTTCAACAATTAATAAGCAAAAAGTTGTAGGAAACTTGGTGGGACCTTTGTTTTCTCACTGTGATGAGGATGGATCTTCATTAGACTTAATTAAAGCTGGGTTTTCTTCTAGAGAAGAATTACAAAGAAATCATTCTTACATTTCTTGGGTTTCAGGTGGGTTTTGCAATTTTTCAGATGGGTTTCAAATAGAATTTGCAATTTTTTAGATGGGTTTCAAGTGGATTTTGTAATTTTTCACATGGGTTTCAAACAGAATTTGCAGTTTCTTGGATGGGTTTCAAAGAGAATTTACAATTTTTTTGATGTGTTTCAAAGAGAATTTGCAATTTTTAGATGGGTCTCAAATAGAATTTGCAGTTTTTCAGGTGGGTTTCAAATAAAATTTGCATTTTTTAACCTGGGTTTAAAATAGAATGTGCAATTTTTAGATGGGTTTCATTTCAAATAGAATTTGCAGTTTTTCAGGTGGGTTTCAAATAAAATTTACATTTTTTAACCTGGGTTTAAAATAGAATGTGCAATTTTTAGATGGGTTCCAAGTGGATTTTGCAATTTTTCAGATGGGTTTCAAATAGAATTTACATATTTTTACCTGGGTTTCAAACAGAATTTGCAATTTTTCAGATGGGTTTCATTTCAAATAGAATTTGCAGTTTTTCAGGTGGGTTTCAAACAGAATTTGCCATTTTTTAGATGGGTTTCAAGTGGGTTTTGCAATTTTTCAGATGGGTTTCAAACAGAATTTGCAGTTTCTTGGATGGGTTTCAAAGAGAATTTACAATTTTTTAGATGGGCTTCAAGTGGATTTTGCAATTTTTTAGATGGGTCTCAAATAGAATTTGCAGTTTTTCAGGTGGGTTTCAAATAAAATTTGCATTTTTTAACCTGGGTTTCAAATAGAATGTGCAATTTTTAGATGGGTTTGAAGTGGATTTTGCATTTTTTAGATGGGTTTCAAGTGGATTTTACAATTTTTCAGATGGGTTTCAAATAGAATTTACATTTTTTTACCTGGGTTTCAAATATAATTTGCATTCTTCAGATGGGTTTCAAGTGGAATTTGCAATTTTTCAGGTGAGTTTCAAATAGAATTTACATTTTTTTTACCTGGGTTTCAAATAGAATTTGCAAATTTTCAGATGGGTTTCATGTCAAATAGAATTTGCAGTTTTCCAGGTGGGTTTCAAGTGGGTTTTGCAATTTTTCAGATGGGTTTCAAACAATTTGCAGTTTCTTGGATGGGTTTCAAAGAGAATTTACAATTTTTTTGGATGTGTTTCAAATAGAATTTGCAATTTTTTAGATGGGCTTCAAGTGGATTTTGCAATTTTTTAGATGGGTTTCAAATAGAATGTGCAGTTTTTCAGGTGGGTTTCAAGTAAAATTTGCATTTTTTAACCTGGGTTTAAAATAGAATGTGCAATTTTTAGATGGGTTTCAGGTGGATTTTACAATTTTTCAGATGGGTTTCAAATAGAATTTACATATTTTTACCTGGGTTTCAAATAGAATTTGCATTTTTTCAGATGGCTTTTAAGTGGAATTTGCAATTTTTCAGGTGGGTTTCAAATAAAATTTACATTTTTTTACCTGGGTTTCAAATAGAATTTGCAGTTTTTCAGATGGGTTTCATGTCAAATAGAATTTGCAGTTTTTCAGGTGGGTTTCAAACAGAATTTGCAATTTTTTAGATGGGTTTCAAATAGATTTTTTAATTTTTCAGATGGGTTTCAAATAGAATTTGCAGTTTCTTGGATGGGTTTCAAACAGAATTTACAATTTTTTGGATGCGTTTCAAATAGAATTTACAATTTTTTAGATGGGTTTCAAATAGAATTTGCAATTTTTTAGATGGGTTTCAAATAAAATTTGCAGGTTTTCAGGTGGGTTTCAAATAAAATTTGCAGGTTTTCAGGTGGGTTTCAAATAAAATTTGCATTTTTTAACCTGGGTTTAAAATAGAATGTGCAATTTTCAGATGGGTTCCAAGTGGATTTTGCAATTTTTCAGATGGGTTTAATTTCAAATAGAATTTACATTTTTTAGATGGGTTTCAGGTGGAATTTGCAATTTTTCAGATGGGTTTCAAATAGAATTTACATATTTTTACCTGGGTTTCAAATAGAATTTGCATTTTTTCAGATGGCTTTTAAGTGAAATTTGCAATTTTTCAGGTGAGTTTCAAATAGAATTTACATTTTTTTACCTGGCTTTCAAATAGAATTTGCAATTTTTCAGGTGGGTTTCATTTCAAATAGAATTTGCATTCTTCAGATGGGTTTCAAGTGGATTTTGCAATTTTTCAGGTGGGTTTCAAGTGGATTTCTTATTTTTAGATGGGTTTCATTTCAAATAGAATTTGAAATTTTTCAGGTGGGCTTCAAATAGATTTTGCAAATGTTTAGATCAGTTTCAAGTGGATTTTGCAATTTTTCAGGTGGCTTTCAAAGAGAATTTCCATTTTTTACCTGGCTTTCAAATAGAATTTGCAATTTTCAGGTGGGTTTCAAGCAGATTTTGTAACTTTTTTTGCTGGCTGAGGATTCATGATTGTCTTGTTCCTGACAAGGCTTTTGGCTGTGTAATAATGGTTCATGTGTAAGCAGCCACACCTTGTGCTCCTGTGCTCTTGAAATTTTAATTTTTGCCTACTCAGCTGTCAATATTCATTTATCTTGTCATTAATTAACCACTTCCTTCTGGTCAAAATTGGTTTGATCCTTGCCCATGGATTCCAGAAAGACTCTGTATTTTTTCTGGAGAATTATTCCCTGTGTTTATATGAATTTTGTTATCAAATAAAGACAAATATAATAATATAATATAATATAATATAATATAATATAATATAATATAATATAATATAATATAATATAAATAACATAACATAATATAACATAACATAATATAATATAATATGTCATATAATATGTAATAGAATAGAATAGAATATATAACATAATATAATATAATGTAATATAACGTAATATAATATGTAATATATAATATAGTATAAGTATAACATAATTATAATATAAATAAAATTTATAAATATCTATCATATATATAATATAAACTTATAATACATAATATAACTTACAAAATTGATAATATAAATAAATAAAAATAAATATATAAATACATTAAAATATAAAAGCAATATGTAAATATAAATAAATATATAAGCATAAAATTAATACAAATATGATATAAATATAAAATATAAAGACCATCAAATTATTTTTTTAAAAAAGACTTTTTGGGGATCTTTGGGTGTTTTCTGCTCTGGCAGCTGCAGGACCCTGAAGAAGAGGCAGGTGAATCATGTGCTAACAAAATGCCAGGAATTAAAAGACATCAGGGATGTGATTCCACCACTTCCCTGGGCATCCTTCCTTTTCTAGGAACAAATTTTTCCTGATTTTTTCCTAAACTAACCCCAGCACAGGGCCAGCCTTTGGCAGTCCCAGCTCTCTCCGTGCTGCCTGGGAGAAATGGAAACGGTGGAATTCGGGCAGGGGTGAGATGTCCCTGCCCTTTGGGAGCTCCTGGTTTTCTCTGGAGGTGGGAGATGGCAGAAGGAGGAGGGGTGTCCATGGGAATGGTGGCTGGGAGAGGAAAGGGGCAGGAAGGGGATTGGAGAGGCTGGAACAGGAGACAGAATTCACCTTTGAGAAGGGGTGGGAGGGAGGGAAGCTGTGTCTTTGGGAATTCCCGTGCAGGACCCTCAGCCCAGTGAGGATCATTCTTTCCTCATTTCCCAGCCTGGGTTCTACTCGAGAGGTTTTTTGTGGAATTTTCCCCTCTCTGAAATGGGGAGGCTCTTTTTTTCCCCCCACAAAACTCCAGTTTCTGACTCTTCCGCCAGCAGGTGACAGCATTCCCTAAAGCAGAGCAAACTGAGCAGAAACTCCCCTCTACTCCAGACTTCATCCTTCCAGACATTTTTCATCCTCTTTACTTTTATTTTTTCTGTTCTACAAACTGATTATTTCAGGGGTTTTTTTCCACGTGCTGAAGAAGCAAACAGGGTTTTAGAGGGAAGAGAACACAGCAGGATGACTCCAATCCTGAACAGAGCACAGCCTCTCCTGCTCAGTGAATCCAGAGGCTTTTCCAGGAGGAAATGGCACCCAGAGGGTCCAGGCAGAGGATCCTGGGTCAGCCATGGGCTGAGGGGACTCAGATTCCCGGGACTGCAGAACCTCTGCCTGCAGGAACCACCCACAGAGCTCCTGGCAGCCTTTATGGAGAGACTGGCTTGGATTTGGGCTTTGAGAGAAATTCCAGCAAGGGAAGCGCGTTCAGTGCCTGGAGGAGGTGATGATGGGAAAAGAGGAGTGACAGGACAAGGGGGGGTGGCTTTGGGATGACAAGGAGTGGGGTTAGGTTGGATGTTTTGCAGGAATTGTCCCCTGGGAGGTGGCTCAGGGTGCTCAGAGCAGCTGTGGCAGCCCCTGGATCCCTGGTGGTGCCTTGTGCAGGCTGACCCAGAGCAGGGGCTGGACAGAGCTAAAGAATAAAGCAGGGATTTATTCAAAGGATCTCCCCCATGGATGCACCTTGGGCAGCACCAGAGCCCAGCCAGGGCTGCACCCAAGATGAACCAAAACGGCCCCAAAATGCACGGCCGGGCACGGGGTCTCTCCCTGGGATCAGTTCTGCTCCATTTGCACCTTGCAGTTCATTGTCCCATTCCAGCTTTAGCCCAGGCACTCCCACCCTGCTTGTTTTTCTCTCTGCAGCCCACGGGGTTTGTGCTCCTGGGCTGAGATTGGGATCATTTGTCCTTGGTGCCCAGCTGGAGCAGGAATTGTTTTGTCTCCCTGCTCTGTGCACAGAGCTCACCATCCCATAATGTGAACCCAGACCCACACACTAAAGCAGCACAGAATGTGAAAAACAGAAAAGTTCAAACCTGAGGCATCAATGGCAGTGCCCAAGGCCAGGCTGGACAGGACTTGGGGCAGCCTGGCACAGTGGGAGGTGTCCCTGCAATGGCAGGGGGTTGGAGCTGGATGATTTTTAAGGTCCCTCCCATCCCAAACCCCTCTGTCCTTCCCAGCTGTTTCCCCCCACTCATTCCAGTTGTTCCTGCTCAGGAGATCTCTCAGCCCTCACTCAGCAGCGTTTTACCAACCATCTCTGAAGTCAAATCCCAACATTTGGTCCCAATTATCCCTCTCCTGAGCAGCCCCAGCCCCACACAGCAGCTCTGTTTCTCCTCAGGTGTGGGATTTTGGGATGCTGCCATTTTCCTTCCAAGGGGATCTGACAGAGCTGCAGAGAGATGGGACTGGGGGTGCTGAGGCTGCTCCTCCTTCCCAATCCCTGTGGGAGAAACTTTTCCATGTTCATCATCTTGGGGGCTCCCTGCAGGTGCTCCAAGCCCAGCAGAAAAGCTGGAATGGGGAAAAGAAGGCAAATGGCTCCTGGCCTGGATCAGCAATGGAGTGGCCAGCAGGAGCAGGGAGGTCATTCTGTCCCTGGCTGTCCCTGTGTCTGTCCCTGTGTCTGTCCCTGTGTCTGTCCCTGTGTCTGTCCCTGTGTCTGTCCCTGGCTGTCCCTCTCTGTCCCTGTGTCTGTCCCTGGCTGTCCCTGTGTCTGTCCCTGTGTCTGTCCCTGGCTGTCCCTGGCTGTCCCTGTGTCTGTCCCTGGCTGTCCCTGGCTGTCCCTGTGTCTGTCCCTGTGTCTGTCCCTGTGTCTGTCCCCGTGTCTGTCCCTGTGTCTGTCCCCGTGTCTGTCCCTGTGTCTGTCCCTGGCTGTCCCTGTCTGTCCCTGTGTCTGTCCCTGTGTCTGTCCCTGTGTCTGTCCCTGGCTGTCCCAGGAGCAGGGAGGTCATTCTGCCCCTGCCCTGGGCACTGCTGAGGGCACACCTGGAGTGCTGTGCCCAGCTCTGGCCCCTCAGTTTGGGAAGGACCTTGGGACACTGAGCACATCCAGAGGGGACAAGGAGGCTGGAGAGGGGCTGGGAACACAAACCCTGTGAGGAAGCCCTGAGGGAGCTGGGGCTGCTCAGCCTGGAGAAAAGGAGACTCAGGGCTGCCCCCATCACTCTGCACAGCTCCTGAAAGGGGCCTGTGCTCAGCTGGGGCTGGGCTCTTTCTCCAGCAGCACTGACACAGCCAGAGCACACAGCCTCCAGCTGCACCAAGGGAAATCCAGGTTGGAGAGCAGGGAAAAGGTTTTTCCAGCAAGGGTGAGAAAGTTCTGGAATGGCTGCCCGGGGAGGTGGTGGAGTCCCCATCCCTGGGTGTGTTTAACAAAGCCTGGATGTGGCACTGGGTGTAGCCACTTTTCTCCTCACAGAGAAACGCAAGGCACAACTTCCCAAGAATATTTCTGTGATTCACATTCACTGAACCTCAGAGAAAGGAAAACCAATTCTTATCTCATTTGCTGCTCCTGTGTTTGTTCCCAAGTGGAATGCATGGTGGAAGATTGTTTACCTGAAGAGAATTGATGCTTGGATTCTGGTGGGTTTTGATTCACTGACCAATTGAATCCAGGGGTGTTTGTGTCAGGACTGTGGGCTGACAGTCACGAGAGGAGTGCAGATTCAGTTTAGATGTAATGTAACATAATGTAATATAGTATAGAATAATATACTATAATAAATTAATTAATTAGCCTTCTGATACAATGGAGTCCTCCTCATCATTCCTCCTGGACATTGGAGGCAAACATATTGACCAGGGTTTAGTTGTGTTGGGGCTGGGCTGGACTCAATGGTCTTGAAGGTCTCTTCCAACCCAGGGATTCTGGGAATTCTGGGATTCTGTGAATTCTGTGAACTGGGAGCAGTTTTCCCTCCTGTGGCTGCTGAACTCCCAGCCCAGGGATGTTGGAATTGCTGAGGGTTTTGCTGATTTTTCCCTCAGCTGAAAAATCCCAGGAAGAGCCCTGGCCCGAGGCCTCCAGGCCTGCAACCCGAGAGGATTTGCCTCTCAGAGCATGGAGAATTAAAAAGGTTCACACATTTCTTTCTGTCTGGAAACTGGGTATAAACTGGGGCTCTTCCAGTGCCTGGGAAAACCTGATCCTGAAAGGAGAGGAACCTGTTTGTGTCTTTTAAGTTGTTGCCATCTTTTCTGTGAGGGCTGAACTCCCCAAATCTTCCTGTTTGTGCTCCAGTTATTTGTGTTTTCCACTTCAAATGTTTTCCTTGCTGAGAGTTGAACCAGGCAAGCTTCACTTTGAAGGGAATTATTTCTCTGTGCATTTTCCCTCCTCAAGGTTGGAGTTTTAAGCACAATAATGCAAAATTTTGATGCTAAATAATGTCTGGTTTTGTCTCAGCATAAACTTCTCCCCTTCAGCCACCAAAAGTAAATAAATAAGCTGGGCAGGAGTTTTTGTTTTGATTTCTGCCAAGCTGAAATAAAGAATTTTGAAGTGTTGTTTGCTGAGGGAAATGGAAAAGGGCCAGGTTGGAATGGGAATGGCTCTGTGGGATCTCAGCCTGATCAATTGATCTCCTTTCAAATGGTACTTTGGGCTCACTGAGTGCTCCTTCTGCAAGGCAGGAGCTGCAGGAGCCTCTGGATATTTTTGTTTTCCCCTTTCCAGTGGGGTTGCACCAGCTGGATGTGCTTAAAAATAAATAGCAGGGCAGGAGAAGAGGGGTTGGCTGGGCGCTCCAATATTCCAAATTTGAAATCCCTAAAAAAATCTTCATCTCTGCTGTGGGATGGATTATTGCAAGAGGGGAAAATTGACAGCCAGGAACAGGCAAATCAGAGTTCCTTGCTTGGATCAGCAGGAATAGCACAAAACACTGTCCTGCTGCAACATTTTACTGGATAAAAGATGTAATTCTGAGCAGAGAGTGCAGGAAAAAGATGGGTTATTGTCCATGGAATTCCTTGGAATGGCAAATCCTGTGTAGTGGCAAAGTGTGGGCATGAAACAGCTGCACTTTGTGCCCAGGCAGGGTTTTCCACCATAAAAACTGGAGAACTTTGCCAGGATCTGGGATGTGCTGGTTCCTGGAGCAGGTGGGGTGGCAAATTCACCATTATTTCTGTAAATTCACCATTGTTTCTGTAAATTCACCATTATTTCTGTAAATTCACCATTATTTCTGTAAATTCACCATTGTTTCTGTAAATTCACCATTGTTTCTGTAAATTCACCATTGTTTCTGTAAATTCACCATTATTTCTGTAAATTCACCATTGTTTCTGTAAATTCACCATTATTTCTGTAAATTCACCATTGTTTCTGTAAATTCACCATTGTTTCTGTAAATTCACCATTGTTTCTGTTCACTTTCAGCTTCCCAGAAGGAGGGAAGGAATTTTCCAAGAAAATCACAGAATCATGGAATGGTTTGGGTTGGAAGGGACCTTCAAGCCCATGCAGGGACAGGTTCCACTGTGCCAGGCTGCTCCAGGCTGGCCTTGGGCACGGCCAGGGGTGCAGGGGCAGCCCCAGCTGCTCTGATGTGGCTCTGGGGGTTCCCTTCCTTGGATTTCTCTTGTCAGTGTCAAAGAATTTATGTGATACTGCAGAGAAGGGATTATAAAAGAAAATACAATAAAATCACAGAAAATCACAAATTATTTCAGCAGTCAGGATAAAGCAATTCAAGAGTTGGAACATTAAAATTTCACTTTCAAGCCACGTCAAATATGAAGAGTATTGAAACTGATTCCTTGTCCTTTTTTCCTTCCTTCTCATTTCTGCAGGAAGAGGGGATTTTCACTTGTAGAATTTCTGCTTGCATAACTCAAGATGAATTTTGGAGTGAGCTTTTCAATATGATCTATAAACCCCTGAGGGTAAGGAGCACGGGCAGGGATGTGGTTTCACCTTATCCATTGCACACACGTTCTTGCTATAAAAATAATTATTGTAATTATATCCTGTAATAGTAACAACTTGAAACATTGTCTCTGAGTTTTACCAGCAGGATCCAGGTGGAAAATTCTTTCTGATGAGTAAATTCAGGCTCATGAGCTTTTGCTGGGAGCAGCCACACGATGGCAACGTTGCTAATCCTTCATTTTGTTCGTGGAAGCAGCTCCTGGAGCTGGGCTCTGCCTCAGAACGAGGAGTGGAGCTCTGGAGTTCTCTGGGGTTTCGAGGACACTTCTCCTTCATGGTTTGACCCGGAGAGGGACATTTCCCAAGGGATGGAGTGATGGGAAAAGAGGGAATGGTTTTAGGATGAGGGAGGGCAGGGGCAGGTGGGATTTTGGCAGGAAATGCTTTATTATGAGGGTGGTGGAGCACAGGTTGGCCAGGGAGGTTTTGGACTTCCCATCCCTGGCAGTGCCCAAGGCCAGCTTGGAGCAGCCTGGGACAGAGGGAGGTGTCCCTGCCATGGCTGGGGTGGCACTGGGTGGGCTTTGAGGTCCCTTCCACCCCAACCATTCCAAGATTCCCTGAAATCAAACCATTATGAGACACTCCGTGGCTCTCAGCTCAACATGGACAGGTTTTTTAAGAGGCAGGAGGAGAAAATGCCACTTTTTCCTCTTTTTTTCCCCTCCTTTTTTTTGCTTTTTTCCCCCCTTTATGAGCTGCAGTGGAACCTGTAAAAGGCTTTTCCCTGGTGACAACCGAGCAATTCCTGAAGTGGTGCAGCTCTGAAACAGGAGAACAGGATCTGGCACTGCTGAAGGAGCTCAACCAAGTTCAAGCAAGATCCTCTTAGATCTTGGACATGATAAATATGGGCGAGTTTTGGTGGAGACTGGAAGAAAAATGTGTCCTTTCAGCCAAAGTAACTCTTATCCCGACAAACATTTTGCTGGATTGTTATTTGAATGAATATTTAATATAAAACATGCAACCTGCTCTAATAAGAGCACATTCATAATTTTGAGCAGGCAAGCCCTGTCCAAAATTCCCTTGGCTTTGCTCTGGGTAAGGAATAACTTAAGAAGGAAATGTTGGACTGCAGCTACTCTTGGCTGAAGGACACAGTACAGCAGGAACAGCTGTGGAAGCAGATTTACTGCAAGAAGTGAGGCTGCTAAAATCCTGACAGTACTTTGATTTTTTTTTTCTGGCTTTTTTTTTTTTTTTTTTTTAATGAAAAAGTCCAATATAGAGTTTATGACTTTTCATACAGTTATTTATTTTAGGAATAAGAGAGCTGCCAAACACAGCAGGTAGTTAATACCCAATTCAGACTGTGTTTAAATAGTGAAGGAGCTATTGGCTGCATCCTCTGGGATTCTGTGATTAACCCACAGGGAGCTGGAGGTGGCTTTTTCCAGAGGCTTTCAGGTGAAACATGAGTGGGAGTTGGCTCCCTTGGAGCGGAGTGAAGTTGGAATCAGATGTAGCAGATAATTCAGCTCATCCTGAAATGATTTTTCTACTGAAATGAGCTTTTCCTTTGGACATGGGAGATGGAGCTGCTGGAGATAACCTGGAGCTGGGATGGAGGTTCAGTCCCTGCCTCTGTTGCCAACATGGATCTTTCCTGCTGAGGGTGGTGAAGGTTCTGGAGAGTCGATCCCAGCTGAGGGAGCTGGGCAGAGGCTGGAGAGTTCCTGAGGGAGCTGGGAAGGGAATGGAGAGTTCCTGAGGGAGCTGGGAAGGGAATGGAGAGTTCCTGAGGGAGCTGGGAAGGGAATGGAGAGTTCCTGAGGGAGCTGGGAAGGGAATGGAGAGTTCCTGAGGGAGCTGGGAAGGGGCTGAGCCTGGAGCAAAGGAGGCTCAGGGGCCCTTGTGGCTCTGCACAAGTCCCTGCCAGGAGGGCACAGCCGGGGGGGTCGGGCTCTGCTGCCAGGAACAGGGACAGGAGCAGAGGGAACGGCCTCAGGCTGGGCCAGGGCAGCCTCAGCTGGGCCAGCAGCAGGAATTTGCCCATGGAAAGGGAGCTCAGGCCTTGGCAGGGGCTGCCCAGGGAGCTTTGCAGTGCCCATCCCTGCAGGTGTCCCCTGGAGGTGGCACTGAGTGCTCTGGGCTGGGGACAAGGTGCCCATGGGGCACAGCTGGCACTCCATGGGCTGGCAGGGCTGTGCCACCCCAGGGATTTGGGGATTCTGTGGCTCCTGTGCTCAGGAAGGAGGCTCAGGCTGCTGGGCCCCAGCTGAGCTGCCCATGAGTCCTTGGTGGGACCCTGAGGGTGATTGTGATTCTCCCTGAGTGTCCCATGCCAGGCAGAACTTTGGGATCAGCTCCAGAGGCTCCGTGTTTGGCCCCTGCTGCTCCCAGGCAGCTCTGACACCTCAGCTTTGGGGGATGAGAGGGTTCAGCCACAGCTTTGGGGGATGAGAGGGTTCATTCCCAACCCACAAGGGACTGGGGGCCACTGGTTAATGCTGAACAGTGGCCACTTCTTAAACCCCTTTAGTGAACTTGGCAGCATTCACTAAACTCTTATTTTTGCTTGGTGCTCATCAGAAAAAAAGGAGGGATAACAATCCTTGCATCCCTCCTGAGTGTGCTCTGAGATTAAATCATGGAATCACAAAATTATTTGTGTTGGAAGGGACCTTCAAGGTCACCTCACTCCAACCCCCTGCCATGGGCAGGGACACCTCTCAGGAGGTGATGGAACTCATTAAGCAGAAAACAAAGAATTCAGCAAAGTTGGCCAAAACACATCTTCAAAATGTGTTGCAGGAGGAACGGAGGAAACTTTGGCTGGGGCTGGGAAAAGAGAAGCAGATCTGGCAGCAGGATTGACAGAAATTGCTGCGGGTCTGGTCACACTGAGGGAGAGCTGGAGCTGATGCCCAGACACCATAAAACCTCCAGAGGAAGGGAGGGTGTTGAGCCCATGGAGTGTGAGCTTCTCTAAAGACCAATATTCTCCTGTTTGGGCCTTGGAAGCAACGAGACATTCCAGAAGTTCTGTTCACAGCCCATTTCTGCTTTTATGGATCAGTCTGCTCGTGTCTGCCACGTAACTTCTGCCAGGAGGCAGAACCACGGCTGGGAGAGCCCAGACTGCTCTGGGATTCTGGGGAGGAGGAGCTGAGGCTGTGGCAGACCCTGAGGTGCCATCACTGGGGTTCTGCTGGATGCACTGCACGTTCCAGTGCTTGGCATGTGCTGCTGGCCACGGGATCAGCACCACGAGCCCAGAGATCCCAAACGAGGGCGTGTGCCTGGATCCAGGTCCCAAAGACTGGATTTAGATTCCAAAGACTGGATCCCAGTCCCAAAAACTGGATCCAGGTTGCAAAGACTGGATCCAGGTCCCAAAGTCTGGTCCAAGTCCCAAAGTCTGGATCCAGGTTCCAAAGACTGGATCCAGGTTCTAAAAACTGGATCCTGGTTCCAAAGTCTGGATCCACGTCCCAAAGTCTGGGTCCAGGTTCCAGTGACTGGATCCAGGTTCCAAAACTGGATCCCAGTTCCAAAGTCCAGATCCTGGTTCCAGAGTTTGGATCCAGATTCCAAAGGTTGGTTCCAGGACCCGAAGTCTGGATCCACGTCCCAAAGTCTGGATTCAGGTTCCAAAGTCTGGGTCCAGGTTCCAAAGTCTGGATCCACGTCCCAAAGTCTGGATCCACGTCACAAAGTCTGGATCCAGGTTCCAAAGGCTGGATGAGCTGAGAACTCCAAAGAGCTTCACCCCAGGGGTGAGGGAGTGGCAGCTCTGGTGGGACACCTGCCAGCTCCTGGTGTTCTGTGGGGCTCTGGATCCAGCACAGCCCCGTTGGTTACGTGTCCAGGTCACTAAAGGAACACTTGGATGTTACTGGGGATGGGAATTCCTTTCCTTTGCTCCCACTTTTTTCCTCCTGCTGGCAGCTTGCTTGATGGTTTTCCCTCGCAGAGGAAGCAAGCACCAATTCCACAAAACTCTAGAAAACATCAACAAGTGCAAAGCTGATTCCCTGAGTTCACAGTGTTCAGTGGAAGGAAAATATTTTCCTGAACTGTCCCAATTTCCAGATTCTTCGTCCTCTGCTTCCTTTCAAGAGTGAGTGGGCTTAAAATGATCTGACTTTGCGAACATGATGTAACCCAAACCTGGTGTTATTTTATCTGTGTTATTTTATCATGTGTTTCACAGAATCATCCAGGTTGGAGGAGACCTCCAAGATCACCCAGCCCTGCCAAGGCAGGGACATCTTCCCCTGCCCCAGGCTGCTCCCAGCCCCAGTGTCCAGCCTGGCCCTGGGCACTGCCAGGGATCCAGGGGCAGCCACAACCTCTCCCAAGCACTTTGATTTTCAAGGCTTCTTGATGCTTCTGCATTCTTGCTCTCTGTGTTTTCCGTGGAATGATAAAATGTGACCAAATGAAACAAGAGCCATGAAAAGCAGCTGAGGTTCATTAGCAAGGCAGCCTAATTGGGCTGGAATTGCCAGGGACAGCAATAGTGGCGACAGCCCCAGCCTGGGTGGATTTGAGAGTGCCCCTGGTGATCAATACCAGTGATTATGACATTTTTAAAATAAAATTGCTTGTCCTTGACTCCAGTGGAAGGGAGAACTCCTTCACACATCCCACGGGTTGCAGCTGCTCTGCTCAATACCAAACACTTTGTGAAATGGCCAACAAAAGCCTTTCCTTGCCATCCCATCCCTCTGAGGGGGCAAAATCCCCCTGACTTTGATTCTCTTTGCTCTGGAGGCCTTTTAGTTAAAAGCTCTCTAATAGATTTGGGAGTATTGACAGTAATAATGAGCTTATGGGTGAAGTTGTGACCTCAGGGAAGTCAATGGAGCTGGAATCCCAGCATTTTAAATATCCACACATCTCTATGAAGTCTGTACCTGTGCTCTCAACAGGTCAAATCTCTGCATTGATTCACTCCCCTTTCCAACAGTTTGCTTACCAAACATCTTTGAAGTGTGAGCTAATGAAATTAATGTCTTTTCTTCCTGCTTAAAGCAGAAAATAAAATTAACCACCTTGTCCCCCAGGAAAAAGGAGGGAGGTTGGGTCTGTCCTGCCTTTCTTGTCCAGCATTTCAAACCCATTCAGATGTTTGAGTTTATGGGAAAGTGCCTGAAGAACTGTCAGGATTCTCAGGGAATGGTTTAAACATGACTTCTGCTGCCATGGGCTGAGGATTTGGAAAGGGTGATCTGAATTAAGTTGGGAATCAACACCTCCAGGTGCCCCTTCAGTGATAAGAATAGGAAATGTGGATAAAAGGAATGTGGGGACCAAGGTGTATTTGTAATTTTTAAGAAAACAAGTGAAAAAGAACATTAATGTTACATGGCAAAGCAAGGCATGCAAGGAAGGGATAATGTCTTTTAGTAGATCAAAGAAGGAAAGGAAAGGAAAGGAAAGGAAAGGAAAGGAAAGGAAAGGAAAGGAAAGGAAAGGAAAGGAAAGGAAAGGAAAGGAAAGGAAAGGAAAGGAAAGGAAAGGAAAGGAAAGGAAAGGAAAGGAAGAAAGAAAGAAAGAAAGAAAGAAAGAAAGAAAGAAAGAAAGAAAGAAAGAAAGAAGAAAAGAAAGAAAGAGAGAGAGAAGCAGACACTGCTGTCAGTTTTGGCATGGAGTAAGATCCCCTGGTTCACAGCTCTGTGACAGAAACCATTTCCCTCTCTATTGACATCCGAGCACTTCCAGGAATTTTTGCCAGGACTTTATAAACTGTTCCTACTCCTGCCACACATTCTGCCTGGCTGGGGATTGCTGCAGTAAGAACAGCCCTGCACAGGAGTATTCCCAGCACACCAAAACCTGGCAAGGGAATGAATTTATCAGTAGATGGCAAACCCCCCCTAATGACCCACAGGCATTTCCTCCCTTGGAGCTGTGCTCCAGCATTCATGGCTGTCCAAGCCCTGCCTCAGGTTGATATCCAATCACTTGGCAGCATCTCTTAGAATGGAAATGCAGGAAAAGCCCGCGGCATTGACCACCTCCATTGAGCTGAAAAAAACATCCCAGAAATCCATAATGGACCATGAACAGTTGGTCTCCATCTTCTGTGAGAAGCTGTTGTGCAGTTTGTGTCCATTCCCTGCACCTCAGGGTCTGTCTCTGAGATGTTTGCAGGGCCATTGATGACAGAATTTGGACTGGAGGGGACTTAAAGATCATCCAGCTGCACCCCCTGCCATGGGCAGGGACACCTTCCACTGGTGTCCAGCGCAGGGAGGAGCTGGAGCTGCTGCAGAGAGCCCAGAGGAGGCTCCAGGATGAGCAGAGGGCTGGAGCAGCTCTGCTGGCAGGAAAGGCTGGCACAGCTGGCATTGTTCACCTGCACAGGAGAAGCTTTGGGCTGAGCTCAGGGTGGCCTTGCAGGGCCTGAAGGAGCCCCAGGAAAGCTGGAGAGAGACAATTGCCAGGGGATGCAGGGACAGCACCCAGGGAATGGCTGCCAGTGCCAGAGGGCAGGGCTGGATGGGATCTTGGCAATGAGGAATTGTTCCCTGGCAGGGTGGGCAGGGCTGGGATGGAATTCCATCCCTGGATCCCTGGCAGTGCCCAAGGCCAGGCTGGACACTGGGGCTGGAGCGGCCTGGCACAGTGGGAGGTGTCCCTGCCATGGCAGGGGTGGCACTGGATGGGCCTTAAGGTCCCTTCCAACCCAAATCCTTCTGGGATTCTGGGATTCTATGAATATGCAGACCAGGCTGCTCCCAGCCCCAGTGTCCAGCCTGGCCTTGGGCACTGTCAGGGATCCAGGGATGGAATTCCATCCCAGCCCTGCCCACCCTGCCAGGGAACAATTCCTCATTGCCAAGATCCCATCCAGCCCTGCCCTCCTTCAGTTCAAAGCCACCCCCCTCATCCTACCACCACAAATAACCAAAGTCAGGTCCCAGATCACTTTTATTATTTATTATTGTTGGTCTCAGCAAATTGCTTAGAGAATCCATTTGTTTTTAAAAACAGGGGTGATGTTAACACAAAGCAGTGCTGAAAACCCTCTGTCCCAATCCAAATCAACATGAAGCCAAAGGCAATGATGATCAACCACAAAAAGGAAGGTTCAGAGTGGAACCAGGGGAAATGTTGAAAATCTCCCAGCTCTGGAGGTGACACAAGGAGACAATATAATTGCAAACAGATTTTTCTTTTTGCCAAATGAAGAATTGTTGCCTCATAGGTATTGGAATTATTTTTTTCAGTGTGTTGGTCCATTTGTTGAAGGTGGGAGACCTATAAATTTCTGGTTTAAGAGAAATCCATTGATTCTCTTTTTTGTCATAATTTTATATCCTAATATGTGTGCCTGGGACTTTGCTGTAATGTGAAATGGAGAGAGCTGGGCTTCTTTGCTCATTATTTTAATTTTTGATCGTTTGAACACACTGTGGAATGATGGAATTTTGTGAGGATTTTAGAGGGAAATTTCTGGATTTGGTACTCCTGACAAGCAGTGGTCACAGTCCATGAAGGCTGCCTTGTGCCCCAATGGAAGTTCCCCAAAAATCGCCGGAGGGGATGGAAATATCCTTGCCAACCCTAATGCACCTTCAGGCACAAAATACCAGCATTCATCCTAAGAAATGAGCACATTTCATTACATGGGATTTATGAAATAGGATTCTAGAAACTGTTTTTCCACTCCCTATAATGCACAGATTGTGCAGAATGCTAAATCTGCTCAAAAGCTAAAAGTGACAAATTCTGAGACTTTTCAATTTTAATTTTTAAAGTATATTTAATATCAAATGTCTGGTTCCATTCTATTCCTGACATTTGTAGAAAACCCAGTTCTGAGCCACTTAGAGGATTTGTTTCCCTCGTGATGCATTTCAAAAAATGCACTGAAATTTTATTTTGATCAGGTCAAAACATTGTATTATAACTTCAAATATTGGCTGTAACAGGCTGTCAAATACATCTGTCACAGTGCCATTGAAATTCATATTTCAAGGGACTGTAAAAAAACAAACAAAAAGTTAAGTGAAAGCAAAATTAATACCTTGTCATGTTGAAATGTTCATGAATTATGGAAATGAGGAACTGAGCAGGCAATCAGTGCTGGAAATCACTGTGTATCCCCAAGAAATTCTGGGTTTTAGGGAAAATTCTGTCTTTTTTTGGGAAGAAACAAAGCGATGTGCCCAGTTCTGCTTCACAGGACACTGACTCCAAACCAAACTATAGTTTTTAACAAAATACTCCTTGAATTATCTGGAAAGCTGTGATGGGAGGTAGACAGGGAAGTGCTGCCTTGGGAATATCTCAGCCTCCTTTGCCTTTATTTCCCAGGTTTTGCCGGCAGCAGTTCTGCATCCACACCCTTTCCTCCTCCGGGAAGAAAAGGAAGGAACGAACCACGGTAAACTCCAGCGTCCATTCCGAGTTCTCTGGTGCCAGGTGTGGGAACTCTCACTCCTGAGGTCCAGAGTCACCGAGAGAACCCTTGGGGGGCTCGTAGGTCCTGGAAAGTTGCCAGAAGCAGCTGGTGGCTTGATTTTGATCCATCTAGGGGTGCACCACCTGGGTATGAGGAAATGGGAGTCACTAGAGTTTAAATGGTGTAGGGATATTATGTTCACCAGGTGAAATGTAAGTTTTAGGAATTTGGTACAGGGGGGTTATGGAGGCAAGATGGAGGAAACCGGGTGTGTCTTGTGGTTCTTCCTCCTTCTCCTTGTCATCCATCTTTGGTGGTGATGCTGGCATTTTTGGATTGGTCTGTGGTGAAGGTGCACTTGTTAATAAGGGTGATAGGTATTGGGAAGAATAGGTAAATATCTTGTACGTAGTTTTTACTATAAAAAGATGCAACTGCCCCGTGGGTGGTCAGAGTGCCCTTGGCTGCCTTGCTGGTCAGATCCCGGTCGGGCAGAGGGAAAACTCTGTTGATAAGAAGCAATAAACAACCTGAAGACTGCAAAGTGAAGAGTCCAGTCTCATTCTTTGGGAGCCTGGGCGGCAGCAGGACAATCCCACGCATTTTAGGGCAGAAACAGAAGCTCTGTTTCGTCACAACAGCCACAGAATTCCCGAGGCAGCCGTGCCAGATCCAGGGAGAACTCACACGTAGTCACTCAGCCTGTAGCCGCTGTGGGACGCAGACGTCAGGGAAGGAGCGTGGTCGCCCTTGGAGGCACCGGGCGGCCTGGAGGGTTGAGGCGCTCCGGAGCGCGGCTGGAAAAGCGCCTCGTTCCCGAGGCATGACGTGCACAGCAGGGCCCCACCCAGGATGGTCAAGGCCGAGGAGACAAACCCCAGGTAAAGAGCCTGCCCTATCTCGTACTTCATCCCAGCGGGCAGCGTGGGGTTGTAGAAATCCACCACCACCTCGTTGGTGCTCCACGACACCGGCACCAGGCAGAGCAGGCCGGCCGCCACGAAGCCGACGCCGCCGGAGCCGGCCACGGAGGCCTTGGCGGGGCTGCCCTCGGCGCAGCGCGTGCACCGCATGCCCACCACGGCAGCGGCGGCCGCCAGCGCGGCCAGCAGGCACGAGGTGACCATCATGGCCCGGGCGGCGCGCAGGTCGGCGGGCAGCGCCAGCTGCGAGCGGTGCGGCTGGCACTGGTAGACGCCGGTGCTGTGCCACACGCACTCCATCCACAGGCCCTTGACGTAGGCCACGGCCGTCAGGATGTTGGTGCCCACGTGGGCCGAGCGCCACCAGTGCGGCAGGATGGTGGCGATCAGCGTCCCCACGAGGCCCAGCAGGCCGAGGGAGAAGCCGAGCAGCTCCAAGGCCCAGCTGGCCATGGGAACGTTTGTCCTGCGCGGTTCCCTTAATGAGGCGCCTCCGCTTGGGCTCCCTTGGAAGGCGCGAGGTTTTCTTGGAAGATCTGCGGCTGTTTCGCCCCGACGCCTCCTGCTCTCCTAATAAAAGGTAATTGAGGGAAAAAGGAGTTAATTATTACCCCAAAGCTTTGCCTCTCCAGCCAGTGAGGTGCGTTTCAAGCGCAGCGAGGGCAATAATTAGCATAGTTATCGCTGTTAATCGTGTTTTTGTGGAAGTAATGGGAAAGCAAGCTTCCCTCTTCCCTTATATAAACAGCCTCGTGCTGCCCGCTGGGAAGAGAACTCAAGACAATTTATGAAATGGAAAAAAAATATTTGAAATGCAAATATTCCTCTTCCCAGCAGGCTCTTCAAAAAACCAAACATGATTTCCTCTCTAAAGCGGAGAATTAGGTAGTGTTAACACTTGGAATGAAGGAGATTTATAAAGTAGGGAACTGCAGGTTGCTTTACATGATGAAAACATTCCCAGAAGGTCATAGCAGGACTAGGAAAACAATAAGGGTGTATTTGCTCAAAGTAGGGAGCAAAAAGAGTGATTTAAAACCTGTGGAAGAGGATAACAAATATTGGATTAAAGTAGCTTTCCTGACTGGCCAGTATTTCTTGAGGTTGCATTTCCAGAAAGTAACTCAAAGGGGAATAATTTTCATTAGGATCTGGGGAGTTTCAGGTCGTGATTTCAGGTTGTGGGTGAAATGTGGAATCAGGAAAACATCCTGGAGCTTCTGAGGGACAACACCTCCACAGTTTGGTCGTGTATAAATCCAAGCTGGAAAACAAGGAATGGCAACTCTTCCTCCTGTATAAATCCCAGACTAAGTGGCCTTTTCCAGTGGCTGCCTTGCCAGCTCTGTTATCCATCAGGCATGATGTGTGTGGGCAGAAACATGATATTTTAATATATAAAATAACCCTTGCATCACAATCCAGCCTGGAATTCAGAAACAGGAACGAGTTTAGGCTCCAGCTCTGCCAAGCCCCATGCACGTGCTGAACTCCTGCTCAGAGGAGAAAGTGGAAGTGTTTGCTGGAGCTGGCCTGAGCAGGAAAAGGGAGGAAAATCATCAATAATCAAAGCCATCAGGACAGCAGAAGGAGGCAGAGGGAGCAAAGTGAAAGCTGTTCCACATTCTCATTATCGCAGACTTGTCCCTAATGAGTCTGGAGTGCTTGGGGTGACATCAGAGCCAGGGTTGGTCTCTGTTGTTGTGGCTTTCACTGCTCTCTGCCTGACAGCAAAATGATGGAATCAGGGAATGGTTTGGGTTGGAAGGGGCATTAAAGATCAGCCAGTTCCATGGCAGGGACACCTCCCACTGTCCCAGGCTACTCCCAGCCCCAGTGTCCAGCCTGGCCTTGGGCACTGCCAGGGATCCAGGGATGGAATTCCATCCCAGCCCTGCCCACCCTGCCAGGGAACAATTCCTCATTGCCAAGATCCCATCCAGCCCTGCCCTCTGGCACTGGCAGCCATTCCCTGGGTGCTGGCCCATCCAGCCCTTGGAAATTGTCTCTCTCCATCCCCTGGAAATTATCTCTCTTGTCTCTTCCCAAAACAACCCCTTGGACATTGTGAAAAGAAAGTAGAAATGGAAAAGCACAAGGATTTTGTGGCCTGGGCAAGAAAACACCACAGGCTGAGGGCTCTGTGCTCCTACACATTCCTTTTATTTGGAATTTGCCACGGCATGGGCAGGAATGGGATGTTGGATTTGCTGCCTGGAAGGGAAGAGCAAACCAAAGAGCAGCTTTTCTTTAGTGGGCCTGGTTTTAGGAGAGTTTTTCCTCCTGTTGCCAGTTCCTGGCCCTTCAGGTTCTCTTTATGTGCCACAGAAATGAAAACACCTGAGCTGATGCGGCTGCTGAAGGAATTGACCTCATTTGCAGATTCTGAGAAAATCACAGGAGGTTTTATGTCAGAAATCACCATTCCAGGGGAGGTCAGGCTGCAGATTTCTCTCAGCTATCACAGATATGACAGGCCATGAGCTAGGGCCAAGCACAGCACAAAGGAGCAAATTGTTTCCTCCAGCACTGCTGGAGATATTTTATTTCTGTCCCAACCCCGAGAAGTCCTCATGTATGTTTGCCTTGCAGGTTATTTGGGTTTGATTCCATATTAAGGAAAATTAAGCAGTACTTTACCTTTTTATATTATTATTTGTTTTCTGTGAGGTGCATCTGGATCTCAGTACGCCACACATCTCAGGGAAATTATCCTGGGAATATTCCTCCAGGATCAGGGAGATCTCCACATGGTTGTGGGTCACAGCAGGACCATGAGGGACCTCAAGACATCTCACAGGACATCGGCAACCGAGGTGGAAATGGAGCTTGGGTCTCCTGTGTCCTTAATCCCAGCACCACCTTCCTCATCCCTGTTTTTGCCTGGTCTGCGAATCTCCCACTCACAGAATTCCCAGAATCACTGGGTTGGGAGAGACCTCCAAGACCATGGAGTCCAGCCCAGCCCCAAGAGCTCAACTGAACCCTGGCCCCCAGTGCCACATCCAGGCTTTGTTAAACACACCCAGGGATGGGGACTCCACCACCTCCCCGGGCAGCCATTCCAGAACTTTCTCAGCCTTGCTGGAAAAACCTTTTCCCTGCTCTCCAACCTGGATTTCCCTTGGTGCAGCTGGAGGCTGTGTGCTCTGGCTGTGTCAGTGCTGCTGCAGAAAGAGCCCAGCCCCAGCTGAGCACAGGCCCCTTTCAGGAGCTGTGCAGAGTGATGGGGGCAGCCCTGAGTCTCCTTTTTGCGCTCCCTCATGATGAGCGCGACCCAAGATTATCCTCCCCAATTCCTCATCCCACCCAGGACATCCACACCTTGCCCACCCTCCTGAGGAGTGATCCAGCTCACTCTGGTGCATTTGCAAAGAGGCTCCTGAGGTCAGGCACGAGGCTTTGCAGCTGATCCCGGGGAGAACAGGACCTCAAAGGAAAATGTGATTTACACCACCAGTCCTGGGAAATGGACCCCCGATTTAATGGAGGTCAAACCTCTCTGGGGCTCAGCAGCAGCTATTTTTAGATGTCATTAAGGTGTTATTTTTAAACATCAGCCATTAAAAGCTTTCTAATTTAAGCAGCCAGCATTAATTAGCCCCGCTTGCTCAGCCCGTCATGTTTTCCATGTGCCTCCCTCAGCAGTTCCAGCTGCCCCTGGTGCTCAGTAACACTTTCACTGCTGGGCACCAGCCTTCCCCTCCTCCTGCCAAGTGGTGAAAGCAGCAGGAACTCAACACCTTTTATCTCCAGGAACATCAGCAGCCTGGTGGAAATGTCTCACTTTACAGCCCAGCTGAGGAACGTTCCGTGAGATCAGGTGAGTGGCGGCTTGGATGTTCCCTGTGCGCTGAGCCAAATATTAAATCAAAAATCAGCTTTTTTTTTTTTTTTTTTTCCTGTGTGGGCTGTGTTTGTTGCTGTTTCTATAGAAAGTGAGCAAATTTTGCTTTCTCACTTGGGAGTCACCCTTTTCTAGTAGGGAACAGGGACAGGATGAGAAGGAAAGGCCTCAAGCTGTGCCAGGAGAGGCTCAGGTTGGATATCAGGAAAAATTTCTGCATGGAAAGCGTGCTTAGGCCTTGGCAGGGGCTGCCCAGGGAGCTTTGCAGTGCCCATCCCTGCAGGTGTCCCCTGGAGGTGGCACTGAGTGCTCTGGGCTGGGGACAAGGTGCCCGTGGGGCACAGCTGGCACTGCATGGGCTGGGAGGGCTGGGCCAGCCTCAGGCATTCTGCGTTTAGGATGAGCTGCTCAGACATTGCCTGGAACTCAGTCTGGGAGAAACACAAGAACCAAAAAACCGCAAAGAAATAAAATAAAAGGTGTGAGCAGGCCGTGAATGCCCAGGCAGCAGTGGGATGAAAGTTCATGGGAGCAGAAGAGAGAGGGGAAGGGTGCCCTGAGCCCCTGGGCATGGAGAAGATGGGGAGACACCCCCCCCCCTGCTCCCCCCCCCCCCCCCCCCCCCCCAGGGGCCCCCCCCGGGGGGGTCCCACCTCCCCCCCCCCCCCCCCCTTTCCACACTTTGCCCCCCCGCGGAGGACAACCTTGCTCGCATTTGGTGCATTTTTTCTCCCTTAGATCTTTCCATGGGGGAGCTGCAGCCCCTCCGTGTGGGGCTGGGCCTGGGGAAGGAGGGTCAGCAGAGGGGCTGTGCTGCCTCTGGAGAGCCAGCAGCAATCCTGGCAGCCACAGGAGAGCTGAGCATGCACACCCCAGCAGGTTATGCCATCAGATTTCCTTTTGGGCTTTAACAAAGCAATGGTTGAAATGTTGGGAAGAAGTTTCTGGAAGCACCTGCACCACGGGATGGCACTGAGCACCAGTTTGGGGATCACAATCCCCCTCTGAGATTTGGCTGGCACAAAACTCACAGAACCTCATAGCAACAAAGGTGAAGCTAAATCGGGCTGGAAACCATTTTAACTTTTAAATACCACAAATAACGTGAGAGTGGGGAGCAGGAGGGAGCCCAGGTGAGACAGGGATAACAAACAAGGCAGGAGTGCTCTCCACAGATCTGGCAGGGCAGGCACAGAACGAGGTCGCTGGTTTGGGCTGCTGCAAGGAAATGCAGCTGGGGAAGGAGCAGCAGGTTTGGTTTGGCCCTCGGGGTGTGTTTCTGGGCACTGCAGGAATCTGCCACAGGAAATGTTGGAAACTGCAGGGCTTGAGGCTGTTAAAAACCCAGCGGGGAAAATCACCCAGAGGAATTCGGATGGAAACACTTGTGGAACTGGGCAAGCACAGAGGACTCTGAATTACAAGAGGGGCTATGAATTACAATAACTCAGATACAATTATATATATTATGTATATAATAATTGCAATCTATTATTATATGTATAATATATAATAATTACAATATGAGTAGAGGGCTATGAATTACAATAACTCAGATACCATAATATATGTTATATATATAATAATTACAATATATTATTATTATTTCATATTCAGTATATAATAATTACAATATGGATAGCTATGAATTACAATAACTCAGATAAAATAATATATGTGATATAGATATATAATAATTACAATATATTATTATGTATAATAGATGATAATTACAATATGATTAGAGGGCTATGAATGACAATACCTCAGATAGAATAATATAAATTATATATATATAATAATTACAATATGAGTAAGGGCTATGCATTACAATAACTCAGATACAATTATATGTATTATATATATAATATATAATAATTACAGTTTGAATAGAGGGCTATGAATCACAATAACTTAAATATGATAATATATAAATATAATGTCTATATTATATATACAATATATTATTATATACATAAAATATATAATAATTACTATGTGAATAGAGGGCTATGAATTCCAATAACTCAGATACAATAATACAGAAATATAACGTATCTATTATAATTACAATATATTATTATACATATAATATATAATAATTTCAATGTGAATAGAGGGCTCTGAATCACAATAACTCAGATACAATTATATATAAATATAATGTGTATATTATATATACAATATATTATTATATACATAAAATATATAATAATTACCATGTGAATAGAGGGCTATGAATGACAATAACTCAGATACAATAATACAGAAATATAATGTATCTATTATAATTATAATATATTATTATACATATAATATATAATAATTTCAATATGAATAGAGGGCTATGGATCACAATAATTCAGATACAATAATATATATTTTTTATATATATATATACATATATATATAATATAATATAATATATATATAATAATTACAATAGGAGTAGAGCCCTGTGAATTCCAATAACTCAGATACAATAATATATATAATATACATATATATAATAATTCCAATAGGAGTAGAGGGCTGTGAATTCCAATAACTCAGATACAATAATATATATAATATATGTATATATAATAATTACAGTAGGAGTAGAGGTCTGTGAACTCCAATAACTGAGATACAACGGGCAGGCAGCGAGCTGCTCACATGCAATGGGGATGATTGATGCAGAGCTCCTGACCCCGGGGCTACCCCGGCTCCATCACCCCCGGGCATCCGGGGTTACAAAGGCCCTGCTTGATGCCGGGGCAGACAGGAATCCCCCGGGGCAGCGAGCCCCGCGGGTTCTGCGTCACTGCAGCCCCAGGGCTTTGTGCAGATGTTGGTGCCCCCTTCCCCTCTAAGCTGCGGGGCTGATAAAAGCCCGGCCCACGCACAGCCTGGCCCTGGCTGCACAGATCATGTTCCACAAGTGGACATGCTTGTTTCCAGCACGGAGACTTTCTGAGCTTGCTTTGCCTGCTCTTATTTGGGAAGGAAAATGGTCCCAACTCACAAAAAATATATATTTTTTGATTCTCATGTCTGTGTTTTTGCCAAAGATTTATTTTTACTCCAATCCCGTGTGTAAATATTGAGATAAACTCTTGTCTTGTCTTTTCCCTGGGTATCAACTTATAAAGAAATGCTACATGAAATCCAGAGCAATGCTCTTACAAAAATTGCTATGTGAAGTTTAGAGCAATGGCTCTGTGGTCCCACTGTAAAATATCAGAGGTTCAAGCACCCACGGATTTACCCTCAGCTGGAGTTATTTTCATAGAGGAAAAAGGTCAAAATTATCAAATTATAAGTCAAAAGTCAAAATTATCAAAAAATATCACCCAGTGTTATCACCCAAAGAACACCCACCAGTGTCAGCGTAACCTGTCGGATTACACCTTTTTTTGATTTACAGATGGGGAAACTGGGAGGAGTTTTAACAACTTTTATTCCATTTTTAATCTAATATGAAGCGTATGACTATACAGAATTACATTAGAAGCTGATTATTTCTTAATTACAATACATTATAAGTATTTCTTGGCCTATCAGCTTTAGCCACACCTTGCTGTAGATGCCTCAAAACCAATAATCTAAAATTCCCCCTCATGAGTTCTACTACAATGCACCTTTCACAGCTCTATTTCTCTAAAATATCTAATCTTATTTACAAAACCATCCCTTAAAACTTATTTCTATTCCATTTCTCTCTCAGCAATGTCTGTCCTATTCCATGGCAATTCTCAGTCAACATTTCTCATCTCAAAGTTTCCATACAGATGGAACTGTATGGAAACTGTGTGAACCTTCTGTTAAACTTTAAGAATTTCCTCTAAATCCATTTCCCACAGAAGCAATCACGTGGTTTTAATAGCACTGAGCTTTTCACCACCTTGTCTCATCTCTCTGAATTTTCTTGTTGTGTTTGGTACCCCCTGGCAATGGAATCTGGCATCTCTGATCTGCCCAAGCCTTCCCAGGAGCTTTGGGAATGATTCCTTTCCCTGTTACCTCCAGACCAAAGGAGGGGTGGGCTCTGACAGAAATAAATGTTGATTTATCATGTCCATACACAGGATTTCATTGTGTTTGTGTGTTTGCAGACAGATCCAATTTAAGATTGTCCAGACAGGTACTGAGAACTCTTCCAAAGCCACAGAGTCAAGTGCAAGAAAAGAGATATTTTTTGGGGGGTGTTGACTCCTCCAGCAGAGTCTCACAGGCAAACAAACCCTTCCAGGATTCAGTAAAGCAATTAATTATTTTATTTTTATTATTTTATTCCAGTGAACCAATTCCAGTCACTTTCTGAAAAGAAATGAAGGTTTTTGGCGTGTATTTTAATACTATAAATAAAGGGCAGAACTAAATAGTCCATTGCAGGCAGAATGTACTTTATAAATGTAGATATAATAAATTATAATATCCTCCTCTATGTTATCCCATGGTGGATGTTTATTATCATTCAAAACTAATAACCTCGGCTTCCTTCAGTGAAAAAATGAGCTGCAAGAGCTTTTGTTCACATGCCAACCAAAGAGCTAAATGTGAATATCCCTTCCTCTGACCACATCAATCATTTTATAACCACAGTCAGATCATTTTGCTCTTTCACTCTTTTTTTTTTCCACGCCACAGATTTTATGGGAGGACTGAGAGGCTGAGTTCAAGATGTGACAAATGATCCACCCAGCCACCCCAAAAAGCAGGTGGCAGCCCTTGAGGGGGCTGGCAATTAATGCCATATGTGACATAAAACTGCCCCTAAATGTACCTTCCCCAGCCACTGCTTATCTGTGGGACTGAGGGGACAAAACTTTAAAATTTGAGGAATAAAATTAAATGGAACCAAAATGTGGACCCGATCCTGTTTTCTTTGTTGCCTTTCCAGTTTTTCTAGGTCTAGTGACTTCAATAAAAATTTAGGGTGAAGATGAAACTTCCAGTTTCCTTCTCTAAGAAAAACCCCAAATAGCACACCACAAAAAGCTCCACATAATTCCGTGATGGAGACAAAACATTTGGTGTCTTTTGAGGAGCATTCCAAAGAGAGAGAATTGTAAATCCAGCAGAGATGATGTGGGACTGGTCCCAAGCAGGAATAAACCAGGAAATAAAGCCAAGACAACCCCAAAAAAAACCATCCCTGGCACCCAGGAGGAAATTTGGGGAAATACTGAGGTGGTGCAGGTCCAGTTGTAAATCCAGGGAGGTTCCCAGCCAGGGGAGGTTCTGGAGGCTGCAGGGATGTGAGGAGAGTTTGGGGCTCCTGCTGCACATCTGGCGGGGAGAGCAGCAGCTGCACTGCCCTGATCCGTGGCAGAGGGGGTGGGAGTAGGTGCAGGATCAGGCTGGGTTACAATGTGCCTTTCAAACTTCTCTTCATTTCCTAATCTCCTCTTTCAAAAAGCAAAGAGGGCTGGGAATGAAGAGAAGAATTTCGCTGTGAGCCAGGCAGGCCTTGCTTCCCCTCAGATCTGCCCACCCTCGCCCACATCCAGGCAGGGAGCTCTTCTTACCAGCCACTTTGGTTTTGTTTATTTTTTTTTCTTTTCCCTGAAAATATTTGTGAGAGGGCCTGGGAAGTAGAAACAGCAGAATTTACAATGCCAGGGTGTGGAACCTCACTCACCTGTGTGGTGAACCTGAGCACGACCCAAATCTCTGATCCTTAAACATTAATTAATCAAGCTGTGAGAGATGAATCAAATACATTTAATTGTAAAAGTAAAATGAGTCCATGCTTAAGGGCTTGGCGTAGCTGAGGTCCAGCAGATGGTAATAAGGACATCACATCACTTTGCATTCCCAGTGTGGAGGCTGAAAGGGATTTCTGGCATTTTGGAGGGAATTGGTGCAGAATTGGAGGGTGCTGAAGGTAAAACTGAAGCTGGAACAGGGAAATACTAAAATGACTGGGGCAGAATTCCCTGGCAGAAGCACCTGCAGCCCGGGGAAGGGGCACAGCAGCCATGGTCTGCATGAGAGGAGCAGCTCAGAGGTCTGGAGAAAGAGAAGGAACAAAAGGATAAGGCTGATCCAGGCAAGGAAGCAGTAAAATGAGAATCAATGAAAGAGACAGCAGTAAAACATGCATCTGTGATTTAATCCTGGGTAAAGACCCAGATTAGTGACATCAGACTCTGCTGTTTGTTTGGAGTTTACTCTGGAGCCGTGGCTCCCAAGGCTGAGGCAGCTGGGATGGAGCCCATGGATCCAGCCCAAGGATTTATCCCAGACATGGCTGTTCCTGTGCAGCACAGGCATCAGGCAGCTTTAAAGTTTGGATGGAAAAATTGGCTTTCCAGCCCTTGTGCTCATAAAAATAAAGCTGGCATGAGCTGGCAGGGTGAGGGAATTGAGAAGTTTCATAAATTGTCACATCATTTCGCAGCCACTCAGTGCTTAGCTGGGCCTTGAAGGTCATGAAGGCTAAACATGGGCATTATGCCTCATTTTTTCTGTTGGTTTTTACCCCAGATGGCATTTTATTTCCCAACAAAGGCTGAGTCTGCTTGACAGAATCCCAGAACCATTAAGGTTGGAAAAAAAAAAGATTATGGAGTGCCAGCTGTGCCCCATGGGCACCTTGTCCCCAGCCCAGAGCACTCAGTGCCACCTCCAGGGGACACCTGCAGGGATGGGCACTGCAAAGCTCCCTGGGCAGCCCCTGCCAAGGCCTGAGCTCCCTTTCCATGCAGAAATTCCTCCTGAATTTACACACGGCTGTGTGAGCTGCACAAACTGCACCACTCCTGGACAGATGGGATTGGTGTCACCTGTGGCACCCGGGTTTGGCAAAGCCCAGGAGCTCAGCTGGCATGGCTGCTCCAAATGCAGTTCTGGAATGGGAATTGGCAGCCCCAGACTGGCCAAACATCCCCACCATCCTCTGCCACCTCTGAGAAGAGGTTTGGACTGGCTGGTGTTGGTGTGAGCAGAGAGCAGCTCCCCAGAACCTGTCTGATGGAAGGGATGGGATCAAACCTGGTCCAAAGATCTTCTCCTTTAGATTTTACCTTAACTTTGCACTGGTGACACTCATGGGTACCCCTGGATCCCCGGAAGTGTCCAAGGCCAGGGCTTGAAGCAACCTGCTGTAATGATTGGCATCCCTGACCATGGCAGTGATGCCTCAGTTTTTAGCTTTTCTATTTTTCAGGTTCTGTGCTGCTTTAGTGTGTGGGTCTGGGTTCACATTATGGGATGGTGAGCTCTGTGCACAGAGCAGGGAGACAAAACAATTCCTGCTCCAGCTGGGCACCAAGGACAAATGATCCCAATCTCAGCCCAAGAGCACAAACCCCGTGGGCTGCAGAGAGAAAAACAAGCAGGGTGGGAGTGCCTGGGCTAAAGCTGGAATGGGACAATGAACTGCAAGGTGCAAATGGAGCAGAACTGATCCCAGGGAGAGACCCCGTGCCCGGCCGTGCATTTTGGGGCCATTTTGGTTCATCTTGGGTGCAGCCCTGGCTGGGCTCTGGTGCTGCCCAAGGTGCATCCATGGAGGAGATGCTTTGAATAAATCCCTGCTTTATTCTTTAGCTCTGCCCAGCCTCTGCTCTGGGGCAGCCTGCACAAGGCATCAGCAGGGGGTTCAAGTGTGGTGACCTTTAAGGTCCCTTCCAACCCAAACCATTCTGGAATTTTTGATTTCACACGAAGTTTTAGGTCCTGCCACTTGCATACCTCCAAGGGAGACATTTTACTCCCAGGCTAACAGAGTTCCATGACCCAACCAGCCCAAAGCTGACTGACACAGAGCTCAGGATGCTCGTGGCTTCCTGCACCAGACCTGGGGCACTGAACCTCACATAAAAATCCCTAGAAACACCAAAATGTCATTTTTCCTGGGAGCTGAGCCGTTGTTGGACTTCTCACTGCCACACTTCAACCTGAATTTGCTTCCTTAGCTGTGCCTTTGGCCATGTGTGAAACTCTCCCCACATTTTTGATATTTTCATTTGTTTTTCAGAATGACATCAGCAGAACCAGCACTGTCAGCCACAAGCTCATTCATCTTTCCTGTGGCTCTCAGAGAGTGCCATAATTATTTAGCTTCTTAAAACCTTCACACTCTTACAGCTCTCATAAAGTAGTTATTCAGCTCTTGATATTTTCTCCCCAGCTGTGATGATTTAATCTGGCCTGGGGTTTGAAAGGCTCAGCCAGGAAAATCCCAGAGCGCAGTGCAGCTCATTTATAAGGCTCAGCGTTTCTGCAGTACCCAGCCTGAGCTGGGCTCTCCATCTGCCTTATCTAAACACGGCCATCACACTGCATTTAGGCTTTCATGGGAAGTGAAACCACCACACAGAGCTCCTACATCTGGCCTGGAAATATCATCCTGTATTTGAAACATTTTGTGGCACAGCACGGCATTAATTCAGGTAGGGCGCGTTTGTTTGGGGAGGTTTCGTTCTCCTGCCAGCAAGGGGGAAGCGCTGTGGTCTCCTCACCACAGAAGTTCTCAAAAATAAAACCCCAGAAGGTTAGTTCAGTTCCCTAACTATATAAATCACAGCTTTTTATAAGCATCACAAAGTTGTTCTGAGGCGATTATAACACAGGTGAAATTCCCTTTTTTTCCCGGTGATGACAAAAACCCCAAAATAACTCAGCCATGCAGCGGTGCCATTTTATTTCAGAACCAAGCCCCCTCTGAATTCCCCAGCCAGGAAATTCTCATGATTAAGATGCCTCTTCAAGACATTAAATAACCAATACAGTTTATGCTGCATATTAATGGTCAACAAGACTTTTAAAGTTCAAATTTCACACAGAAATTGCAAGTACAAACTTCTCTCGCTACATATATTTGCTGTTGCTGAGCTAACATTGAAAGACACGTACTAACTTTTTAAATTTCCTGACTTTTATGATTGCTCAATTTTGCAACCTGAACATTATTTTGAAAGTAGGATTGTGTAAAATTTCCCTCAAGGGACTCAGAGAGCTCTGTGCTTTTGAAACATGGCCTTGCTGTAGCTAATTTCCCTCGTTTTGTTGGAGGGTGGTTTTTTTTGTTTTTTTTTTCTTTTTTCCAACCTTGCAGACAGGAGCAAAACTGCAGGACCTCAAAAATAATCAAGTGTTTTTCTGGTACCCTGGTGCCTTAATTTTGTGCATTTGCTGAGTTTTCATTCTGCAGTGCAGGTGCACATCTGCTATGGATCACAGCCCTGTCCAGGAAAGCACTTGACATCCCCAGAACCACTCACAGGCCTGAGGTGAAACTCTTGTTTCAGGGCTGTCCTGGATGGGGGAATATCTTCAGAAATATTTCAAACTGAATTTAATTTTCCTATTGATGCAGGTGGGGTTTAAACAGATGACAAATTACAGGTAATGGCTGCAGTGTTCCCTGAGCAGGAGTGGGAAATGGATCCTTTCTGCCTACATGGAATTATAGAGAAACACGGTAAGAAAGAGAAAATGTGTTCATCGGGAACAATCACAGGCTGTTCCCAGCTTGCCTGGCGTGGCAAGGTGAGAATTGGGTTCTGTGCCCACCACTGCCTGGTTTGCTGGGGGTGAGCAGAGAGTGGGAGTTCCTCCATTAAATGGAATTTTTAGGTGCAAATTCTCCCCTTGCGAGGGGCCTTAGCAATACACAATATTTAAAGTCCCTCCAAAGAGGATTATTCAGTGTCTGGAGGTTAATGCTGGCTCTCCACAATAAGGTGGCTTTTGGAAATGTGAATTTTGACAGCGAAGGAAGGACAACATCCCTCAGCCCAACACAGAGCAGTGCCAGGCACCTGCATCTCACCCAGTCCTCTTCCTCTGGCAGCAAGAATCCCATAAATCCCATAAATCCCGCTCTACACCTGTCTGGGCTGATCTGGTTTTGTTACTGACCTTAAATAACAGAGCAGACACGTTCCCCACAGGAACTCACCCCAGCCCTTGGTGTAGGACCAAGGGCTGCAATGGAAAACCCAAATCTTCTTAAACAACAAATAAATCACTCCTGCTACAAACCCCACAAAATATGGTGGGAGCAAAGGTCTTCCAGAGGGCTCAGTGTCACACAGGACAAAATGATTCCCACTGCTGCAAAAATCTGTACAAGGATGGGAGGTTAAGTTTGGGAAGTGCTGGGAGATGCAGGTTCTTTTCCTTTGAATACCCCTTAATGCCTTCCCTTTCTTCCTTTATTTTCAGAGGAAAACACCAAGCAGCATCCCCCTTTTGCCCACAGAATGAAGGTATTGTTTCCAGTGCCTTTTTCCCAGCATGGAGCAAGTTTTCCTATGGCAGAGGAAGAATTTGCTGGGTCAGCTTTTACAGGGACTCAAGGATTCGACCATTACAGCATCGCGGCCTGATTAATCTGATTATTCCTCATCTCTCACTCCTATTTCCATGGTGTCAACACCCTTTTCAGAGGCAGTCACATCTTCCAGGGAGTTTATCAGTGCCCATCCAGAGGTGGAAAAGAGTGTTTGTTGCTCTGACCGAGCCTAGCACAGGAATTACCCCTCCAGTCCTTCCTTGGAGCTGCGATTCCTGGTGATGAAAGCTCCAGACCTGCTGGCTCCAAGGAGTTACTTTTTACTGGATCAACTTTTCACATGTCATAAAAAGCGGAGCCACACGAGAAATTGAAGTTATCTGTGTAGCCCCAGGTCTCAGGGAGCAAAAGACTTCTAAAGCCAGTGATGTGATTAGGAGAAATAAGGAAATGAAATCATTTAATGGGAATGCACCGTGCGGAGAAGGAATCAATAAACAGTTCCCAGGAGTTATCAGGGGCCATTTAGTGCTTTTTTTTTTGGATCTAAACTCTCTAATCCCTGCCCTTTCTGGTTTATTTGCCCTGCATTCTACCACGTATCACCGGGCTGGGATGCTTCCTGAAGATCCCAGCAGCTGCTCAGCCCTGGGGTGGAGGTGCTGTGGGAAGGTCGAGTTTTCCTTGAATCCCATCTTGGATTCTCCCTGAGAATTCTCTGTCTCTTCACCACTGCTTTAAGGGCTCATTAAGGATATGGAGAGAAGCCTGTTTCCACAGCCACTGAGTTACCTTCCTCTTCCTGTGGATTAATACCTGCTATGGAATAATCATCCTTGCCCAGTAGCAGCGAGTCCATCTGGATGCTGATAGACAAAGCAGTGCCTGGCTGCTGAATCGCTTAGAAAAGCAGCTCTTGCCAAAAAGAAAGGAGGTAATAAAAGCCTACAGGCCTCCTGTGACATCTCTGTGACCTTGCTGTGACTTCAGAGCCTGTCCCTGGATGTTTTCTGAGCTGCCTACCTGGGCTTCTTTGAATGGCACAAAAGGGATGAAGGAGCAGGGATTGGGAACTGTCAGGCCTGAATTCAGCAGCCGCTGATGTCACCCTTCCCTTGGGCAGGCCCTGGGCCAGGATTTTCATCCTGGGTGGTGCCACATTATTCTCCTGTCACTGCTGACAACAAGAAACTTCACAAGGGTGAATGCTGATCCAAAGCTCAGAGAGGAACAAATTACAGACAGAATATGGGCCAGCAGATGCTTTTTACGCCAGGCTGTGTTAAGCAACATCAAAATATTTTGTTTGGTGGTGTCCACCCGAGCTGAGGAAGGTGTGCCAGCAACCAGTGGGGCAGGTTCATTTCTGTCCCTGAACCCCTGTCACACATCTCGATTTTCGACCCTTGTTACAGCCTGTACCCAGTCAGGAGCATGGCTCTCCCCCCTGATATTTATCATTGCTAGAAAAACTCAAAAATGCTTCCCTGAGGGCACAAGTCCTGCTTGCTCTGCTGGAAGCTGAGCCAGGCCGTGCAAAGCTCAGGAAGGCTTCAGGCTTTGCCCTGTTCTCCTGCAGATTAAAAGGCATTATCTGTGGAAGGCACAGAGTTTTACCTGATAACACAAACAATTCACTTTTAACCAGCCTGAATTCCGAAGTCAGGATATCCCTGCAGCCAGTAATTCTGTGTGCCATGGGATCTCACCAAAACCTGAGCCTGAACACATCTGATTTGGGAGATCTGTGTTATGGTTTAGACTGAGTTTACAGCTGAAGCTGAATCTCCACACACTGAAGTCTTTTTGTGTGAGTTTTTCTCATTCTCTGCCTCAACAAATCTGTTTTACCTATGAATGTAAAAATTGGGTTGGGTTAGATCAACAATCAATGTCCCAGCACTGCCAATAGCTGTGGATTAGGAAATAAATAAAAATTGGAAGAGGATGTAGCATGGCCTTTGCAGAATATTGTCCCTACAAGCTGATCATCACAGATTTCCTGACCCTAAAGTGTTACCTGAATGATTCACCTTAATGAGTTTTTCTTTAATTGTTCTCTCCAGCTATTTTTGGAACCCAGGAAGGAGCTTGACGTCAATTATCCTGTGACAAAAGGACAAAAGTCTTTGTTTTCTTAATATTTTGAACCTTTTCCATCCCAGTTTTATTGTGTACTCCTTTCTTTCTGTATTAGAACCATAGAATAGTTTGGGTTGGAAGGGACCTCAAAGATCAACTCATTCCCAAGCCCTGCCATGGCCAGGGACATCTCCCACTAACCCAGGGTGTCATTCCCAGTTTAACATCTCTGTGCTGCTTTTGGAACACAGGTGGAGGACAATCCAGACATGGGATTCATGGAGTTCAAACTGATTTGATATCAGGAGAGAGAAACCAGTTTGGCTTTTTATATTGAAGCTCCATCTCCACCTCTTTCCCCCCCTTTTTCCACCGCTTTCAACCTGCAGTTCTCAGCGTAATAAAAGGTAACAAGCACGAGTTCTTGGCAGATGGAGGGAAGTTATTTAATGCCTGCGGAGAATCTGTCCCCACATGTTTAATAAATGCTTTCTTTCAATAAATGTATACTCAGCTTTAAGGAACATGGAAAACTTCAGGGTTTTTTTTGCATCAAGTGCCAAGATAATAATAATCTGGCAAGTGACTGCTTACTCCAAGTAGTAAAAGGCCAGTGAAGCCAAGACTTGCTGTTACCACTATTTTAATCATTATTTGCTGGTGACCACCAGTCTTCAGTGAAAATTTCAGGTGCCTCTGGTATTTTTCAATTTTTGCGGAGTGCCAGGTGACTCAGGGCCCAGCTCTGCTGCTCTTTCTCACAGAGTTTTATCTGATTGAAAATTAGCCTCCAAAGACTTGAGCTGAAGCAGAAAAACCACTCGTGCTGAGGAACAGCAGCAGAATCTGATCCCATGTTTCTGGTCTCTAAATGGTTTTTGAGTAGCTGGCACCAAGGCTTTACATTCATCTTTAAATACTGGAGGTCTGGGGTTATTACAAAACCTTGGAGGTTTTGTTTTTTTGGTTTTTTTAAAAAATAAAAGTATGTTATTTCTATTAGATTCTGTTTGTAAAAATTACATATTGTTAGGCTGAATAGTGCAACCCCCGAAACGAAAAGTAAATGACAAATTCAGACTTCTGGAATTGTGCAAGTTCCACTGAGAAAATAACCCTGAAACCTCACCAGCCACATCTGTGTATATCACTGCTCAATTATTACCCTTTTACTAGACTGCAGGTTATTTTGCATTACACCCAATGGTCCAGGGGAAAAAGAAAAAAAGCAGCCCTTATTGACAATCATGGGGAAAAAGTTAAATCAATAAAATGAAAAATTATCTGACAATAATTGCAGTTGCAAGGCTTGCTCCTGGGCACACCATGAAAGCAATCTGAACTTCAAACCTCTGTTATTGCACTGCTCCAGTTGAGCTGTACAGCAATCCACTTTAGGCCTGGGAGTGCCAGATGCTGAAATCACTTTTGGGAGAAAAATAGACTAAAAAAAAAAAATAGACAAAAAAATAGACTGAGAGTATTCTAAAAGCAAAGTCTGAACAAGGATGGTGCCTGAGTGGATTTGTGTTACTCTGGAGCTCAGACCAGAGTCACCCACAGAAGGTGTTGCACTTGCTGCTGGCAAGGAGAAATGGGGGTACAGAGATCAAAAAATCATGGAATATCCTGACTTGGGAGGGATCCCATCCAGTGCCAGCCCTGCCCTGCCCAGAGCCCACCCAGCCCACCCTGGGCATCCCTGGCAGCGCTGGCCAAAGGCTCCTGGAGCTGTGGCAGCCTCGGGGCCGTGCCCATTCCCTGGGCAGCCTGGGCAGTGCCAGCACCTGTCAGAACCCAGGACATCCCTCTGGCTGCCCTGGGTGATTCGAGACCCTGGCACGGGGCTCAGAAACCTTGGCACAGAGTCAAAAACACCTGTGCCTTCCATTTTAGCCCATGGAGACAATTACCGACTTTGTGTGAGGAGTTACAAGCCACAAGAGTTTGAGTAGAATGATAGTGAATTTGTCACAAGGTGAAAAAGTAGAATTTTGGGGATTTAGAATGGGGGTTCAAGAGGCAAGATGGAGGAATCTGGGCGTGTCCTGTCCTTCATCTTCTTCTTGTCCTCCATCTTCTGCTGGGATGGTGGCACTGTTTGATTGGTTTATGGTAGAAACAGACTGTCTAACATAGGTGATAGGTATTGGAAAATTATTGTAAATAAAGTACAGTAGTTCTTAGTTCTTAAAGCTAACACCACCCCAAGGGCAGTGGCTGTGCCAAAACCTGACCTGCAGGACAGATCTCAGCAGGTCAGAGAAAGAACGGAACAGATAAGAGAAAATAAACAACCCTGAAAAGCAGAACCAACAAATCTCAACTTCTTCAGTCACAGGGCTGGGAAAAAAGAGTCTTTCTGATACCTTGGGAGCCATTTCAACCACAGAAACCTGAGAGCACCCTCTGGGGGAAGAACCTTTCCCTAAAACCCAACCTAAATCCCTCCAGGCCCTGCTCCAGCCCTCCCTGGGCGCTGTCCCTGTCCCAGAGCAGAGACTGGAGCTGTTTCTTGGAGGAGTTGTAGCCCCTGAGGAGTTTCCCCTCAGTCTCCTCCAGCTGGACATTCCAAGCTCCCTCATCTGCTCCTCTTCCCTTCCAGACCCTTCCCCATCCTCCTATCCCCCCTTTGGGTGCTCCCTAATAATTTTTTATCTTTCTTGCGTTTGGTCACACCCAAGACTGGGAGGGGTGCTTAGAACTGATTCCCACATTTCCCATTTCCTGAGGAGGAAACTTCTCCAGACGGAGCTGAGATCCTTTCTGAGGGCACGAATTTGAGCCCAAATCTTCCTGGCCACACCCCAGCAGCAATTCTTCAGGACAGGCTCCACGATGTGGTCTCAAATGTCAGCCCAGTGAGGGAAGCCGAGGCAAGCAAAGCTTTGTGCTGTGGCGGTGGCTGCATCTCCCTCTGTCTGGGAAGCCTCCCAAAAGACAATTACAGTAATTCCAAAATGAGGCCAAGAGAGCGAGCGCTGCTCTTGAAGGATAATTGCAAAGTCAATAAGGGCGCACACAACATTTGCAAATTTTACAGACATTTAAAAAAAGGAAAATGAAACCACTCTTGTGACCCACAGACATTTAAAAAAAGGAAAATGGGACCACTCTTGTGACCCACAAGTTTTTCCAGCAAGAGCTCAGAATCAAAAAGAGCCAGGATAATCTTATTAAACCCTTCTAATTGCATCCTCTTCTGATACACACGACACAAACATGTATTAATCACCTACACATTTGCATTTTCTCTGCATTACCTGGCTTTTCAAGACTGCTGAGCCCAGAAAAGGGTTTCATTTCAATCTGCAGCACAAGGCTGCAGGATATCAATGAGCTGATAAAATGTTCCATGTTCAGCACAGCCTGAGTGGAAGGCCTCACCAACTTCTCTGAAATGCCAGATTTCAAACCCTGCCTTGAAGTGACTCTCCGCTGTGTGACAGTGGTCACAGGGGTTTTCAGGATGAGAGGACAGACGAGGATTGGACTCCATATTTCAGAAGGCTTGATTTATTATTTTATGATATATATATATATATTACATTATAACTATACTAAAAAGAAATAGAAGGAAAGGTTTCCTCAGAAGGCTAGCTAAGCTAAGAACAGAAAAGAATGAATAACAAAGGTCTGTGGCTCGGACAGAGAGCGAGAGCCAGCTCTGCCGTGACTGGTCACTAAATCCAAACATCCACACAAGACCAACCATGGATCCACCTGTTGCATCCCACAGCAGCAGATAACCATTGTTTACATTTATGTTTCTGAGGCCTCTCAGCTTCTGAGAGGGGAAAAAATCCTAAAGAAAAGGATTTTCACAAAAGATGTCTGCGACACAGCTGAGCGGTGACTCTTTCCATGTGTCAAAAGTGGTGTGAGGCCCATGCCAGAGGAAAGCCACAAGGACAATCTGTGATAAATAACCTGGAAAATGTGCTGCCTTGTCAAGGATCCGTGCCATGGATCCTGTAGGAGCTGACAGCACCTCAGCAGCAGGGAAGAGACCGCCTGGGAGAAGGTGAACTGGTGGGAGTGGGCAGGAAGGCTCTGCAGAGGGATCTGCACAGGCTGGATCCATGGGATGAGGCCACCACAACCCCAGGGAGCTCCAGGATGGGCAGAGGGGCTGGAAAGGCCCTGGGGGTGCTGTGACAGGGGCTGGACATGAGCCCAGGGGTGCCCAGGGGGCCAAGAGGCCCCTGGCAGCTGGGCTGGGTGAGGAATTGTGTGTCCAGCAGGAGCAGGGCAGGGATTGTCCCTCTGGGCTGGCTCTGAGAGCCCCTCCAGGGCTGGGTCCAGTTCTGCTCCTGCAGGAGAGCCCTGGAGGGGCTGGAGCGTGTCCAGGGCAGGGAATGGAGCTGGGAAGGGGCTGGAAAACTCCTGAGGGAGCTGGGAAGGGGCTGGAGAGTCCCTGAGGGAGCTGGGAAGGGAATGGAGAGTTCCTGAGGGAGCTGGGCAGGGGCTGGAGAGTTCCTGAGGGAGCTGGGAAGGGGCTGGAGAGTTCCTGAGGGAGCTGGGAAGGGGCTGGAGAGTTCCTGAGGGAGCTGGGAAGGGGTTGGAAAACTCCTGAGGGAGCTGGGAAAGGGCTGAGCCTGGAGAAATGGAGGCTCAGGGAGTGTAGCAAAAAAAGGGAGAAGCCACCAGGTCTGCAGGAGCTGTGGTTTCATCTCTGCTGTCAGGATTTCCCCTCCTGCAGCTCAGGTGTGTAGCAGTGATATTTTCTGAAAAATCCCTTTGCCAGGATTTTTTCTCCTGAGAAGCGGGGAAGCCTCAGAAACAAAATGTAAGCAATGGTTATCTGCTGCTGTGGAATGCAACAGGAGCATCTGTGATTGGTCTCCTGTGGTTGTTTCTAATTCATGGCCAATCACAGCCCAGCTGTCCGGACTGTCTCAGTCAGTCACAGGATTTTATTATCATTCCTTTTCTATTCCTTGCTAGCCTTCTGATGAAATCCTTTCTTCTATTATTTTAGTATAGTGGTCTATAATATAATATATACCATAAAATAATAAATCAGCCTTCTGGAACATGGAGTCAAGATTCTCATCTCTTCTCTCATCCTGGGACCCCTGTGAACACCACCACACGGGTGGATGTGGGCCTAAGGCTCCCACTGCTCTCTCTGCTTCAGGAAACCAAAATAACAACAGGAAAACCCAATTTCACCTCCAGCTAGCCAGGAAATCGAGCCACTCGTGTTTGGATGTGGAACTTGGTTGAGCAAATTAGGCTTTCATCACCTTCAAGTTAAGCTATTGCAAGGAATACACTGTCAAGGTGGAGTCAGGCACAAAAAGGGACTCAGAACCCATGGCTTGTTCAGATTTGTCTCCTGAGTCAGACATGCAAAAAAAAAGCACTTCACACCAGTGCCCTGAACTCCTGGTCCAGTTAAAGGTTCACCAATCTTGTCTTTCGTCTGTAAGATCTCAAAATGGCCCAAGTGTGGCTCACAGAACTCACCATTCTTCCTTCTTGCTCTGTAAGGAAGAGGGGTCAGCAAGGGCAGCAGTCACCATTTTCTAAAACATCAACAGACATTATGAGGAAAAATCTGTTCCTTATGAGGATGGGGATGCCCAGAGCAGCTGTGGCTGCCTCTGGATCCCTGGAAGTGTCCAGGGCCAGGTTGGAAGGAGCTTGGAACAACCTGGAACACTGGAAGGTGTCCCTGCCATGGCAGGGGCAGCACTGGGTGAGTTTTAAGGTCCATTCTAACCCAAACCATTCTGGGATTCCATGATTTAGGAGCATTTATCTTCCAGCTTTGCAGTGGCTTCATCCTCTACCACTCTGTGAAAATTTTACCCATGAGAGGAATCTGGAATTTTGAAGATCTCATGTGCAGGGAAGAGGGGTTCCCAACAGCTGAGCCCAACTCCAGAGAAGAATGGTTTGAATGAAAAGCAAAGATTTAGGGTCCCACCTCCCCATGATGTTCTTGGCATCAGAAAGCAGGTGGCAGGCACATTTCCTGAGGACAGATAAAATAATCTCCCCTGGCCTCCTGGAGCTCAGGGAAGGTGACAGGTTGGTGATTAGGTCCTCCCTGGAGCTGCCTCATGGCCCCACTGTGGAAGGTTCAGGAGTTTACTTGGCTTCTGTGCTTCATGCAGAGTTAAAAACCCCACAAAAAGTTCTTTGTGTGTGGAAGTATCCCCAAGGACAGGAGATAACATTTTCCAAACCAGTGAAGTACTGGAGGAGCTACAACATTTCCATAATAGTTCCTACCACAGGATTCAGCAGAAATATTCACAGAGTGCCTCTGACTGTACATTGAAACAACAATTACTCCATAAAAAACTCACAGAAAATTCTATTATTTTCCTTAAATTCAAGCTTTTCCTTCTTTTCCTTTTCAGTGATCTGGGGATTTGAGAAAAGAAGCTGTTGGTACAATGACCCACGACTCCTTGTCTTGAGAAGCAGCAAGGGAAAGAAAAGAAATCTCATTATAGATGAGGATTGTAGAACTCAGACATAAAGCAGGGAAAAGGAATAATAAAAAACACCAGATGGGAGTGAAAAGAGAATGTGACAAGAGATCCACAGCACCTGCCACAAGGGAAGAGGAGGCAATTCCTGGAGCAAAAAAGGGATGTGGGGCAGGGGACGGAGGGCAAGAGCTCGAGATGTGTGAAACACATTTGGGCTGCAGTGATGTTCTCCCTTTCCTACTGTTCCTCTTTGTAGCTGCTCCCCATGACTCACACGTCTCATTTTGCCTCTCTCTCAGGGCTCTTTCCTCGTTAAAAAGGCTGAATTTTAAAACATCTTGAGGACAAATGGAGCCAAACGTGTGATGGTTGCCGTGGCTTGAAGTGAGCAGAGATAAATGTAAAGGACAGACTGAAAAACCAACAGGAGATGTCTCTGGGGGCTCTGTCAGGAAGGTCTTTTGATCAGACACTTGCAGGAACCTGAAAATCAGGATTTTCCCATCCTGAAAAGTGGCAAGGAAAAAATAATAACTGCTGATCTCCTCTAGTTAAGGCTGGTGGGGTAGAAAAGATCAATCCCTTTGTATTTGTCCGCTGTACAACTGTTATTCTCTGATTTTACCCTCTACCTTTCTTAACATGTTCAAAACTTGCAAGAATCTTCTAAGTGGTTTGGATATAATAAATTCTTTTGTTTTGGGAGCCAAGGTCTTCTTGTCTTACTCACAAAGAATAGTCCAAGTACCCAACCTGCAGTCCAAGAAAGTGGATTTTTACTCTGTAATGCAAACCCTGTGACTGATTGAACTGCCCCTGCACTTCATACACTGCATGCCATGCTCCACATTTATCCTAAACCCATCTTTTACAGCCCACTCTAAAAATTCTTATTAATTCAACAAGGAACGACAAAACTTCCACCATCTTTATCACTACTGGCTGTCATTGTTCAAAAAAGCAAAGTTTAACCAGTGTGGTAGCAGAGCAAAAACGGGGTTGGTTTCCCATCACATTCAGTTCCCAAGGAAGAAATGGTTGGAGCAAAATCTGTGTTGGTTCCCCATCCCGTTCAGGTCCCAAGGAGGAAATTCATGGAATTATTCTTGCAGTTATTCCATGACCAGTTTCGTTTTGAGCTGTGGGGATAACATGTGAGGGGCAAAAAAGAAGGGGCAGCTTCACAGAACCTGAATATTTTCTTTCTGCAGCTTCTTTCACATCAACTGCAAACTTGTTTTTGTGGCTAGAAATGGTTCCAAAGAGATTTTGGGCAGTTCTGGTGTAGGAAATTCAGCCCGAATGCCAAGATTTGAGCAGATGGGGCCAATATTTAACACAAGAGAGTAAGACAGAGGACACCAGGAGGAATTTCTTCCTGGAAAAGGTGGTAAGGGTTTGGAAGGGGCTGCCCAGGGAGCTTTGCAGTGCCCATCCCTGGTGGTGGCACCTGGAGGTGGCACTGAGTGCTCTGGGCTGGGGACAAGGTGGGGACCAGGCACAGCTGGCACTGCATGGGCTGGCAGGGCTTAATGGAGAGTGGAAGGGTAAAGATCCAGCTGGGGAATATTGAACAATAATCTGAATTTTGGGTGACTGACAGCAATGATTTTTTGGTTGCTGAGTATTGGAAATGGTGGCTTTGAGCCAGTGTTTACAAACAGCTCTGAGAAAGGAATCTTTCTCTCTCTCTGTGTGTGGAAGTATCCCCAAGGACAGGAGATAACATTTTCCAAACCAGTGAAGTACTGGAGGAGCTACATCATTTCCATAATAGTTCCTACCACAGGGTTCAGCAGAAATATTCACAGAGTGCCTCTGACTGTATATTTAAACAACAATTACTCCATAAAAATTCAGGAGGAGTGAGTTTTTCACAGGCAGGATTGTGAAAAATCTCAGCCTGGGGTTGAATCCATGTCCTCAAACACTCTAAGTGGATCCTTCTGTATAATAAGGGCTTTTCCAAATCATTTTCTTCCTCCTGGGAAAAGGAGGAATATGAGGAAACCTTCAGCTATCACCACTGCTAAGCACACACTTCAGTTTGCTTTCTGACAGGAAAAGGATTTAAGGCTCTGCCTCTTCTCTCACACAAATTAATTATCACCTCTTTTATCTTTAAGCAAACTTAGGATAGACCCGAGGAGAAGGACAGAAATATTGTACTGCAAAGGCAATATTGACATGATTATTAAAGCTGGAAAAGTCAGGCAAGGTGGGATGAAGGTGAAAAATCTCCATCAGCCAGACCCAGAGATTCACGGCAGCAACCCTTGCCTGGAAAAGGAGGGGTGAGGAATAAGAGCTCTCACTCAGACTCATCATTTGTTATAGTTTGGGGGGTTGGTTTCATTTCCCCTTCCTTCTTCTGAGATTAAGAGTAAATTAATTAATTAAATTTAATTTATCTGTGCAGGATGCAACTGGTTCAAGTCTTTGCCCCCTTGCACCTTTTACCCAGGTATTGAGTTACAGCCAGTTAAATACTCCCATCATCATTATCTATGATAACAACCATAACCACAAGAATTTCTTATCAAACACACTGATTTTATGTGTGTGCATAATTACACTAAATAAAAAATGTCCCACTTCTCCAAAATGCAGCCCAATCTTGAAAACTGAATATGAAAAAGAAAACATCAAGATTTGTGGCAAGTGTTTTTAGCCCACCCCAAAACTCCAGTAGTTATAAACTGCTGGAAGGTTAAGTGCAGCATGGGAGGCAGCAGAAATTAAGTTCAGGTGTTATTAATTTTTGTTACAGACCTTTTACCCTTAAAGACTGGGATATGAAGCAGGGAAAGAGAGGTGCTTGATTTGTTTGGGTTGTTCAGGACAGGATAGGATAGACAACCCTCAGCTCTGCTTTGCTGGGAATTAAAATGCAGAAGAGAGTGGGAAAAAGCAGGTTCAGACTTAGTCCTTCTGTATTTGGGGGAAGGAGGGTTAGAAGAGTGTAGTTCTGTAAAAAAAATCATATAATTTACTCACTTCTCCTTGCAAGGGCTCTGGTTTACACAGAAGTTTTAAAGTTCCCCAGTTTTCTGGCTGTGGCTGCCTTCACTGAGCCAAACTGCTCTGTAGCTGGAGAGAGAGCTCATGTGAGGATGGCTTTGGCTCCCAGCTCCCTTTTTGCTCTTTAATGTTTGCTTCTTGCTCTTCCCAGAACCTGAAAGAGAAAAGATTTTCCTCTGCTCATCTCTGTTGGGACAATGGGATGAGCTAAAGCTGAGGAAATTTGGGGGTGGGGAGCTGTAATTAATCATTTCTTAGGGAGATGAGGGGGTTTGGGTAATTGGTGTGAGAGCTGGGACCCACATTCTGCACCCACCTCCCTCTGAATGTCCTGTACAGCTCCAGGGGCTCCTGGGTTGGGTTTCAGCAGCTTTCCCAATCCTCAGGATGATCCCAACCCTTCATCACTTGGGCCGCAACAGGGAGAAGGTTTGACAGGGCGAGAACGGCCTCAGGCTGGGCCAGGGCAGGCTCAGCTGGGCCAGCAGCAGGAATTTGCCCATGGAAAGGGAGCTCAGGCCTTGGCAGGGGCTGCCTAGGGAGCTTTGGTGTCCCCTGGAGGTGGCACTGAGTGCTCTGGGCTGGGGACAAGGTGGGGGTCACAGCTGGCACTTGGTGACCTTGGATCTCTCTTCCAGCCTCACTGAATCTGAAATTCTAAGTGCATGGATTCATTAAGAGGTGGGCTGAAAATTTGAGTTTCCTGCAGAGCAGGGAGCATCACTGTGGTGAGCTGTGCTGTGTAGTGAATGCAGCTCTGCTGCTGCAGCTTTTCCCACCCTGGAAGCATTCCAAGCACAGTTTTCTCTGCCTTGCTGCCTATTTTCATAAAATGCTCAGGAACTTGGTATCTCAGAAGCTCCTGCTCTCTCAAGGCTGGTTGATGAGCTCAAAATGAACAATAAATGTGTGTTTCAAGCACAGTTACAACTGCTCTGCTCTAGTCTGTGGGAAAAGTGAGATCCAGGTCAGAAGTTTATCCCAAACAATGACCTAACAGGGAGTGTTTGTGAGAGACAAACGCATTTTTATTGATGACATTTGCTATTTCAATCATATAATTATGGATATGACTCAGGAACTGAGATGCCCTTGTGTCTTGATTTTCTGTAAGTACTGAGGACTTGTGAAGGAAGTTTGGTTATTACTTAAAAATATATATATAAAAATATATATATAGCCTGAGTAGAGAAGAAGGGCAGGGGGATCTCTCAGAGGTTTAATTTTGTATTGTGTTTGCCTCTATTATAAAATTGTTAACATACTCTCTCCCTCCCCTGGAAGAGCAATGGCAGTATTTAAAGCCACTTTTACAATTTTCATCCTGTGTCTAAATCCTCCCTCATCCTGCTGCCTCCTTCCAGGCCTGAGCTTTTCCCCAGTATTCATTACCCCTCTCCAACGAATAAAACACCCCACACCTGCGAGTGGAATTTCATCTGGGCAGCAAAAATGGAAACTTGGTCCGGGTGGAGAAGGGTTTGTGCAGCTCCTGCCACTCTGAGGGGCATTGCTGCAGCGAGGAGCGAGCTGAGGATGTTAAACTGAGCACTCTGCACTGGCACAGAGCTTGGAAAATAATGCCAGGGGGCTCAGGTTACTGCATCAGCATTAGAAATGCAGGCCAGTGGATCTTAACAAGGTGGATGTTCCCTATTCCCCTTCTGGAATAGCTGGGAAAAGGTGAGCAGGTTTTTGTGGCTGCAGAGTGTGAGTTAATAGCCTCAGTTCTTGAGCTCCCCTGCTAATTACAGCTCCCTTCATCCCTGTACTGTAAAGTTTCACCCAAACACTTAAAGCAGAGTGGGAAAAAACCATCACAAGAGCAGCACGGACCAAACCTGCAGGAGCAGCAGACTCAGCACCTGCACTCTGTGAATTAATAAGTTCTTGGGCTTTATTACAGGCTGGCTCTGTTTGGGTTAGTGCTTGGCAGAGCTGTGTTCAATTTGTACTCAGCAGTGTGTGAACCAGTTCTCTGGATCCTTTCAAACAGTTTCTGCTCCTTCAGAACTGTCTGCACTTGTCCAAAAGCTAAGAAGGCTCCAAGAAACTTTGGCAACCTGTGATGTGAACAGAGCACGAGAAAATGCTCTCCAAAACCTGAAGTTTGTACAGAAATAAGGTGGCACTTTCTGCAAAATGAAACTTTGCACATCTGGGCATCTCTGGGCTGACTTTCATTTAGATGCAGAGGATGCTGTGCTATTATTATGAATAATAATATTTATTTAAAAGTCTGAGCCTTTCACAGCTGGACCTAAAATTCAGTGCAAGCTTCTGATGTTGACTTGTGCAGCCGTGGCAGGGAAGCTGTTTAGAAGCAATCAGTGAGGTACCAAAAAATTCCTTTGGCTGGTGCTGTTTAGTTACAAACAACAGGAACAACACCAGGCGGCTGAAACAGCCCGCTGTGCTCACAGCAGGCTGGAATAAACTCTCTATTTCCTTAGGTGAAAATAAAAAATAAATAAATAAATAAAAATCACTCCCACTCCTCTTTCCCTGAAGTTTCATACCCTCTTAACACATGGTGTTGCCTCATTTTTTTTCCAGTTCTTAATTAGTCAGGAGAAGAGGAATCTTTATTTGGAACAGCACTAAGCAAACATCCCACTCTTATAAACTCAGCCTGAGGAGGAGCTGGAATTTTTTAAAACCCTAATTAAAACATAAGCTTATATATTTCATCCTGCTTTATAGATAATCGGGTTTACATTGCTCAGGAAAATAGGTTTTGTTATCCGTTCTCTCTCATCTGTGCATTTAACAGGAAAGACAAGAAGAACCTGTTCTCCACCCTGTGACTTACCTGCAGCTCTGGCATCCCAGCAGCTCTTCAGGAGCATCAGCAGAGCTTGTGGAGATGATCCCTGCTGGGTTACAGGAGCTGGGGAGTGGCACCATCACCCCCTTGGATAGCCAGGAGGTGCTCCATGTTCTCTGTGGAAAATCCGTGGCAGGCAGGGAAATGCTCAGCCCACGCCAGGGCTGTGCTGCTGTGTGGAAAGTGAAGAGTGATCCTGTTTCTGCATCAGCTGCTTCCCTACAGAGATGTGACACGGAGCCCTCGGAGGTGACATGGATCCCTTGGAGGTGCCATGGATCCACTGGAGATACAAGGATCCCTTGGAGGTGACGTGGATCTCTTGGAGGTGACGTGGATCACATGGAGGTGACACAGATCATCAGGAGGTGACACAGATCCCTCAAAGGTGCCACGGATCCTTTGGAGGTGCCATGGATCCACTGGAGATGACATGGATCCCTTGGAGGTGATGTGGATCCCTTGGAGGTGCCATGGATCCACTGGAGATGACACAGATCCCTCGGAGGTGACACAGATCCCTCGGAGGTGACACAGATCCCTTGGAGGTGCCATGGATCCATTGGAGATGACACAGATTCCTCAGAGGTGACGTGGATCACCAGGGGGTGACACAGAGCCCTCGGAGGTGACACAGATCCCTTGGAGGTGCCATGGATCCCTTGGAGGTGATGTGGATCCCTTGGAGGTGCCATGGATCCACTGGAGATGACACAGATCCCTCAGAGGTGACGTGGATCCCTTGGAGGTGACACAGATCCCTCGGAGGTGACACAGATCCCTTGGAGGTGCCATGGATCCATTGGAGATGACACAGATTCCTCAGAGGTGACGTGGATCACCAGGGGGTGACACAGAGCCCTCGGAGGTGACATGGATCCCTTGGAGGTGACATGGATCACAGGGAGGTGACATAGAGCCACTAGAGGTGATGTGGATCACGAGGAGGTGACACAGATCCCTTGGAGGTGACACGGATCCCTCAGAGGGGACAGGGATCCCTTGGAGGTGACACAGATCACCAGGAGGTGCCATGGATTCCTTGAAGGTGCCATGGATCCACTGGAGGTGACACAGATCCCTTGGAGGTGACACGGATGCCTCAGAGGTGACACGGATCCCTTGGGGGTGCCACGGATTCCTTGGAGGTGACACAGATCACCAGGAGGTGCCATGGATCCCTCAGAGGTGACAGGGATCTCTTGGAGGCGACATGGTTTCCTCAGAGGTGCCATGGATCACCAGGAGGTGACACGAATCCCTTGGAGGTGCCATGGATCGACTGGAAATGACACGGATCACCAGGAGGTGCCATGGATCACCAGGAGGTGACACAGATCCCTCGGAGGTGACACAGGTCCCTTAGAGGTGACACTGGGTGACATGGATGACCAGGAGGTGACATAGATCCCTCAGAAGTGACATGGATCCCTTGGCAGTACCATGGATTCCTTGAAGGTGCCATGGATCCCTCGGAGGTGACACAGATCCCTTGGAGGTGCCATGGATCACCAGGAGGTGCCCTGGATCCCTTGGAGGTGATACAGATCCCTTGGAGGTGGCATGGATCCACTGGAGATGACACAGATCCCTCGGAGGTGCCATGGATGCCTTGAAGGTGACACGGATCCCTTAGAGGTGACACGGATCCCTTAGACATGACATTGGGTGACATGGATGACCAGGAGGTGACATAGATCCCTCAGAAGTGACACGGATCCCTCGGAGGTGCCATGGATCCATTGGAGATGCCATGGATCCATTGGAGGTGCCATGGATCCCTCGAAGGTGACACGGATCCCTTGAAGGTGACACAGATCACCAGGAGATGCCACGGAGGACGAGCCCAGCAGCTTGCAGAGATCAGGGTTCCAGGAGCCCTCCAGAGCAGGAATTCCAAGCACCCCTTCCCACCTCGCAGTGCCCTGGGACAGATTTGCTGAGGAGGAGCCCGGTGTCAGTGCCCAGCTGGGAGGACACGACCCAAGCTGTCTAAATTTGTCATGGCAGGGAGGTGGCAGAGAGCAGAGCGTGCCTGCCCCGGGCGGGTGCAGCGCTGGAAAATGGAGCATCGGGTTCAGCTGATTGTTTACAGTCTCCTGGAGACCAGGGGCTGGGACTTCTGCAGGGATGGGCACTGAAATGGAGACAACACCACAGCTGGGCAGGACTGGCTGAGATGGGCTCACTTCAGGCTAATATCCATGATTAATTCCCTTTTTCCCTACAGCAGGGTGGGTTGTGGCAGGGAACTCGGCCGCAGGATCAGACCAGGATGAGTAATTGATTTTCCTATGCCTCAAACCCAACAGCAGAGCCCCTGGTTTTTTTGTAACATGAACTTGGAGGGATGTAGCTAAACTGAGGAAGAAAGTCATATTGAAAGAACGTACATGAAAATATTTTGCCTCCACTTTTTCTTGTTCCTTTCTCCTGCTACGTTCCCCTACGAGGAGTCACTTCCCTTTTCAGGAAGGTGTGTTGAGTTCTCTTATCCCGCTCAAACCCTAAAGGGCACTTGTCATCTGCACCTGGAAAATAGCTGGAAACCGTGGCCAAAATAGGGATGGAACAAGGAAGAGGCTCAGCTTTCTCTGTGTTAATCACAGAGTGATTTGTGTCAGAAGGGACCTTAAAGATCCTCTTATTCCAATCCCCTGACGTGAGCAGAACTTTCCACTCCCCCGGGGTGCTCCAGGCCTCACCCAGCGCGGCCCTGGGCGCCTCCAGGGATCCAGGGGCTGCCACACTTCAGGCCCTGCCCGATGGCCGAGAGCCGGAGAGCTGCAAAAGGTTTCTGTGAAGCGTTTTTAGGGGGATTTTTGCCAGCGCAGGAGACAAGGCCGTGCTTTCCCCAGACCCCACTAGGTGTCAGTGTGCTCTGCGGGTCCGGGAGATGCTCCGAGCTGAGCTCGGACTGCTCCGGTTTCCAAGGGAAGTTGTGCTGTTGTTGTTGTTGTTGTTGTGTTCCTGCCTTTGGGAATCACAGACCCGCCAAGGTGGAAGAGCCCTCCAGGATCACCCAGTGCCATCACCCCAATCCCTGTCCCCAAGGGCACATCCAGACTGCTCTGGGACAATTCAGTGACTCCAAACCTCCCTGGGCAGCTCAGCCCAAGGCCTGACCACTCTGCCAGGGAAATTTTCTGTGCCAATCTCCAACCTGAGCCTGCCCTGGTGCCATTTGAGGCCATTTCCTCTCCTCCTTTCCCTGCCCCTCCTGTCAGGAGCTGTGCAGAGCAATGAGGTCCCCCCCGAGCCTCCTCTTCTCCAGGCTGAGCCCCTTCCCAGCTCCCTCAGCCTCTCCTCATCAGATCCATGTTCCAGCCCCTTGCCAGCTGTGTTCCATTCCCTGGACACACTCCAGCCCCTCAATGTTTGAAATGAAGAGCCCAAAACTGGGCACAGGACTTCAGTGTGGCCTCACCAGAGCTGAGCACAGAGGGAATGGGCACTCGGATGGGGGAGCACACATTTGGGGATGCCTTGGGGTGGTTGAGTCTCATACATGGACAACCCTTCCCAAAGGAATGGGCTTGAAACCCTGAACAGTCTTGGGAACATTGCAGACACCAATATCTGAACTGGAAACCTCAATATCTGAACTGGAACTGTGCTTGTTCACCACCAGGCCCCATCGCCCAGAAGCATTTGTTAAAGACTCTCCCAATATTCTTCTGGAATAAGAGGCTGTAAGAGGCTCTGTTTTGTTGATGCCTTGTGAAGGCTGAGCTGGAGCAGAGGCTGGACAGAGCTACAGAATAAAGCAGGGATTTATTCAAAGCATCTCCTCCATGGATGCACCTTGGGCAGCACCAGAGCCCAGCCAGGGCTGCACCCAAGATGAACCAAAATGGCCCCAAAATGCACGGCTGGGCACGGGGTCTCTCCCTGGGATCAGTTCTGCTCCATTTGCACCTTGCAGTTCATTGTCCCATTCCAGCTTTAGCCCAGGCACTCCCACCCTGCTTGTTTTTCTCTCTGCAGCCCACGGGGTTTGTGTGTAGCCATGATATTTTCTGAAAAATCCCTTTGCCAGGATTTTTTCTCCTGAGAAGCTGAGAAGTCTCAGAGGAAAAGAAGAGCAATGATTATCTGCTACTGTGGAATCCAACAGGTGCATCTATGGTTGGTCTCATGTGGTTGTTTCTAATTAACGGCCAATCACAGTCCAGCTGTCTCGGACTCTCTGGTCAGTCACAAGATTTTATTATCATTCCATTCTTTCATTTCCTTTCAAGCCTACTGATGAAATCCTTTCTTCTCTTAGTACAGTTTTAATATATCTTTTGCTTTTAATATAATACAGATCATAAAATAATAAATCAGCCTTCTGAAACATGGAGTCAAGATTCTCGTCTCTTCCCATGTCGGGGCTGCCTGAAAACTTCCACATTTGTGCTCTTGGGCTGAGATTGGGATCATTTGTCCTTGGTGCCCAGCTGGAGCAGGAATTGTTTTGTCTCCCTGCTCTGTGCACAGAGCTCACCATCCCATAATATGAAGCCCAGACCCACACACTAAAGCAGCACAGAACCTGAAAAATAGAAAAGCTCAGACCTGAGGTATCGTTGTGAATGCTGCCACTGGAAGGATCCTTTGGGAAGCCCGAGCCTTCCAAGGGCAGGTCTTTGCATCAGCCACTGAGCTCCCCAGCCCTGCAGAGGTCAGGGATGTTTGTGCCTGATGCCTTTGGTGCAAATCATTCCAAAGTGAAGAACTGGCCCAGCATTGGATCCAGATGTGGCTTCAGACTCCCCGACCCTCCCTGTCCGTGCTGGACGTGTTGGAGCTTTGCTCATCCCATGTTCTGGGCCTGCCTCAATCACAGACATTTCACTCTTGATTTATTTTAAAAAAAAATTTAAAATTCCCACTGCCGCTATATCATCAACTCCCGGCAGATCTATAAAAATTTACTTGTTGTGCTGTTTCAAGGGACTGTCTCTCAAATAATATTAATATTCCTGAGGTTGGTATTTAACAAAAAAAATCTGGGTCAAACCATTGCTGGTGACAAGGCAGGAAAGGATCCCTCCTTCAGATGTTTGATGTATATCTGAACTGGAAGTTTGGCAGAGCCTTCCCAAATCCTGAACAAGTATTTGGGTCAGGTATTTGAGCATTTTTCTCTTTTATTTATCCCATGATGGATGCACAGGGCCAGCCTGAGATGCTCTCTAAGGGAAGAGCTGTGCTGTTCAATGTAAAGCAGATTAGGGGATGTAAATTCAAACTGAAATGCAGCAACAGGGAAATATCCACCCCATTGATCTCATCACCACAGAAAATATTAGGGGAAATTCCTGAGCTGACCAGGCTTTCTGGACTGTGCAAGGTCTCCCCAAGGTGATGATGCACTGGATCCCTAAATAGCATCCCTAAATTAAAACTTAGAAAATCTTTCTGTTTCAGCAAACAGCAGAGGTGTGTGATCAGCTATTTGTATAATCATTCAGTGGCAATGCTCTGAAATATAGAGGATATTTAGAAATTATTAATTATTTTAAGTATTTCAATAAAACCTGTTCCTCCCACAAGGCATAGAAACATTCTTCTGCCCAGCAGAACACTGACATGGAATTTTTTTTTAAACTCTGAAGCCCTTTCACAGAATACCAGAGTCACTGAGGCTGGAAAAGCCATCCCAGTCCAGTTTGTGACCAATCCCCACCTTGTCCCCAGCCCAGAGCACTGAGTGCCACATCCAGGCCATCCTTGGACACTCCCAGGAGGAATTTTCCACAGCAATGTGCCCTCATGGTGCTGCACAATTCCTATATCACAATATTTCTCATTCCTGGTGTTGCTGTGACATAATTTTCCTCTTGGGGCTGGATTTTCATGAAGAGAATCCTCAAAACCCCACAGGCTAAGAACCCACAGCAGACACTGAAATAATTCTGAGTAATTAGAAGAATAAATCATAATTGTTGGTAAGGTCAGGAGTGGACAAAGTCAAGGAGGAGAAGGCATTTTGTGCTGTGTGAAAGGATCAAAGTGTTTGTGACCCAAATTTTCTGCTCAGACTCTGCTGAGTGGTCAGAGCTCTGCTGACTTCTCATTAGCTGCCCTTGGGCTGCTGCCAGAAGAGAATGTTCTGCTCCTGAGAGCAAATTCCAAGGATGGAGGTTGAAATGGACACAGGAGGGATTTCACAGCCCTGGGCAGTCAGGGATGGGGCTGCTCAGGGAAGCTGCTGGAGGGCAGAGGTTCCTCTTGAGGCTGAGCCAGAAATATCTGGATTTTGGATGAAGAGACACAAACCTCTGGGTTCTGGACCAAGAAAGTTTCTCTGAAACTCTGTCCTGCACCTTTGAGTGCGGAACTTGCTGAAGGAAGCTTCTCCTGGAGGAGCTCAGACATTGCAGGAGAGCAGGACTCTCCCATGGGACGCTAAATTTGGAATTTTCATGAAAGCTCAGGAAAGTGGGAATCAGCTGAACCCAAGTGGTTTGGAGATGGCCACGTCCTGCTCCAGCCAACCACCACTGCAATAGAACAAAATGGTGTGGAAAATCCTTCTTTTAGTGAATCCCAAGCGAAGAACCCTGAATTGTCACACCTTTGGAGACAAAACCAGAAGAGAGGTGTGTGTGGGTGCGTGTGTGTGTGTGTGTGGTTTGGAAATTTTTAATTCTGGATTTTAAAATCCATTTATAAAGCAAGGATAGGGTTTGTAGCACATAGGTTTGAATTTCAGGTAATGAGGAATGGAAATATCTGCATTCACTCCGAGGTGTCTCTTTTGCTTCAGAGCAGCCAAAAGAGCCCTCTCAGATGTCTCAGGATTGACTCCTTCCAAATCCTTTTAGGTTTTTCTTCAAGAATTTCTCCTAAAATAAAAAAATGTTATGTTCTTCTAGGTTTAACTATGTTTCCCCACAACATTTATTTATTGGTAACAAAGGTGCTTTTATTTTCACATGGTGTCATACTTTGGGCTCTAACCCCATAGTTTGGTTGGAAAAGACCTCCAAGATCATAAATCCTACCTTTGACTTTTAATTTTAAAGAAAAATAAAAATTCTTTTCCTAATGGGAGCAGAGCACCAGTCTGGCTTGGATGGGAACATCTGACTGCTGCCTTTGCTGTAGAGAATAAATTCCTTAAAAATGGCTTTTCAAAGAGTGTGGAGGGACATCATTTGCAGCTGAACTCTCCAGGTTCTCTGTAGCCCCTCCAGACCCTGGAATTGCTGTGAGGTCTCCACACAACCTTCTCTTCTCCAGGGAGCTCCACATTTCTCATTGTCCCTCCAGAGGGAATTTCTCTCCATTCTCCTCATCAACTTCATGGCCCTGTGGGGGTCACCTGTTCTGTGTCCCCTCCCAATCTTCCGCTCACACCCAATTTCTGCCAGAGTGGCAGAATGAAAATGAGAAAAGGTCTTGGCTCTGTGTAAGCTCTGTTCAGCAATAACAAAAAAAAAAAATTAATAAAAATCTTTGTATTATCCCTCTTGTATCCAGCACAAACCCAAGCACAGCTCCATCCCCTCTACTGGGGGAAAAAATGAAATTTAACCAGCCAAAACCAGCAGAGATGGCAATAATGACAGTTATGAGTTTTGGGATGCAGCACAGAAATGAAATTAAAGAAAAATGAATCAAAAAAATGGTTCACATTTAGCCATTGGTAACTAAGACACAGATTTCCCCCCAGAACTGGCAGACTGACTATTAGCAAAATGCTTTTTGTATCACTAGGATTTGCCTCAGGGTATGAAAACCATGAAGAAATTTGTAGGTGAAGATCTTATATATTATTTTAAATAATTGAATCTCCTTGCAGGTTATGTGAAAAGTAAACCCAAGACTCTGTGCTTTATTTTCTGAGTGGTGCCCAGGCAATAGAGGTTGTTTTATCACCAGTCCCAGAAGTCACTGTGCCTGTTGAGGTTGGCAATGCCTCTTAAACACAATCAGTCAGGCTTTATCACCCAGAAATGTGAGACAACAAAGCTGGTTCTGGTCTCAGTTTCAGCAGATACCAATCTGGTGACTGGCTGGGATCAGGACGGTGCAGGAGACTCCTCAGTAAAATCATTTCTGGGGCAAAAATTCAGGTCTTGTTTGGGTTATTTTTGAGGGTTATTGACTGATTTGGGAGTGGAGTCCCAGCTCTATCACCTGCCACAGAGGGATCCAGGCCCACCTGAAGGTAATTCTGAAATCATTGTACCCCTGGCTCTGGGATCCCTGGAATCAGACTCCTGGAATCACACAGTGCTTGGGTTGGAAGAGATTAAAGTTATTTATCCCTCTGCCATGGGCAGAAACACTTTCCAAAGGACCAGGTTGCTCCAAATTGTCCATTTTCTGTGGATCTTGCTCAGAAATTTGCCAGTTTGGAGGACCAGTGTGGGTAAAGATTGCTGAGGATGAAGGAAGAGAGGGAGCAAAAGAAGCTGCAGCATCAGCCCTGGGTCTCATTCCTGCTTTTCAGCAATCCCTGAGCCAGTGGAGGAGAAGTCACAAAAAGAAAACATCTCGCAGAGGCACAGCCAATAATCCTCACGTTTCATGCTGAAATGGAGCCTGTTTTGTTGTGATCCTAATCTCAGCCCTCTGCTTCCACATCCAAACATGTCTGGGTGGAAGACAAATTCCCTCTCCATCGCGAGGAATGCCCAGATACAGAGCCTGGGCCTGGTCCTGCTGTTTTAACCTATTATCTTCACTTTTTTGTCCTTTTATTTTTTTCATATTTTAGAGCTTGACTCTGAGCCTCAGCAGCTCTTCAGCCTCTCTGAAGGTTCCTCAGAGGGTCCCTCCTCTGCAAAGACCATGTCAGGAACATTAAATCTGTAATTACAGACAAAATTAGCCTTTGCTGGGCACGAGGCCTATCTCTAAATCAAACTGGCGTGAGGCAGGGTGGTGTTACTGGAACAGGCTCAAAATCAAGTTATGAACCATGACTTGGCTCAAATTCTCTCCCTAGTCCTCAGTCATTAGGTTTGATATATACAGGAATTTTGCAGGGACACACTGGAATTTCCAATTTATTTTTGATCAAAGTCTCCACAGAACGGGGCAGGAAAGTTTTGGCAGTTGAGGGACAAGTTCTGTTATCGCCGAGATCTTTCTTAGGTTCATAAATATAACAATTTCAATTAAATGTGCTGATAAATTAGGAAACATGAATTCCAACCTTCCTGCTAGATCAGACTGACACTTAATTAGGCTGCAGCTACTTCAGTGATCTCCTGATCATTGCCACTTAGCACGCTTTGGCTCAGAGCACAGAGCAGGCTCTGAGCACACAAACTGGGCTCTTTCTGGGTTAAATCAAACCACACAATGTTTCAGTGTTGCTCTTAATTCTCCCCAATTATTTCTACACATTCAGCCCACAGGCCCAGACTGAATCCAGCCCCTTGAACATCTATCATCCCCCACATCAGATACTCAACGCTGGTTTTTCACTCCATAAATCCACTTTTATCAGGCCTTGTGCTCGCTGATGTCGATTCAGCCTTAAATTTGCAGTTTGTTTGACAAAAATCACTTGGAGAACATTTCTGAGGGGTCCTCAGACCCCACAGTGAAGCTGTTGGCTGTGGATCCATCCCCCTGTGTGAGCATTTTGGATTTAAAAGCTGCCTTCAAAATCCTTGTGCTGTCAGAAATTGCCAGAGGTTGCGGGAAGAGCATCTGGAGTGTGGGATTTGCAAGTTGTCCCTTTTGACAACGGATAAAAAATGAACATCCAACGATTCCTGAGCAGCATGATGGGGCCTGAGGATGTAAACAAAGCTGAAAAGCTTGGATAGAAGGGATAAAATCCAAAAATAGAGGCTGTGTTGGGCCAGTGGTCACCTCTGAATATTCAGCAGCGGGGTTTCTAAACCTTGTGGTGTTGTTGTGGCATCAGAATTATCCAAGAGAGAATTTGTGAAAACATCCAAATCCTCTTGGATGGATGGGAATGGGCAGAAAGGGAGAGGAGCAGGGCCAAAGACGAGGGAAGGAAGCACTTGTGCCTCATGGCAGACTGGTTAAAGTGGAAAGAACTGGGACAAAAGAGCCATGGAGTCACAGAATCACAGCTTCCTCACCAGGGGTGGTGCAGTGTGGTGTTTACAGGGGCTCCCAGGATGAGGTGAGAGATGAGAATCTGACTCCGTGTTCTCAGAAGGCTGATTTATTATTATATCATCTATATTATATTATATAAAAGAATACTATCCTAAAACTATCCCAAAGAAAGAGAAGGGATACAACAGAAGGCTTAACAAGAATGAAAATGAAAAAGTCGTGACTGACTCCCCAGAGTCTGACACAGCTGGACCATGATTGGTCATTAATTAAAAACAATTCACGTGAAACCAATCAAACATGACCTGTTGGTAAACAATCTCCAGCCACATTCCAAAGCAGCAAAACAGGGAGAAGCAAATGAGATAATATTGGTGTTTCTCTGAGGTTTCTCATCTTCCAAGGAGAAGAAATCCTGGAGAAGGGATCTTTCAGAAAATGTGACAGTGACAGTGGAGAAACACTCTGAGAGCAGAGACAGGGCCTGAGGGAACATCTGGAGCTGGGCCAGGAGGGATTTAGGTTGGATTTTAGGGCAAGGTTCCTGCCCAGAGGGTGCTGGCACTGCCCAGGCTGCCCAGGGAATGGGCACGGCCCCGAGGCTGCCACAGCTCCAGGAGCTGCCAGGGATGCCCAGGCTGGGCTGGGTGGGCTCTGGGCAGAATTGGAGTTGGATCATGCTTGTGGGTCCCTCCTAACTCAGGATATTCTATAATTCCATGATTCTTTGATAAACAGAGCCTGAAAGTCCGTTTGCCTCCAGGACATGAGTCTTTGGCTGATCTACGTAAAAGCTGCCAAAGCAAATCTTTTTCTTTATGTAGTAATAAAAAGATGCCTTTAATTTGGTGAAAACTTGCTTTCAGCTACTTGTCAGCTATGTAAACTCAATTCAGATTAAACAAAAAGAGAAAAAAACCTCTTTGTTTTTCCACAGGTTCTCGTTTAAGTAGCTCCAACAATTACTCCTGGAATTGTTCCTCCCAGCTGTGATAATGCCACAGACATGGACCACCCTGCCAGCCTGTCAGCTTTAAAATATTACTCCCGGAATAATGAAAAATTGCCACTTTCTCACTATGGCTTCATGATTTATGTGCAGTTCCTCAGAGATTGATCCGTTGGTTTGTTTCCTTACCTGCAATGAATGATGAATATTTTAAAAAACACTTAATGCTGGATCTGGTGCAAATGAGATAATTTTACAGTGACTTGTTTGGTTGTTTCCAGAATAATTGGACATTATTACCTGCCCACCATGCGTGAACTATGGGTCTCTGGAGGGGCTAAATGCCTTCAGTGGATGTTTCCTCAATATTTCCATGGAGTTCATCAGCTCTGTTCCTACAGGAGCTTTTACCAGATGGCTCTCCAGCCCAGGAATGACATTTCACATTTTCCATCTATTACTCACCGATGGAAAATGGAACAATTTGATTTGTAGCTTTTGACTGACTCACTTCTGTACCTGCCCTAAGGAATTGTGTTCAGAGTGTCCCAGGGAGGTGGAATTGGGAAGGGATTTGTTGTGACCTGGAGTGGGATCAGGACAATATTGAAGGGCACAACTTGCTCTCCTTTATGATGGAAGAATGAAGTAGGGTTTGTAAGGCTGGTCCTGGGATGGTTTGGTAAATAAAACAGAAGAATTTTTTAAAAACTCATCAAGAATCCATAATAATTTGGTTCTGCTTCTGAGAGAGAACCAGGAACAGAGGTTACCTCACCTTTGGTGCTTTTTGGGCAGTGGGGAGCTGAGGGCAACATATAACCCAAGCCTCCCTTTGTTTCCAGCTGGGAAATGTTCAGGCAGCATGATTTTATGATTTTATTTTATTTTATTTTATTTTATTTTATTTTATTTTATTTATTATTTATTTTATTTTATTTAGTATTTTATTATTTTAATTTTATTTTTTAAACTTAATTTATTATTATTTTTTAATTTTAAGTTTTTTTTAATTTTATTGGATGGTTTTGTTACACCTTTTTTACAAATGGACCTTTGAGATATTCAGTGTCCTTGTGTCCAATAAACCACCAACATTCCATTTGTCACCAAAGATCTTCAGCATGGATCAGGTGGCAGGAAATGGCCACTTTTGAGGAGATATTCAGAAAACTGCTGTTCCCAAACATAATCCTGCCTGTGCTGTCAGGGTTTGCAAACCAGGAGCTGGATCTGAAGACAAACAAGGCTGGTTTGTGCTCCTGCCATCCTTGGTATTCTCCTTCTCTAAATTCTTCCTTTTAGGGAGGAGCTGGAGCTGCTGCAGAGAGCCCAGAGGAGGCTCCAGGATGAGCAGAGGGATGGAGCAGCTCTGCTGGCAGGAAAGGCTGGCACAGCTGGCATTGCTCACCTGCACAGGAGAAGCTTTGGGCTGAGCTCAGGGTGGCCTTGCAGGGCCTGAAGGAGCCCCAGGAAAGCTGCAGAGAGACAATTGCCAGGGGATGCAGGGACAGCACCCAGGGAATGGCTGCCAGTGCCAGAGGGCAGGGCTGGATGGGATCTTGGCAATGAGGAATTGTTCCCTGGCAGGGTGGGCAGGGCTGGGATGGAATTCCATCCCTGGATCCCTGGCAGTGCCCAAGGCCAGGCTGGACACAGCCTGGGACAGTGGGAGGTGTCCCTGCCATGGCAGGGGTGGCACTGGGTGGGCTTTGATGTCCCTTCCAACCCAAACAATTCTTGGATTCTGGGATTCTATGAATATGCAGACCAGGCTGCTCCCAGCCCCAGTGTCCAGCCTGGCCTTGGGCACTGCCAGGGATCCAGGGATGGAATTCCATCCCAGCCCCTGCCCACCCTGCCAAGGAACAATTGCTCATTCCCAAGATTGCATCCATCCCTGCCCTCCTTCAGTTCAAAGCCATCCCCCTTGTCCTATCACCACAAATAACATACAGGGAATGGCTTCCAACTGATCATTTTGCAGGTTCAGATCAGATATCAGGAGGGAATTGTTCCCTGGGAAGGTGGGGAGAGGCTGAAATAGAATTCCCAGAGCAGCTGTGGCTGCCCCTGGATCCCTGGCAGTGCCCAAGGCCAGGCTGGACACTGGGGCTGGAGCAGCCTGGGACAGTGGGAGGTGTCCCTGCCATGGTTGGAGTTGGATGGTTTTTAAGGTCTCTCCCATCCCGAACCCCTCTGTCCTTCCCAGGTATTTTTCCCTGCTCATTCCAGACCTTCCTGCTCTGGAGATCCCTCAGCCCTCCCTCATTTGGCATCACTTTGGCCAATAATTCCCAAAGTGTTTGAAGAGGTGAACGAGGAGATCGCCCACTGCTCCAGCCACACCTAAAGTGTGAGAAACCTCCATGATTTGAAGTGGAACACGAAGAGGCTGCTTTGGGATGGCAAAGGAGCTTCCCAGAGCTTCCCCAAACCCTTGGGGTGTCTGAAAATTCTCCACATTTTAGTAACCTGATCCTACAAAAACCTTTTTGCTCCAACATCTCTTCCCTGGCTCAAGTCCTCTTTTGCAATGGAGGTTGCTCCTCTCCAGAGGTCTCTGGCCTCTAAAATTATTCCTGATTGGAATCTTTGGGATATTTCTGAGCACAAGAGAAATGTTTATGCTGGGAAATCATTCTTTTATGGTGGCAGGGAGTTGGGTGTGGGGAGACTGCTGCTTGCTCCTTGAATTGTGCTGCTTATTGGTTTTGTCTGTGTTATCTCCATCCCTGTCTTCTCCTCCCAGGCAATTTTGGGCCATGACTACCTGTTATTGGATCTGCTTTCCCAAATAACCCCACTGGAGTCTGGAAGTGTTGCTGAAGCCTGTTATGAAAATTTGACAAGGTGGAAATCAAAGAAAGAAGCAGATCATATTCAGACTTGCACCATATTATTTCCATGTCAGAAAATCAAATGGAAAGGCATTTTTTCCACTTTTCTGAAAAAAAAATAAGAAGAAAACCTCATTTTTATTCTTAAAAGAGGCTGCTTCTTTAGCTGGAAAGAATTTTCCCCCCTCTCACTAGGAATATAAATAATGCAAGTAGAAGAGAACAGAGAAGCCACATTAATCATGCATGTATGGATATATTTTATTTCAAAATTATTTTCTTAAATCTAAAAAACATCCATGACTGTCTTATTCGAGTACAGTAGTTTTCATAATATAGTGGACATATATAAGTATTTATTTCTTCCCTCAGAGACCTGGGTTTTAAAACATTTTTCTTTTTAATATCCAGAATTCATGTAAGGTTTAGGATTGACTTAGGCTGAGGCCATAATTCTTCAAGGGCTTGTGCACATGCCTGACTGGAGGAATGTAAGTCCCTCTCGGTTCAATAGAACAACTTTGTCTAAGTTAAATGCTTAAGGAAGATCAAAGCCTGAGCCTAACTTCCCAAATACAAGTCAGGAACATTCGTTATAATGATCTAAGCCATGCACAAAAATAAAAATAACCCTTGGAAAAGCCACTGCAGTTTCAAACATGACGGGATAAAGCAGAGGTGAGAGGTGGAGCTTGGATCTGTGCTGGCCCCAGGAGTTATCCCCACAAGAAAATCAACTTTTGCAGGAGAGGTGGGAGGCAAAGCAGGGCAAGGGAAACCAGGCACTGGAAAAGAGCTGAGCTCTCTTTCAAGTGAGTCTTAAACTACAAAAAGAAGTAGAAAACCACCCTGAAAACACTCCTGGCTGTGACTTTCTGTGCAAACTCTGCTGGGGAAAGCTTCAGCATGGACCCCATTGCACCAGTGAGATGTAAATATTGGAAAATACTTACAATATATTTAAATATTTACAATATTTAAAATATATATTAAATATATAATTTAAGAATAAATTTAATAAATTGCAATATATTGAAATATTTACAATATTTAAAATATATATTAAACATACCATTTAAGAATAAATTTAATAAATTACAATATATAAATATATTGTAAATATTTACCAATGTATAAATATCGGTAAATATTTACAACATATTTAAATATTTACAATATTTAAAATACATATTAAAGGTACAATTTTATAATAAATTTCAAAAATTGCAATATATTTAAATATTTAAAATATTTAAAATTGCAAGGGTGGCTGGACCTGAGCTCTGTGGTGAGCAGGGAGGAGGTTTCCAGTTTCCAGCAGGGAATTCAGCAGACAGTTGCTGCTCCAGAGACATCTTTTCCCCTTTTTTTTGTGTGGGTCAGGCTTTTTTTCCATCTGTGAGGTTATCAGGGAGTTCATGGGGCTGCTAAAGAAGTTGAGGGCTGATTGAAGGGAGGGGCGTGCTGGAAACTTTGAAAAAAAATTAATTTCCTGTCGAAATATGTTTTGTGCCTCGGTGAAATAGCAGGACCTGAACGTGCCTCTGGTTTTAATAAAAATGTTTAGGGCTTGGTTTTTGTTTTTTGTCAGTCGGAGAAAATTCAGCCATCTCCACTACAAAGCCTCTTCTCCATGTGAGGGAGCAGATGGGAAGTTTGGATGGCCAGATGGTGAGCAGGGATTCTGCAGGGCTGGACGGACATTTCTCCTCCTTTCCCATGGAGATCTGAGCCCCTTCAGTTCCCCAAAGAGGGAAGGGAAGGCTCCAGGTGTCGGGACCCAGGACATCCCTCTGGCTGCCCTGGGTGATTTGAGACCCTTTGCAGGGAGCTCAGAGACCTTGGCACAGAGTCAAAAACACCTGTGCCTTCCATTTTAGCCCATGGAGACAATTACCAGCTTTGTGTGAGGAGTTACAAGCCACAGGAGTTTGAGTAGAATGATGCTGAATTTATCACAGGGTGAAAAAGTAGAATTTTGGGGATTTAGAATGGGGGTTCAAGAGGCAAGATGGAGGAATCTGGGTGTGTCCTGTCCTTCTTGTCCTCCATCTTCTGCTGGGATGGTGACACTTCTGCATTGGTTTAGAGTAGAGACACTGTCTAACATAGGTGATAGGTATTGGAAAATCATTGTAAATGAAGTACAGTAGTGTCTTGGTTTGAGAAGGAAGTGAGTTTTTTGGGAGGTTGTGCTCAGATTTGAATATTAGCACCTGGCGTGGTTACTGAGGACATGGATACAATTCTGAGAACACAGGAGGTTAAAAGTAGAGAACTCCCAGGAGAAAGCTCTAAAAGATTGAGAATCCAAGGTTTTGTCTCACTGTGCTGTGTTGGGAATTTGGTGGGGGGAGGAGGAATGTTTTTGGAAGGTTTTCATTCTGAGTTTTGTGTGTGTGTTTCTTTTACCTACTGTAAGTTAATAAAGTTTTTTCCCTGTATTCCTAAGCTAGAACCTGCTTTGCTCTGTTCCTACTCCCATCTCCCAGCAAACATTAAGGAGAACATATTTCCATGAAGACACCAGCACTGCACCAAACCATGACGTGCAGTTTGTAGTATTAAAAGCTAACACCACCCCAAGGGTGTGTTGTTATTTTGTGCCAAAATCCAACCTGCAGGACAGATCTCAGCAGGTCAGAGAAAGAGTGGGATAGATAAGAGAAAATAAACAACCTTGAAAAGCAGAGCTGAGGAATCTCAGCTTCTTCTTTGGTTGTGGGGCTGAGAACAAAAAGACTTTTTAATACCTTGGAGCCATCTCAAGCACAGAAACCCAAGATCCAGAGCAGCTCCCGTGTCAGAAATGGTCAAAGGAAGAGTCCATGGATGAGGCTGAGGGAGACAGGAGAGAAGAGGGAATATCTGAAAAATCCTGCAGCAGTCATGGAGGAGTGCAGAGGAGACCACAGATGCTCTCTGGGATGCCAGAGGAGCCCTGCAGTTGTGGTGCTCACCCCAAAAGTTGTTCTCATTTTGTCCCCTTTCTGCACCCTGGATCACTGACTGCCTCCACATCAATTTACATCTGCAGGGAGAGAGATCTTTGTTATAATAAATCCTCCAAGCACACCTGGAAATATTTTCTCTCCAGTCTTTAAAACACACCCAGAGCCTTGGTATGGAATAGGATGATGTGAACATTTCCCATTTTCTTACAGGGAACTCTCTGGGATGGGCTTTTCATCAGCTCTTCCTCCATGGCCACTGCCCCTAAATTGCATTTATTTGCCACTGAAACCCTTTTTTTCTTTTTTTTTTTTTTACTTCAATATTTGCACTGTAGCATGGCTGGTAAAAGGGTTTTAAAGCAGTGGTTGCTCAGTGGGAGGAATGATGTTTTATTTCTTTGTTAGAAACAAACTGAATGAAACTTGAGGGAAAAAAATTCAGTTTATTGGTTTTCCTGGCTCCTGAATGCCTATTAGCAATTTGCAATCACTTAATACTCACTTGTCCTAATTTGCTCAAAAGATGCTTTAGTGGTTTTTGCAGTCATGAGGGTTTTTTTTAAGAGTTTGATGTAGACTTTCAGTACTTCATACTCCAAATTTGAAATGTAGAACAGTTGACACTTAACACTATTATTAATGCATATTCTCTGTTACATCAATAAACAAGTGCAGCTTTTTCAGCTTGGGGTGGAGAATGAAAAAGTCTCTCAAAGTTTTCAAAAAGTGAAAAATTTATTTTCTGTATTTTAAAGAATAATCAGAAAAAAAAAAACCTGAGGTAGGCATGTGCTGATCTAGATTTAAAGATTAAAAGCACAAACCTTTCAGAGATTTAGTTACAGAGGTCACTGTAAGATTTGTTGTCTCAAAATATGGAGTTTCAGGGGCAAGGAGTGTGATAAGAATATCTTGGCTATACAAGTCCTGGAATATCATCCACAGGGTGGAAGCTCGAATGTGCAGAGCAGATTTTCAGCTCTTTTGAACTGTGGTGATGCCAGTGAAATAAATCAAACTTGGACAGTCAGCATCAGCTGAGTTCCCATTTTGAGGTGTAAAACTTGGAAATGCCAACGAGCAGCAGTGAGGAAGGTGGTGGAATCAAATCATCAAATCACAAGTTTGCTGCAACTTGTGGCAAAATACCTCCAGGCTCAGAAATAGATGGTTTGAATTTTTGAATTGTGGAAGTGGAAGCACCCAAAATCCACAGCCAGCAGGGAAGGGATGGGGATTGTGCCCCCACAGGTGATTTCCCACCTGCAGAGCTGCCCCAGAGCAGGGAGGAGCTGGAGCTGCTGCAGAGAGCCCAGAGGAGGCTCCAGGATGAGCAGAGGGCTGGAGCAGCTCTGCTGGCAGGAAAGGCTGGCACAGCTGGCATTGTTCACCTGCACAGGAGAAGCTTTGGGCTGAGCTCAGGGTGGCCTTGCAGGGCCTGAAGGAGCCCCAGGAAAGCTGCAGAGAGACAATTGCCAGGGGATGCAGGGACAGCACCCAGGGAATGGCTGCCAGTGCCAGAGGGCAGGGCTGGATGGGATCTTGGCAATGAGGAATTGTTCCCTGGCAGGGTGGGCAGGGCTGGGATGGAATTCCATCCCTGGATCTCTGGCAGTGCCCAAGGCCAGGCTGGACACTGGGGCTGGAGCAGCCTGGGACAGTGGGAGGTGTCCCTGCCATGGCAGGGGTGGCACTGGGTGGGCTTTGGGGTCCCTTCCCACCCAAACCATTCCATGATTTTGTGATGAACCCAATCAGGTTTCTCCCCTGGAACTGTAGCTCCTCATAGAGACAATCTTTGCCTCAAGGAGTCAAAATCTACAACAGAAGATAAGAAAGGCACAGGCACTTTCATTTCCCCCTTTTTTTTCTGCAGATCAGCCTCCACTCCAGAGGTGGAACCTGCCCTTCAAACTGCTGGGACCTCCTTGGGTCACACCCTGGGCTGAGGTTGGGCACTGCCAGTGACTGATTCAAAGCCATTGGGGATAAAAATGAAAAAAACCTTTAAATAGTTGTATTTTACATACCTTATGTTGTTAAAATGACATGTGGGGCCATAAGGCAACAGAGAATCAGAAGAATTTACCTGAAGAATGAGTTTGTTTTAGTTTATTGCTGATAATAATAATATTGCTGATATTAATTTATATATAATGATATATGTATATAAAATATATAATATATAGAATAATATAGAATATAGAATATATAGTATATAATATATAATATACAGTATTATACATATAATTATATATTGCATTATATATATTTATTATATATAATTTATTATTTATAATTATATATTACATACAAAAATTATTATATATAATTATGAATTCTCATATAAGTATATATTGTATATTATATGTTATATTATTTTATATTTTATATAATACAATATATAATATATATAAAACTATATATAAATATCGATATTTAATAAAAATATTGCTGACAACAGTTCTGAAAACGCAGGCAAATTGTGGGCATGGGGAGAGCCTGACGTGGCAGAACTTTATTGTAAATGCTGCAGAAGCAGAAAGATGCATTTGGTGTTGAAATACAAATGAAAGAGTCAAATCTCTTCCTTCCAGTCTCCAAAATTAGATGAGGTAATGTGACTAACATGAGGGATAGGTGCTTAATTAATGAATCCTGCAGCAATTCTGCCTGTGCTGGTCCTTCAGAGACATTTTGGGTTTCCCCCCTCTTTGGTAAACTGAGAAATGAAGAGTTCTTGAACACGGCCCTAAATAAATTTTAACTATCTGAGTAATCCCTGGTGGAATTCCTATGGGACAGCAGAGCTTTGGTCCTCCTTGTCCCTGCTCGTTCTGAGAGTGCTCAGGGCCAGCAAAATGAAGAAATTGTAAAATATTCCGGCTCCAGCTGTTGGTGCAATAGCAGCTCTGAATTACTTAGGCCTTGCTTTATTATCTTGATGTAAAATTCTTTGTACACTCTTCCAAAATGCACAAATCCTCAGCAAAACACCTCTGGCCGGTTTTATGATTTGTGCAAATCACAGCTGATGTGGGGAAAAAAATATCAACAAAATGAGCAACTTTTAATGATAATCAAATTTGGAACTGAAAAAAAGGTGAATAAATGAACCAGGGCAGTGCAGAGACTGTTCTGGGAGCCACTGATTTTTCCTGAAATAATGAAGTGAATCATTATGAGGGGAGAGAATGAAGGGATGAAAGTGGCTTTTATAAAGTGCAAAGGATGGCAGGTAACTGCATTTTGACACTGGGTTTTCTTACAGTCGAAATTGTCCTGTTACTTCTTTCAAAAGTTCATCACTCTAACAACCCTGCTGTGTTTATTTTTATGAGCAGCAGGCCAATCATGGAGTTAAACAGCTATTCTTGATAATTTTCAAAAGTTTTTTGGTTTGGGTTTTTGGGTTGTGGTTTTTTTTTTTTTTTTAATCATAAAAAGGGAAAGTGCTGCTGTCCCAGAAAATTTCCAAGATTTGCTAATGGTAAAAAATAGGATAAGTGGTAAAGTTACTGCATTCATCAGTCAACCACCCCAAAACATTTGCAACCCATTACAGATTTCAAAACTTGGCTGGGAGTCCTGAGGTTCCTTGTAAGCAACTTTCTGCACTTGTGCCAAACGTAGGAAAAGTAGAAGGTACTGCTGAAACATGTGCTGAGAAAAATACCTGACTCTCTGCTGCTGCAGTAGGAATACCAGCAATAATTGTAATTATAATTATAATAAGCCAGAAGTACAGGAATAGGTCTGGACTGGTAGTAGGAGGACTGTAAAGTCACAAAAATTAACCATAATAAAAATGTCTCGCGCATGGATCATTTCCTGTTTTATTGTCTACGAGCTGCTGTTAAACCACGCTCAGGTTGGGGCTCTTCCTGCTCCTGCTGCAATATTTATCATGAGAATGAGGTGCCAGAACCTGAGGATTTGTCCTGGGACAGGGAATTGTCACCAGGGGTTTGTTCTAAGAGCCTCCACTAACGGTGGTCTTCAAGCTCATAATATTTTCCTTCCTCCTCTTTCCTTTCTCTGACTCATGTCTGGTATGCCCTGGATTCATAAAAAACTCTCTTACCCCACACATTGGACATCACTCACCCCTCTCCCACTCTCTCACACCTTCCTTCCCCTCATTATTCCTCTTTCAGGGATGTCAGGCTCCCACGCAGGCTTCAGGCCATGAGGTCTCGGTTCCTTCCCCCAGCCTTGCCACCAGGGATGGTGCAGAAAGCTGAACTCCTTGGGCGTCTCATTTCTTGGTCACTGGCCTCTGGGATGTTGCTGCTTTCTGTCTGTTCTGCTTCAACAAAGGCAATTTTCGAATTTCTGGTGGTTTTCAGGCCGCGCCCTTCCTTCCCTGTGCTGTTCCTAAGTGATTTTACTGCCATTTCTAGCCCCAAAAGGGTGGGAGTGAGCTTGGGACATCCTTGAGGATTGCAGTTGTAAAGAATATCTCAAGCAATATGCACAAGAAACACTCACAAAATCATCTGCATATTGGAAATATGAGGGACTTGCCTGTGCTGTTGTTCCCGAGCGATTATGACTCAGTTTTAATTACCTGTGATACAGATTTTGGAATATAAAATCCTCTACATCAGATGCATTTTTTAAAGCTCAAGGCAAGGTTTTGTCTCTTGTTGCTTTCTTGGAACAGATGTCATTAGATTGGTATTCTGACCTATTCTGTGGTGATTTAAATTCACTTTTTTTGTTGTTTGCTTCCCTCTGCTCAGGTCCTCCTGCTAAATTACAGGGCTCTTCTTGCTGTCTGTGACTTCTGGTTCCAATCAAATTCCCATTCCAGCCCACTGAAGCATTTTCAGTAATATCAGAGTGCCTGGAATCGAGCCCCAGTCGAGAGCAGAGCAGACATTGGTGAGCTGAGATCCCTGTCCAATATTGGCTCCTGGAAATCTTGGAAGAACGACCCAAAAAAAAGAACAGGTTGGGAGCTTTGAGCTCCTGAGTGGTTTGTGCTCAGGCAGTCAGGCCACCTGCTTGGTTTTGGGGTTGTTTTTTACATTTTGGGCAATTTGGGCGGCTCCTTTTACATAAAATTTCACTGATTTGTGGCAGCTCCACACCACTCTCACCTTCTTTGGAGGAGCTGTGAGGTGGAGACCTGGAGTGAACTTTTCCACCAGTTCTCCTCTGGACAGCTCAGATCTGCCCTTGGAGAAAAGGAGGCTCAGGGGGGACCTTCTCAGTCTCTACAGCCACCTGAGAGGAGGGTGTAGGAACAGCAAGAGGAGGAAATGGCCTCCAGTTGGGCTGGGTTGGACGCCTGGAGGAATTTCTTCATGGAAAGGCCTTGGAATGGCCTGGAGCGCCCATCCCTGGAGTGGAGGTGGCACTGAGTGCTCTGGGCTGGGGACAAGGCGGGCATGGGGCATAACTGGGATTCCATGGGTTGGGAGGGTTTTTCCAGCCTCAATGATCCTTTAATTTTGGGATTCTCTGATCCCAGCTTTAAATCTGAGCCACTTTCCTGGCCTTGAACCATTGCAGACAGAAGCAGTGGTTGGAACCCAGCCAGACCCAGGAATCTCCAACCCAGGCAGAGCCCTCCTGCAGAAAGAACTTGTGCCACATTTACATTTCACATGGATTTGTTGCCTCATTAGCCTTTAAAAGGCAAAAAATTAACAGGTCCAAGGCCATCATCTCCATTAAAATTAAATTTTAGGCAAAAATAGTCTGGAGGGAATGAAGAGGAAGCTGCTCCTGAGGAAAACTTTGCTCCTGCTTGGGTTATCCTGATATTTCAAAGACTTCTCCAGGTCCCTCCATGACTTCTGCACTGCTCATTAAAACTGGTTCAAATCAGAAGTTCAACTTACGAGGTCATCACAAGTCACATTTAAAATGAGGGGGGTTTACTGGCTGATGTTGCTTTTTGTAAAACAAAACAAAAAAAAAATTACTAAGTGAAAACACGTCCAATGTCTAAAATCCACCCAAACTGTGCTTAATTCCTGGGTCATGACAACTCCAAATGGATCACAAGGATTTTATATCCTGTTTCTAGGAGAGTTTGCTTCAGACAATACGTCATCCATGCTGTCACCTATGCTGAAAATCTTCCTGGGCTTGGTTGTTATGTCTTTAAAGCAGTTCAGCAGCAAAAATGCAGAGAAATGCAATTTAATTGAAGACCTATTGGCTAGAACAAAGGGGCACAGAAACAGATGCTTCCAGCTCCTCATCTGGATTGTGGGGATTTTTTTTTTTTTCTTTTCCTTCCACTGCATCTCATAGGTGCTGGATTTGAGGAAGGGGATGTGGAACACAAGGCTATCATTCTTCCTAACGTGATTACAAAAATCTTATTGTATTAGCAGCATTCCAGATTCCCTTACAGCGTGCTTAAGTGAATTAGTGAGTTTTATTCTCCTGTGAGAGCCCACTATTATTTAACTCTGTAATTTACTGTGAAATCCTCATTGCTTTGTCTCAGGAGTTTTATGATCATTTTCCCCTCAATGATCAGAGTCTCCTCTGCACCAAGGAAGTTTGAAGGGACTCTTTTGTTTTTTTGATTTAATCATGGCCTTAAGAGATTTGAGACTTCAGGGATTAATAAAGGATCTCCCAAATCATAAAGCAAATCACAGCATACCAAATCATTTCTCCTTTGAGACCGGTGCCAAACATTTTCTGTGGTGTTCCAGTGAAACTGGACACTCTCAGCCCAATGGCTAGTAAAGTCAGGCAAGGGGGGGGAAAAAAAGGGACCAAATTTTATTTTCTGTGCATAGCTGGAATTTCAGCCTCTCTGCACACAAGTCCTTGCCATTACAATTTATTAGATGTTTTATGCAGCAGATTTTATTGAATGATTTAGGTAGCCTTGACTTGATCCTTTCCAAATGTGTTCAACAGTATTCGGCTACATGCAAAAAGTGTTTTTACATTCTCACTTTCATGTAACCAAAGCTCCCCAAATCTAGATGGAGTTACCCTCCTGCTGCAGGGATTGTTTTGTTTGCAGAATTAGTTTGGAAAGGCCTGGCCTGTGCAGCATTTTCCAGAAGATTTAGGATTATAAATCAGCTGGAGCCGGAAGGAAGAAGAGGGGCACTGGAAGCACCAAGCTGCCTGAGAGCTCTGAAACTCCTGGCAGTGGGAAGGGTAAGGATAAAAGGAAATGGAGAATATTAAGGATGCAGGAAGGACATTTTTTCCCAGAGCATTTCTTGATTCCGTGGTGGATTGATGCACAGCCCTGGAGTCTGTCAAATGCAATACCTCATCTCCAAAAAAAATAACCTCATCTCATGGAAAACACCAGGGGAATGAGGGAGACAGCCCCAGGAATTGCTCCCCACTGGGGCCCAGGGAATTGCTCTGCTTCTGTGCTAAGTGTGGAACACAAATGTTTGGATTTGCCCTCATGCACAGCCACGCCAGCAGGATTTATAATCTTTGTTCTGAAGGAAAGGGAGAGGCTTTGTCCTCCTAAATCACCTTGTAACAATAATTCCTCTGGAAAAAAAATGGGTTTTATGATTCACAGAATCCCTTATGGCAGCCTGGACCTCTGCTGACAGTCACCAGGGCCAGATCAAGGGATATTTCATTTTTTTAAAGCTGCTTCAAAACATAGAAGTGGCAATTCTGGTGCTTTCAGGTGTTACAAATTCCTTATCTGAAGGCAACTTCCTCCCAGGTCTGATTTAGGTCTCAATTTTTAACTTTAACCAGGGCAACCACTCAAATTCTCAATATAAAACAATGGATTAAATTGTCCAGAGCAGCTGTGGCTGCCCCTGGATCCCTGGAAATGTCCAAGGACAGCTTGGATGGGGCTTGGAGCAGCCTGGGACAGGGGAAGGTGTCCCAGCCCTGGCAGGGCTTGGAATGAGATGATCTTTAAGGTCCCTTCCATCCCAAACCTTTCCATGATTTTAATCCCATTCTGCTCCTCTAGCAATTCCAGATGGCCCAAAAAAACAACATTAAAGACCAAAGGATTTAATCCATGGAGCCAATTCTGGCAGGAGTGAGCAGTGATCTGAAATACACTTCAGTTTCACTTTTTGTTTGCTCTTATAAGGTTTGTAATAGATAAACTGGATTTTTTTGGTGTGTGTTTTGCTCCTATAAATGCACCAAAGGTGGGGAAAAAAAGATGTTTCAACCTGAGCTGAAGCTCCAAAGGATTTAATCCATGGAGCCAGTTCTAGCAGGAACGACCAGTGATCTGAAATACGCTTCAGTTTCACTTTTTGGTTGTTCTATAACATTTGTAATAGATAAACTGGATTTTTTGGTGTGTGTTTCGCTCCTATACATGCACAAAAGGTAAGGAAAAAAGGATATTTCAGTTTGAGCTGGGAGCTCACACTTCCAAACCAATCTGGAGAATGTCCAGGCCCCAATCTGCCCTGCTGAATGAATAGATAAAAAATGAATGTATAAAAAAGTGAGCAAATCCTCAGTGGGATGAAAATGGCCACTGCCTCCACAGACTTCTATCAGTAGAATTTCAGGTGCAAATATTTCCACCAGCTCTGTCTATGCTGTTCTCATTCCACTGCTCCTTTATTTCACTGCTGAACTTTCTTATCAGCCTCATTCCAAAGCGCTTTTAAATTATTTGTGGTTGCTGGTACCTTGAATTTTCATTTATTTCAGTTACCTGGCTTCTGGAAATAAAAAATATCGATGTTTTCAGCTAGTTTTGTGCCTTAAGGGATGCAAAGTGAAAGGGGTAAATGTCAGGTTTATCAGAAACACCTCCCTCTTCAGCTGAATTGAAAACCAGGCCAAATGTTTTCAGGGTTTCTCGTCTGGCCCTAAATCTACGCATCATTCACTTTTACAATTTCGTTATGTTTCAGTAAATTGCATTTTTTTGCTGTGTTTTTGAACTTTTCCAGACCAGGCAGGGAAAGCTGAGGGCTTAAGGTGGATGTGGCAGGGGGGATATTTCTGGGAAAAACTGCAGCATCATCTTTATTGCTGCAACCTCATATACAGAATATTTTCTTTTTAGACCTTGTGTTCCAGGTCAGCTTATTTATCTTCCTTTTCTCTTTTATTTTGTGGTGGGAGGGATGAAAACGAGGGGCAGGGAGCAGTTTGGAGGCCTCATTATTGCTGTTGTGGTAACGAGGTGTTTAAATGAAGTGGGTTCTTTTCAGAGTTACCATTTTCAGCCCAAATGATCCCGGGGCTGAGCCTGATCGTTCCAAAGAGGGGCTCTCCAATGATCATTTAAAATCAATGTGTAATCTCTTAATCACGAGGAAGTTGATTCATGAGAGTGATTGCTCTGGCACTAATCCAGGCTGGATGCTATTAATGCACTAATTGGCATGGCTGGGACTCCCTGATGGATTTTTTGGGCTCCATGGTCCAAGAGTAAGGGAAATTCAGGCTCTCTGCCATGAAATTTCCCAGTCTGGAATAAGAATTGGGGCTAGCACACAGAGGAGAGGTTGGGTTCCTCAGGAGTCTGAGATCTCCTGAATTTTGACTGAGCAGAAGCAGAGAGGAGCCAATTCTGAGGCAACCTGGTGATCCTTCCCCCATTCCACTGTCAGATTTGCACACAGCTCTCACCTTCTGGTGCAATTTGGGATTTCTTTGGCACGTGGGAACTGTTCCACGCTCTTTAAGAGCGGCTTTGTGGGGTGTATTTCTGATTTCTGAAGGATTTCACACCGGACTGTGTTTGTGTTGGGAAATGAAACATCACCTGAATGTCTGAAAAACAGAGATTGCTCAGAGCAGAGATCTTTCTCCTCTCCTGGAGCATGATTCCAAATGCCAGAGGGCAGTTGTTGATAATGTGAGGCCACATGGGAAGGTGACTTTAAAATAGAAATAGTCACAGCCTTTCAATTGCACAAACTGCAATTTCACAAATTGCACAAACTACAATTTCACTGCAAGAAATTTTATCCAAATTTTATTATTGCTCAAACTGCAATTTCACTGCAAGAAATTTTATCCAATTGATCAGATGAAGGACTGGGACCACAAAAAAAAAAAAGAAAGGGGTTCTTCTGGAGCCAGAGCATCTGTGTTTTATGAGAGGTGCCAGAGCAGAGCATCTTTAAATACATTGACCCAATCTCAATAAGAAATAATAAATACAACAGGATATAAAAATATTGTTGTAGAGATCCTGGCAGACTTTGACAAACATCCTGTATTTCAGGAGGTGTGAGTGCTAAAGGTTCTTTTATTGAACACTTTAAAAGTATTTTTTATTTTGAAGGTTCTTTTTATTGAATACTGACAGGTGAAGAGAAAATATTGAGCAACAGAGGGAGAAAGTATTTGATTATCAGCCAAATGATAATCAATAGATGGGATAGATGGGATTTTAGGAAGGAATTGTTCCTGGCAGTGCCCAAGGCCAGGCTGGACACTGGGGCTGGAGCAGCCTGGGACAGTGGGAGGTGTCCCTGTGTGGAACAAGATGATCCCTAAGGTCCCTCCCAACCCAAACCATTCCATGATTCCATCCCAATATTCCCATTTATCACCCTTACAGGACTCTTGCCATGCCATTAAACACAGCCCTTCCAGCAGACCAGGCTGATCCAGGTGTGATCCTTGGCTTCCCCTCCTTGCAATCCTCATTTTCAGCTGAAGGATGCCCTGAATTCCTGCTCTTTGTGTTGTCCAGCTGCAGGCCAAGCCCAGCTTTGCTGAGCTCCCTCATCAAGCCCAGCTTGTCAGGATTTCTTTGAGAATCAGCTTTTGTTAATTGTTCTGCATGAACAAGGTTCCCTCTCCAATCAGATTGCTCTGCCAAGAAAACACAGGGATCCTGTGAGCGCTTCTAAGTTTTATTTAAAATGTCTGACTGAAAATTCAGATTTCATTCCTGGTTTTCCATGGCTGCTCTTTGCCATGCCAGCCTGGCAGTGCCAAGGCCAGGTTGGACATTGGAGCAGCCTGGGACAGTGGGAGCTGTCCCTGGGACTGAATTTACTTTAAGGTTCCAACCCCAACCATTCCACGATTCCATGGATTCCATAGGAGAGGCTCTCCCATTACCTCAGCCACGCCTGTATCAGAAACTTGTCCATCATTTCTTAGAAAATGCTTTAGACATCCAACATACCCAATTTACTCATAAAACTCTGTCATTGGGATAATCAAAATATTTGGATAATCAAATATTTTCTCCCTCTGTTGCTCAATATTTTCTCTTCACCTGTCAGCATTCAATAAAAAGAACCTTCAAAATAAAAAATACTTTTAAAGTGTTCAATAAAAGAGCCTTTAGCACTCACACCTCCACCTCCTGAAATACAGGATGTTTGTCAAAGTCTGCCAGGATCTCTACAACAATATTTTTATATCCTGTTGTATTTATTATTTCTTATTGAGATTGGGTCAATGTATTTAAAGATTCTCTTCTCTGGCACCTCTCATAAAACAGATGCTCTGGCTCCAGAACAACCCCTTTTTTTTTGGTTTTTTTTTTTTGTTTTTGTGGTCCCAGTCCTTCATTTGATCGGTTTGATAAAATTTCTTGCAGTGAAATTGCAGTTTCAAGGCTGTGACTCTTTCTATTTTAAAGTCACCCTCCCGTGTGGCCTCACATTATCAACAACAGCAAATTTCTCACCAGATGAGGCCAGATATTAAAGGTCACCTGAATCTCAAATGAATGATCTTTAATGCTTGACTTATTCTCACTGCACGTGATTTTTTCTTCTTCTATGGATATTCTGGATGAATATTTTGCTATTTGTTTGAGGGGTTTTTTTCACCAAAATATTTACCTCAGTTTGGCTCTTGGGAATTCTCACTTTATACTTCATTTCCTGCTTAGAAAACTCTTCCCAACATTTTTTCCCTGCTTTTTTCTCTCCATCCTTGAAGCCCTTTGCATCTACTCTCATTTTTGTAAAGCAATTTTTTAATTTATCCATTTGGCCCTCAGATCTTCCTTATGAAATTTTCCTCCTTTTTTCTACCTTTTCTTACAGAAACTGAACCCTCCTCCATCCTGAAGTTCCAGAGGTCTCCAGCTGAAGTTCCTTGGCTGAATATTCTCCGATTGGTCACTTTGAATTATTGATCTTTTTGAGCAGCCAAGATCTCCATTCTTTTCCTGAGGGTTTCTCTCCTGTGTTTCACTTTCCCCTCTTGTTATGGAACAAGGAGCACATGGAATTATCCCCCCATCTCAGAGCACTCACTCCTGTGTTTCTCTCCCTACAAGGTGTGAAAACTCTTTTTTTTTTTTTTATTTTCCTGAAAATCAGCTACAGGCATCTTGATTTTCTTCCTTAAGTCTATTTTAACTCTATATGGTTTTAACTATAGAAATTACAAGAATTTAATTTTTTTCATCTGATTTTCTCAGAGTTCTCATCCCACCTCAGCCTGCCCAGGGTTAATTAGTGCAGGGCACTATTCAACCTTTTGGTATTATCTTTACAGCTAACAGAGTCAAGGTTTTAGGTTAAAAAACTGGAGCAAAACCCCCCAAAAAGATGGAAATATTGGTGTAATGCCAATAAAATGTGATTTACAGCTGCCAGGTATCCCTTGCATGTGCAGGTCAGGAAGATGGACTGCCCAATGTGGAAACATTAAAAGGGAGAGAAGAATGGAATTGCATTTTTTGTTGTTGTTGTTGTTTATGAATGGAAATATTTCCATGTGCTCACATATACAGGCAATGAGTGCTTTTGTGCATATATTGCAATTTATATCTATTTATTCATGGTGCAAAACCCCCAGAGAGGCAGGTTTAGAGCATCACCCCCTTTCCATCAAAAAAGGGGAAAAACCCCAAATTTCTGGACAAACCCATCACAACAAAGCGGTTTGATTTCAGTTACAGAGTAAGCAAAAAACAGGGGGGAAAAAAAATCCCAATTTTGGAGCACACAGCCTGAGGCAAATTGATACATTCAACCCCAGGGCAGACTTTTTGGACACTGATTACTGGGCTCTCCTAACAGTGTTTGCAGGACAGCTTATCTGCCAGCTTATCTATTCTCCTCTGATAAGAGACATTGTTCAAAGAGCCTGAAAACACAGCTGCCTCTTTCCAGGCTTTCCCTCTCCCTGAAAAGCAGGAGAATCCCTGGATGCCCCCAGCAATAGAATCCCCAAATTAATCTCGATGGAAAGTGGGCAGCCTTGTTTGGAGGCAGCAGAAAAGGAAAGCACTTGGAAGGGAAATCTGCTTAAAGACCAAAGGGAGAACTTGGAGGGAATCCCTGTGAAAATGCAGGGCTGGGGAAGCTTCCTGGGAAGAAAAGAAATGAGATCTCGGGATAAAAGGTTGGAATGGGAGAGTTTTCACCGTGGAGAGGCAGTGCAATGCCAAAAGTCTGAGAAAAAAAAGGGATTTTAATGTGTTGTTGGAGCCTCTCTGCCTGGCACTGGCAAAAATGTCTTCATCTTTTCCTTCTGAGCAGGAGCCGTGACATCAAACCCATCAAATCAATCAAATCCATCAAATCTATAAAATTTATCAAATTTATCCAATACACCAAACCCATCAAATCCATCGATTCTATCAGATTTGTCAAATCCATCAAACCCATCCAATCCATCGATTCTATCAGATTTATCAATTCCACCAAACCTGTCAAATCCATTAAATTTATCAAGCCCATCAATTCCATCAAACACACCAAATCCATCAATTCTTATCCAATTTATCAAATCCATTAAATCTATCAAACCCACCAAATCTATCAGATTTATCAAATACACCAAACCCATCAAATCCATCAAATCTGTCAAATTTATCAAATACACCAAACCCATCAAATCTATCAAATTTATCAAATTTATCAATTCCATCAAATCCATCAAATCTATCAGATTTATCAAATGCATCAAACCCATTAATTTCATCAAATCCATGAAATTTATCAAACCTATCAAATCCTTCAAATCTATCAAGCTTATCAAATTCTTAAATTCCATCAGATTTATCAAATCCATCCAATCTATCAAACCCATGAAACCCATCCAATCCATCAATTCCATCAAACCCACCAAACCATGAAATCTACCAAATCCATCCATTCCATCAATTCCATCAAGCCCATCAAATCTATCAAATTTATCAAATACACCAAACCTATCAAATGCATCAAATCAATGAAATTTATCAAATTTATCGATTCCATCAATTCAATCAAATCCATCGAATCTATCAGATTTCTCAAATGCATCAAACCCACCAAATCCATGAAATTTATCAAACCTATCAAATTCTTCAAATCTATCAAACTTATCAAATTCATCAATTCCATCAAACTCATCAAATCCATCAATTCTATCAAATTTACCAAATCCATTAAATCCATCAAACCCATCAAATCTAACAGATTTATCAAACCCATCAAACTCATCAATTCCATCAATTCCATCAAACCCATCGAATCCATCAATTCATGAAATCTATCAAATCCATCAATTCCATCAATTCCATCTATTCCATCAAACATATCACTTCCATCAATTCTATCAAATTTATCAAATACACCAAACCCATCAAATCCATCAAATTTATCAAATTAATCAAATTTATCAATCCAATCAAATCCATCGAGTCTATCAGATTTATCAAATGCATCAAACCCATCCATTCCATCAAATCCATGAAATTTATCAAACCTATCAAATCCTTCAAATCTATCGAACTTATCAAATTCATCAATTCCATCAAACCCATCAAATCCATCAAATTTATCGATGCCATCAAACCAATGAATTCCATCAAACTCATCCATTCCATCCTACACATCAAACCCATCAAACCCATCAATTCCATCAGTTCCATCAAATCCACATCTGCTTCGTCCTCTCAAGAAAACAACTGACAGAAATGAGTGTACCCTGACATCTGCAGGCAATATTTCCATAAATCCCTTTTTTTTTGTGATTATTTTGGTCAGCTGGGCAAGCACAATGCTGGAAAACGAGGCACAGGGACATCTTTCCCAAGGATTCCCAATCTTGGTGTGATTTCACTTCCCAGTGCGGGCAGGAGAGAGGGTTTGGTGTGGTTTGAGATGTTCAGGATGTTTTCCAGAGGGAAGCAGAGCCCTCATCCCTCTCACCCTGGCTGGTGCCACTCTGGAATCCCAGACAAGGAACAGGAATGGGATCCCAAGGTGGGAGGACGAGGAAAACCAAAGTAACAAAACAGGGGTGAGAAAAAGGATGCTGCAAAAAGGGGCAGCATGTTTTTATAAACACATCACCCAGAGGTGATTTTAGTGAAGGTCAGCAGCTTTTGGCTCCCATTTTAAGGAATTTTCACGGGAAGTAAAAACCCTCCTTTGCTTTGTGCCAGTCTCGGTGCTTTGCACAAATGTATGTGAGGGAGGTGAATTTTCTTTTCGTTTTAGAGCTCTGCTGAGGATTTTTGGTACCTGAAGATTTAAACCAAGAGGAGGCGATGCACCCATGACCTTGTGACAAATTTGCTGCAACAGGGCTCGTCCTGCTCTTTTGAAAGTGACTCTTTTGCATATCTGGGACTGAGTGTCCTGCCTGCATTTCTGTGAAGTGGAGAGTGGCTTAAATATTCTTATTTTCCATCAAAACATTTCGTGTTTACCCCCAAAGCGTGGGGTTTCCGTATGCAAAGCTCTGCACCTGAGAGAGTGATATTTACCATGTTTTTGGTTTTCTGTTTTGTTTTTCCATGCTGGTTTTCATTTCAAAACCAGGTCTCTGGTGAGAAGATCAGCAGCACTTGTGATATGAGTGGGGGTGAGTTTCCCTGGGGGTTTCCAGCTCCCAGTTTTGCACCTCAACAGAAATTGTTCAATTTTATTTCTTCTTGAATTATCTGCGAGATCTGCAACCCAACCTTGTCCTACAAACAGCTCACGAGCTGCCACAAGCCCATCCCAGGGAATTTGCTTTTATGGAGGCTGGAATAACATGTGAAATATGTGAAATCACAGCATTGACCCCCAGCAGCAGTGATTTTAAATCAATTTTAAAGCTCACAACTCCCAGGTGCTGGTCCTGAGTGTTCCCCAAGTCCAGCGGGGTTGGCTGCAAGCAGAGCAAATTCCCATTTCCACAAAAAAAATTCCTTTTCCCAAGCTCAACCCAGCAAAATGCACCGGGCAGGGATCTCTGTGTGCCTTTGGAAGCAGGACCACCCAAGGACTCCTCTGAAATGATTCTCAGAGAATGTGGCTTGAATGGTTTAGTGCAAGGTCAAGGATTCTGGCTTTTTTAAATTTCCCTTTTTTCTTTCTCTTGCATCTCTTCTTCTTTCCTCCCGTTTCCCAGTTGTGGGGGAAAACAAAATCCCACTTTGACTTAAACTGCAATCCCACCCAATATTCTTCTTTGCACAAGGCAAAGAAGGAAAATATTTTAATGGCTCTGCATGGTTAGATTCACTTAGGAAACAAAAATGCTTTTGAGGAGCAGTTTTATGCACAGCTGTGATTTTTTTTTAATTTGTTTTAAGTATTGGTTATTTTAAAATGTGCCATCTTCTCTTTGTCTCTTTTCCCCCATTTTTGGCTGGGGATGATTTTCCTCACTGGACTCCATAGAAATGTTTATTATGACTAAACTTGGCTGAATATAAATTATCAGGCATGGGGGATTAGCTGTGGCTCTAGATGTAAGGAATGATCACAGGTAAGAAGTAAAATAAATATTTTTGCAAGCAAGCTCTCCTCTGGAAACATTTCAAAAACCCCAATTAAGATGAAAATGAATTATTAACTCGTGTTCTGCTTCAAAAGATGAAAGAGATGAATACTTTTTTCCTGCCCAGAAATTCATTGAATGGGAAATTATCAAGCACAGGGAGCCCAGACAAATGTCTGAATTCAGCCTTCTTAACTTCCATTTTCTACAGAACAGGGGAAGCAGCCTGTGAGACTGCAGAAAGATGAATAAATGGCAGAATGAAAGAAAAAAGAGAATAATTGTATTATTTGGGCTGCAGGAATCCCTCAGCTGCTCGGTCCTAGCGCTGTTTTCCACAAGAAATGTTCTAAGAGACTTTTCCACACTCATTTCAGGGTAACAGCTTGGACTGGAAATGGACTGTGCGGGCCTGGAGTTGTCCTTCCACCCTCATGGAGCGCAGGAATCCACAGGGAATTCCATCAGAAACCCCTCACAGATTGTTGGAGTGTTTGAGTCAGAAACCTCTCTGAATCCTTCAGAGAGAGAAAGATATGCAGAGGTGGAATTAAAGCCTTTAGAGAAATTGAGATCTATTAAGCCACACAGAGATGAAGTAGAAGTGTAAACACAAGTTTTAAGTAAGTAGAAGTGTAAGTTATACTTTTAAGTAAGTTTAAACTTTAAGTTTTAAGTAAGTAGAAGTGTAAGTTGTAGTTTTAAATAAGTAGAAATACATTTTAGGTGCCTTAAGGGACTGTGCTAGCTAGTAAAGGCCTTAAGGCCAAGTTTAAAGTTCAGTAACTTAGCTCCAAATATAACAAAAACATGGCAGAGCCTTGCCACTAGAATAGATAGAATTATTCACTTACAACAGATAAAACTACATGAGTAAACATATAGAATTATTCATGTAGATAGATAAGCTTATATGTGCAAATTTAAAGTGAGAAAACAGTACATTTGTGTAAATAGATAATATTATATACATAATTTTTAGGTAAGAACTGACACTGCTTTCATACTGCTTTTGCACATTAGAATCAAGTTTAGTTTGGTTTAGAAAGAATGTTTTAGAATTGTGTTTTTAGCTGGTTGGGGGTTTTATGAATAAAATGCCCTGTAGTGGGGTGTGATCATCATCAACAACCATCACAACCATGACCATCAACACCTCGACAGCAAGAAAAAGGCAACAAGAAGAACAACAAGAAGATCAAGAAGAAAGAAGCTGCTGCTGCCACTGCTGCTGCTCTGAACCTTGGGCTCTACTCCATTGACGCCTCAGGTCTGAGCTTTTTTATTTTCAGATTCTGTGCTGGGCACCAAGGACAAATGATCCCAATCTCAGCCCAGGAGCACAAACCCCGTGGGCTGGAGAGAGAAAAACAAGCAGGGTGGGAGTGCCTGGGCTAAAGCTGGGATGGGACAATGAACTGCAAGGTGCAAATGGAGCAGAACTGATCCCAGGGAGAGACCCCGTGCCCGGCCGTGCATTTTGGGGCCATTTTGGTTCATCTTGGGTGCAGCCCTGGCTGGGCTCTGGTGCTGCCCAAGGTGTATCCATGGAGGAGATGCTTTGAATAAATCCCTGCTTGATTCTGTAGCTCTGCCCAGCCTCTGCTCTGGGGCAGCCCTCACAAGGCATCACAGGGTCCCTTTGCCAGGCTGCTGCTGCAGCTCAGCCAGAAAACTTCTAACAGAGACTTCAACACCTTAAACTCCTCACCTTAGAGACTGATGCATTCCAGCAATAAACAGCTTTACCACAACCAACAACTGCTCCTGTCTCTTTGCAGAGCCAGTAATGCCTCGACACGAGACCCCTTCCAGGGTGTGCAATGCAAGGACAACCTCCACAGCCCTTCTTTCCTCCTTGTTCCAACTCCCTTGGAAAATCAGAATATCCACGGCTTCCTCGAAGGCTGTGGGGAGTTCTGCTGATCCTATTGGTGTTTTCTGCTGGAAAAATCCTGGTTTGTGCTTTTCCTGGACCGTGTGGAGTGGCCAGTTCCTTCTTTGGCCTCACTTGGGCACCAGGACACATCCTGGAAAAAATGAAGGAGAGATTTCTGCACGCCAGGGAAGGAGGAAGGCGTTTCTCCCCCGGGGTTTGCTGCCCTCTCACAGACACTTTGATCCTTGTCCTCACTAAATTCCTGCTCTCCCACCAGGAGAAAGAAGAGTCTGCTCCTTGTGACAGGAACAGGACACGAGGGAACATCTGGAGCTGTGCCTGGAGGGGTTTAGGGTGGATTTCAGGGCAAGGTTCTTGCCCAGAGGGTGCTGGCACTGCCCAGGCTGCCCAGGGAATGGGCACGGCCCCGAGGCTGCCACAGCTCCAGGAGCTGCCAGGGATGCCCAGGCTGGGCTGGGTGGGCTCTGGGCAGAATTGGAGTTGGATCATCCTTGTGGGTCCCTCCTAACTCAGGATATTCCATAATTCCGTGAGTAAATAGGAAGTTCTCAGGAACTGCTAAAATCCACATGGATTTTGTTCACTTTCCGCCCAAAAAATCTGTCTTTAAATTAAAATGTTTAAAAAAACTTCTTTAAAAAATACCTTTAAATATGATTTTCTTTTACAAGTACATCCCTCCAGATTATTGTGTTGCAGTTATACCATTTTGCCTTCCTTTTTGCAGACTTCACCTGCTTTTTATCCCAGCTAAATATACCTGGTGGAGCACTTGGCAGCTGTTCAGCCCAAAGATATCCTGCTACTTTTGTGTTTTCCAGCATCACCTTCCTCCCCTCCCTCTCCCACCATGTCTTTATCTCCATCCCCTGTCCCAAAACTTTGTCCCAGCCCATCTGTCGCTGCCCTGCTTGCACAGGGCCTCTCACAGGATAGACACTGTGACCCACAATCCAAAATTATCCAAAATTGTGTTTTCCCAGGGAGTTAATCCTCACACTTCCTCCTGCAGGGCAGGCACAGCTCCTGCCCTTCAGGGAGAAGGAATCTCCAAGCTCAGAGGTGCTGATCCTGAAACTGAGCTCCAGGGACAGAATCCGTCCTGCTCGGTCCTGGTGGGGACAGTTCCAGCTCCCAAACTTCCCTCAGGGGTCTGTAATGGAGCCAGAGTTACTGAATCCCTTAATTAATCAATTAGAGCAAGGGGTTGAGGGCACCCTCAGCACATGTGGAGGTGACACCAAGCTCACCAGGGGGACCTGGACAAGCTCCAGGGGTGGATCCATGGAAATCCCATGAGGTTTCACAAGGCCAAGTGCTGGAGCTGGCCTTGGGAAAGGGAATGCCCTGGGATCAACCCAGGCTGGGCATGAGCAGAGGGAGAAGCCCCGGGAGAAGGATCTGGGGGTGAGAGCTGGGCCTGCCCCAGTGAGGGCAGCAAAGGGATTGGGATTGGGATTGGGATTGGGATTGGGATTGGGATTGGGATTGGGATTGGGATTGGGATTGGGATTGGGTGTGAAATGGGGATTTGGTTTTGAATTTGAGTTTGGGTGTGGGTTTGAGTTTGGGGTTGGGTTTGGGATGGGGATAGGGATTGGGTTTGGGTTTGGTCTTGGGTTTGGGATTGGAATTGAGATTGAGATGAGGATTTGGATTGGACTTGGGTTTGGGTTTGGGATTGGGATTGGGATGGGGAGGGGAATTTGGATTGGGATTAGGATGAGCATTAGGGTTAGTACTGGGATTGGGATTGTGCCCCTGTGCCCTGCTCTGTACTTGCAGATTTGCCCCAGCCCTGGAATGGTGATCCCAGCCCAGGGAGGAGCTGGAGCTGCTGCAGAGAGCCCAGAGGAGGCTCCAGGATGAGCAGGGGGATGGAGCAGCTCTGCTGGCAGGAAAGGCTGGCACAGCTGGCATTGTTCACCTGCACAGGAGAAGCTTTGGGCTGAGCTCAGGGTGGCCTTGCAGGGCCTGAAGGAGCCCCAGGAAAGCTGCAGAGAGACAATTGCCAGGGGATGCAGGGACAGCACACAGGGAATGGCTTCACACTGAACATTTTGCACATTCAGATCAGATATTAGGAAGAAATTGTTCCCTGTGATGCTAAAGAGGGGCTGGGATGGAATTCCCAGAGCAGCTGGGGCTGCCCCTGGATCCCTGGCAGTGCCCAAGGCCAGGTTGGACACTGGAGCTTGGAGCTGGGTGTTTACCTGGAGCACAGATGGGAATTCTTTGCTCTGAGTCTCCTTTTGGGCATCCAGCATCTCCTCACACCTCTCATCTCTCCCTTGTACTCTTGCAATCAAATTTAGCTTCACATCCACTTCACCATCCTGAAACTCTGATTTCCATGGACAGTTTAAATTAAAATCTCCCTTCCTGAATGTGTTCCAAAGTTTCTGTATGAAGCAACAAAACAATTCTCTCAGGAATTGTCTCCCCAGGAATGGTTGATTCAAACCTGGAGATATCTTTTATAATATTGGTTGATTAAAACCTGCTGGCTTCCTTTGCCTCTGTCTTTTTTTTCCCTACAGTTCCTGGATAACATCCCACCTTTTCCCCCTTTTCCTCTCTGTACCTGCGAACCACACCGGATTCCCACTGGAAAAATCCTGCACATCATCTGTAGAGGAAAAATTATGGTTTCGGATTTTAATTAAGAAATTATTTCCTGTAAATGTTGCTTTGTTTTGTTTTGGGTTTTTTTTCCCCAGTGAATTCAGATTTCACCAAGTTATTTGCATGGCTATTTAAAGAAATTTCCTAAAAATAAAAAGAGAATGTGATGGTTTAGGCCCCAGCTGGGCAATGTGCTTAAACTCATCCATTAACACATGTTTGAGTGTGGAATCAATCCCTGTGCTATTTAATGCTTGGAGAGCATCGAAGAGTTTTTGTGATTTCAAATCTGAGTCCTCCTCATGAGGAGAAAGAAAATTAGATAAAAACACTTTAATTTTCTTTTTTTAAAAAATCAAAGAGGGTTGATGGTTCTAATGTGGCCAATGTTTTGGGGTGGGGAGGTGCAAACAAGGAATTTGCCTCACTGTTATTAAGCAGGACTTAATAACAGGAGCAGGCAAAAATTTTGGGTTTCCAACAGCTGCCAACACATTTTCACCTCCTGCTTTCTCCTCCAGCTCTAAAAAAGGAGAGCAAGATTCTGCAAATGAAACAAAAACCTCTGGTTTTAACGTGAACTTCAGCCAACCTTCAACTCTTAGGAGTATCTCTTTGAAGGAGCTCTCTGTCAGCTCAGCTTTTGGGCAAATATATGATGAAAGTTTGATGAGAGATGTAAAGAAAACATTTTAAAATCTCTGTGCTCACTGAGGAGGGTGGAGAATTGTTTTTCCAAGACAAAAGCCACATTGAACAAAATAAGAGTGTGACATAACTCTGCTTCTCTTTTGGCCTTCACCTGAATCCTGAAAGAATTCAGGCAGAACCTGGATAAGCCTCTAAATATGACTCAATTCATTCACACAAAGTGCCAAGAAATCTGTATTTATTTAAAGAAAACTCTCCAACAATAGCTCTACCTGCTGCAGCAGGCAAGCCTGACTGGCAGGTAATGCCAGGCTGGAGAAAGTTTAATTTTAAATGCAGGATTTCCCCTCTTGCTGGTGTTTGAACAGATGGGTTTGTGGCAACAATTTCATGCCTCTTTTTAGTATTATTATTATTTTTTTTGTTAGTGTAAACTTGCTTGAAGCACAAGCTAGTAAAAGCAGCAGAGTATTAGGATTGGAAGTATCTCAGTGTTAAACTCAAAAGGATCTAATAAAGCACCCAAGGGAATGATCATTAACCATAACAGTATTATCCCTGCCAGTGCTAGTGCTGGAAATGCCAGGGAGAGCTAGAAAACACTGGGATTTTAGCCTGGAAAAAAGTGTGGACACAGGTGGTGCTGGACTCCCTGAAATTGAAGAAGAGGAGGGAAGGAAAGGACAGGCAGAGAGGGAATATCGGTGGTGTGGGGGGATAAAGTCAAGGGCGTTGTTTCCCACACAAATCAGTGCCTGTGCTTGTCAGAGTCCCCGAAGAATCAGAAAGGAATAAAAAGGAAACAGAAATCAGAAACCAGAAAGAATCCCATAACCTGCATGATAGGGCCAGCAGCAGGGGCAGTGCCCAAGGCTGTTGGAACCCTGAGAATTTTGGGCTTTCTGTGCTGCCAGGCACTGACCCCCAAGAGAACACTGCACTGACCTGAGGCCCTGGAGAAGCTTCCAAAATTCAAGAATAAAACTGAGATTAAAGGGGTGGAGTTTGAATAGAAGTGTGTGAGATCACAGGGTGGGAAACTCAGAGCTGAAGGGTTTAGAATTCAGGAATAGATAGAAAGCAAGATGGAGGTTTTAGGGTGGAGGCTGCTCCTTCTTCTTCAGCTTCTTCTTCTTCTCCTTCTCCTTCTCCTCCTTCTTCCTCCTTCTTCTTCTTCACCTTCTTCTCCTCCTTCCTCTTCTCCTCCATGGGTTTGGGTGGTTTTGTAGCATTGGATAAAAAAGTCCCCATTGAAGACTTTGAGTGATCAGTTATTGGGTTAAAAGTGAAAATAATTGAGGTGTCATTTCTTAACTGGACAGTTTATCCTTCAAAGGCCTTGTAGAGAGAGCCAGGGCTCCATTTTTAGTTTGTTGGAGTGAAGTGCTGCAGAACTCAGGGTGTGTGAGACTGTGACAGAGATAAGAACTGATAAACATCTGAGTCCCAACAAGAAATACCCTCTCACACATTTCATCCTGACCCTGGTGAAAAGATCAAACTGAACAGTTGATCCCTGTGGGGAATGGCTCCAGGCAGGAATTTTTGGGAGGATCCCCTGTGCTCAGAGGGCTGCATTGGAGCAGCTCTGCCATTTCTTGCTCAGCAGCATTTTGTGGGACACTCAGGCAGAAGAAGGGAGGGAAAGGTGCCTTGAGGAGCTGCAGATTTCCCCTGGGATGGGTTTGGGAGCTGAGCTCTGCCTTTGGGCGAGCTGGAGGCCAAGAAATCTCTGCCTGATGCAGCAGCTGTTACAAGAGGAGAAAAGATTATTTTCAGGGGATATTTAGGATATTAATAAAATTAGGGAAATAACCCTATAGGGTTATAAAATAGGGATATTTCCCTATTGTACAGGAAAAATGGACTTTGGGAGGTGAAGCCACAGAGATCAGAACCCTAAAATCTGCTGTCATTGCCTCAGGGCACTGTAAAGATTTACCTTGTGCAATCCAAAATCAAAGTTTATCCAGCCCAGGGCCAGCAGCTGGACTTTGATGATGCTTCCAGCTCAGGATATTCCATGATTTTGTGGGATGACGCTTCCAGCTCAGGATATTCCATGATTTTGTGGGATGACGCTTCCAGCTCAGGATATTCCATGATTTTGTGGGATGAACAGCACCAGACCCAGATGAGAGCAAGCACTGCTGGCCACAGCAGCAATGATTAGCAGAAGGTTGTTAATTGAAGGTAATTGATAGAAATTGGTCACTTTTTCCGGAGAAGAACCAACAAAGGAGATAAAATATATTAGAAAAACCCCAAATGTTTCTCTCCCTCCACTCAGCAATGGGGAAACTGAGGCACAGAGGGATCAGTTTGCTGCTGCAGCCCTGCCAGCCCTGCCTGCTGTCCAAAATCTGAGTGCAGTTCCTGGGAAAGAATTCCATTGTCCTGGGAAATAATTCCATTTTCCTGGGAAGGAATTCCATTTTCCTGGGAAGGAATTCCATTTTCCTGCTCTCCTGGAGCCCCTGAGGCATCACTGCCAAAGCTCCTACCTCAATGTGTCTTTTTTCATCCCTTCCTTCATATTTCACTCCTGATTTTCAGTAGGAACCACACTGTTAGAATATGAAATATTAAAATTATAAAAATTTTACTAATAAAATTTAATTCTTAAAAAAACACTATATTTAACTTAAAAGGATAAAAAACTTCTAAAATTCATTAATAACATTAAGATTACAAATATATAGTTAATTAAAAATATATAATATTACAAAATAAAAAATTTAAAAGGTAACATATTAAAATATAATATTTATAAAATAAAATAAAAATTTTGAGAGAGTAACTAATTCTTTGTCTTTACTTTCTTTTTTATAAGTTTAAGTAATATTTTGTCATTAGAAACAAAAGTCCACATTGAGGACTTTAAATAATTAATTATTATATTAAAATATAAATTATTTATTTATTAAAGAAAATACAATAATTTAAATGTATTTCTTAATTAAATTATTTAACTTTAAAAACTTTATAATAAAAAAGTTAACTATTTTATAACGTTAATAATACTATAAAACTCACAACTTATAATATAAACAAAAAATAATAAACACCCAAATCTAAACACAAACTATCATCTCAAAAACTTCAATCCCAACCTTAACAAGAATAAAAATAAAATTTAAAAAAACCCAAAAACCAACACCACCACTCCTTCAGCTTCCTTTTGATATTAATAATAATATCAAACAATAACAAACCACATTTTGCTCATCACTTTCTCCCCGTGGGAATATCTGGGGCAGAGCTTGGATAATCCATGTGCTGCTGGAACTATTCGACTGTAAATAAATAAATAAATAAATAAATAAATAAATAAATAATATAAATAATATATATTATATTATTAAAATAATAATTAAAAAATAAATAAAAACAATAAGCATCTAAATCTAAACAGAAAATATCATCTCAAAAACTTCAATCCAAACCTTAACAAAATAAAAAACCTTTAAATAAAAAAAAAACAAAAACCAGAGCTCCTTCAGCTTCCTTTTGACGCTGCAATAACAAAAATTTTGCTCATCACTTTCTCCCAGTGGGAATATCTGGTGTAAGAGCTTGGATAATCCACATGCTGCTGGAAATATTCTGCTGGAGCTATAAATAAAAATATAAACTTATAATAGAAATTTTTAAAAATAACTATATTACGTTCAAATTTTAAATAAATAAATAAAATAAACACCTAAATTTAAACACAAGCTATACTCTCAAAGACTTCAATCCCAAATTTAATGAAAATAAAAATTCTCCCAGTGGGAATATCTGATGCACAGCTTGGATTATCCACGTGCTCTAAATATTCAGCTGGAGATAAATAAAAAAAAATAAACTTATATATATATATATATATATATATATATATATATATATATAAAAATTAATAAATAAATATAGTAAACACCTAAATTTAAACACAAGCTCTCAAAGACTTCAATCCCAAATTTAACGAAAATAAAAATTCTCCCACTGGGAATATCTGATGCACGGCTTGGATTATCCATGTGCTGTAAATATTTGGCTGGAGATAAATAAATTTAAAAATATAAACTTATTATAAAAATGATATATAATATAAATAAATAAATAAGCACCTAAATTTAAATACAAGCTATCATCTGAAAGACTTCAATCCCAAACTTCACAAAAATAAAAATTTTCCCAGTGGGAATATCTGATGCACAGCTTGGATTATCCACGTGCTGTAAACAGTCTGCTGAAGATAAATAAATTAAAAAAATATATATATATATAATATACATGAATAAATAAATATAATAAACACCTAAATTTAAACACAAGCTATCATCTCAAAGACTTCAATCCCAAACTTCACAAAAATAAAAATTTTCCCAGTGGGAATATCTGATGCAGAGCTTGGATAACCCAGGTGCTGCTGGGAATATTCTGCTGCAGCTGCAGCACTCAGAGCCTGGCACTCGCCTCTCCTCTCTGCCAGGCTGGCAGACAGCAGCTGATGGGGGAAAAAAGGCAATTTTGATTTTGATTTTGATTTCATCTCCTCTGTCTCCAATCCCACTTCCCTGTTCTTGCAGCAGGAGAGGAGAGAGAGATTTAGGATGGCTGCTGTGCTGAAAACGAGCTGTCTAGAAAAGGAAACCTTTTTCACCTCTATTGGAGATGCTTGGGCACCCCTGACAAAGGCGGGAGATGAGGAGGACGCCATGTTCTCAGAAGGCTAATGTATTATTATATTATATTATATTATATTATATTATATTATATTATATTATATTATACTATACTATACTATACTATACTATATTATACTATATTATATTATACTATAATAAAGAATATTGTACTACACTAAAGAATACAGAAAGGATACAAACAGAAGGCTAAAAAGATAATAATGAAAACTCCTGGCTCTCTCCAGAGTCCTGACACAGCTTGGCCCTGACTGGGCAATAATTCAAAACAATTCACATGAATCCAATGGAACAATCACCTGTGGGTAAACAATCCCCAAACACATTCCACATGAGCACAACACAGGAGAAGTAAATGAGATCAGAATTGTTTTCCTTTTTCTCTGAGGCCTCTTGCTGCCTTTCAGCTTCCCAGGAGGAAAACCTGGGTGAAGGAATTTTTTTTTCAGAGAATGTGAATGCCACACACCTCCAAATATTTGCTGGCTTGTCCACCAAAAGTGAGGGAAAAAATGCCAGGATGTGCTGGGAGCAGCCCCATGCTGCAGGGGAAGGTAAATGGGATAAGGATCCCGTGGAGCTCAACGGGATCACAAATCTTTTGTGATTTGCAATGCCCTATGAAAAAAAAGCCTTAAATTACCCAAGAAGTATGTTAATAGCTGACTAAAGCACAAGCTGGCAGGAGTCATTGCTGCCTGAGCACGGCTCATTAATCTTACCATTCATTAAAAAAAAACTCCAAACTTTTTAATAAACAATTTTTATTTCAGAAGCAACCAAGAATGGGCTGTGCTTTTTGCCAGGCAAGCGAGCTGCCTGTGAAAATAAAACAAAATAAAACACTTATTTACATTTTTGCTTTGCATGTCGAGCTGTCTTTATTCCATCACCAGCTTTGGAAATGCACCCAGGACTTTCCACCTCTGTAAACTCTCAGGCTAATTTTTTACTCTTTCTTTCCACCTTCCTGAGCTGAAAACATCTTGCTGTTAAAAGCCAGGGTGAGCTGGGCAGAGTGGGGGAAGCAGAAAAGAGAGGGGGAGAACTTCTTGGTGACAGCTGGACAAGCCCCTGAGTGCTGGCCCAAATTCAGACCCACCTGAGGTGGTGTTTCCACAGCAGAAAGTTTCTCTGCCTCCCAGGAAATAGTGAATTTTGGGAAACACAGTCCTGGCACCATTTTTCCTGCTGGGGTAATTCCCTTCTGCCTTTTGCTCGTGGTTGTAGAATGAGAAATTTTAATGGGATGAGAATATTAATGGAACAGACAACTCTGCCCAGATTTATTTTTTGAGATTCCTTCACTGGTGAACCCCATCCATTTTTGGGAATCCTTATTCGATGCAGTAGTGAAAATGAGAGATAAATTCCATTATCACTTGAGAGATAAATTCCATTATCACTTGCAGCTCCAGCAGCAGGCCTGGCTTTGGTGCTGCTCTGTCAGTAAACACTGGGGCAGAACAACTCAACATCAGATGTGAAATCCTGAAAAATCCATGGCAAAGCCTCTGCTCAGGGCTCTCCCTGCCATTTCACATCCCAGGGCACACACAGGCTAACTTTTCTGAGTAAATGCTCTTCCAGGTTTTCTACAATATTTTTATTTGCCTTTCAAAACAAGGCAAGCCTCAGGATTTATTAATGCAGCAATTAGTATGCCTCCCAGGAAATAGTGAATTTTGGGACACACAATCCTGGCACCGTTTTTCCTGCTGGGGTAATTCCCTTTGCCTTTTGCTCGTGGTTGTAGAATGAGAAATTTTAATGGAATGAGAATTTTAATGGATGAGAATTTTAATGGAACGGACAACTCTGCCCAGATTTATTTTTTGACATCCCTTCACTGGTGAATCCCATCCATTTTTGGGAATCCTTATTCGATGCAGTGGTAAAAAGGAGAGATAAATTCCATTATCACTTGAGAGATAAATTCCATTATCACTTGCAGCTCCGGCAGCAGGCCTGGCTTTGGTGCTGCTCTGTCAGTAAACACTGGGGCAGAACAACTCAACATCAGATGTGAAAATCCATGGCAAAGCCTCTGCTCAGGGCTCTCCCTGCCATTTCACATCCCAGGGCACACAGAGGCTAACTTTTCTCAGTAAATGCTCTTCCAGCTTTTCTACAATATTTTTATTTGCCTTTCAAAACAAGGCAGGCCTCAGGATTTATTAATGCAGCAATTAGTATGCTGATCATGCCCAGCATGCTTCAATCTTTATTGGCTGCACGCAGCAGAGAAAGTTTTGGTTTTATTAAAGCTGAGCCTGCTCCTTGCTGCTGTTTAGTGCGTGTTACAAAGCTGAGCTCAGCCCTGAGTGTAATGTAACCCACATGTTGGGCTGCTTGCTCCAGTGACTTACAGAAATATTTCAGGTAGCAAGTATTTTCTTAGTGCTCTGTTGGAAAAAAAAAAAAATATGGCAGGCACACAATGTTTGCATTATGTGGTGCTTTCCTGGGACAGAAATTCTGCCCCCTCAACCCCCCCGTGAGCCATCCTGAGCTGACAGGAGCACCAAATAATGCCTCAGACTGCTGGGAATCCTCGTGCTCTGGTGGGTTTGGGGTGAGAGGGACAATGGGGGAAATGAACTTCAATCACCTTCAATGCGAATAAATAAATAAATGAATAAATTGCTCACACGCTGCATCCATAAAGCAAAACCTCCACTGGGGTTGCAGGTTTTCCTCTCCTGAAGGAAGGAGCAAGGTTGGTTTCAGGTTCAACCTGCAACAATTCCTACCAGTTAATCTGATTTCTAGAACTGCTCTGAAGACATTTCTACCAGCGTGGTTTGCACCTTGGAACATTCAGTTTTAGTTCCATTTGTCAGATTTTGGGTCCAAGTGGTGTCTCCAGCATGGATTCCCATTTCATCCCAGGCTATCACCTCCTGTAAAAGGGGAAAAGGAAATGCCTGGCACAAAACCTGGCACAACATTTGGGCACCCCGATAAAAATCTTCAATTTCTGGGGCAGGATTTGCCCAAATCTCTCTGTCCCAGCCCCCTGGAATGCAGGATTGGGGACTGAGGGCAGAACTCTGAATTTGCAAAGCAGGGACAGCAGGGACAGCACCCCAAATCCCACCAGCAAAAGGATCCTGAAACCCAACAGAGAAACCCCACCAGTCACCGTGGAGCCAAAATTCCATGTTTAAAGATATTGTATTTATTCTGTTATCCAAAAATCCTGGCAAAGATGTTCTTGGAGGAGGGAAATAAAAGACAACCCTCGAAGCCAACCAGCAAATTTCTGCTCCATCAGCTGAACCCATTTGAAAGTCAACACACTCAGGGCTTTGTTGGAGCTAATTCCAGCACTTAGGATTTAAAGTGTGAATCCCCCTCCCTCGCCCATAAACACACACATTTAAATGTGCTCGTTTGAGTGTTTCAAGTCCTCTCAAATTCCATGGCATCCACTGAAAAAAAAAAAAAAAAAGCCAGCCTAAAGTCAACAAAGCCCACAATGACGTTGTAAAAAGAGGTGCTACTGGGAATTCATTTCTGTTTTCTGTGTTATATCCAGCAGTGTTTGCACAATTTCCAGCCCTGAAGACACAGTCTTAAAGTGGAATTGGGTCCATCTTCTTTCTTAATTATCAGAAGCAGAAATGCAGTATTTCAGAGTTAGTGGAGCTCAAATCAGGCTGCAGAGATCACAAAAAAAAGCTCTAGAGGAGCTAAATGTGATGCCAAAGAAGCGTTTTGGGGATTTAAGCACAGGTTTTTCTCCAAATTCACAATGACTGAAATCCAGAGAGCGGCTGCAGACAGCACAAACCCAGAGCTGCTAAAACCAGGGGTGATTTGGCTGCCAAATGGAGCAGGATTTTACCTGGGTGCTGCATCTGCTCCTGCCTCAACCTCTTCCCTCCGACCCACCAGATTTATTTCGGTCTCTGTTTCATGTCTGTGCTGAACCTGGGCCAGTTACCCACCTTTCTTCTCCTGGAAAGCACATGAATAACCTTTGCTACTAAAGAATAAATAATTCATGGCTTAGGGCTACTTTCCCACCCTCTTCCCCACCTTCCCCTGGAGCAACAGAGCCCTGAATGGCTCCAAACTTTCCCAAAAGCTGCAGAGGGGGACTCGAGATCACAGAATCACAGAATCACAGAAATTCTAGGTTGGAAGAGACCTTTAAGATCATCAAGTCCAACCCATGTTCTAACTCCTCAACTAGATCATGGCACCCGAGCTCCTCCAAAACGTGTCCCAAAACTGATCTGGAAGCTGTGCCTGGCTGCTCCAGGTCTCCAGGGTGGGTGCACAGGGAATAAACGCCTCAAATGCTGCAGGGAGGATCCCTGGGGCTGGGGGCAGCAGCCAGGGGTGCCGGGGATGGGTTGGAATCTGGAATGCAGGGAACTCTCAGAACTTTGGGCCTGGAAGCCGAAGCTTAGAATGAAACCCAGGGTTTGATCTGAGACCTTGGAAAAGGCTCCCAAACTGAGGTGCTGGAAGGGAGAATGTGGTTTAAAGCAGAGACACGTTAAGTGGAGGAAAGTTTAGAGTTTTAGAGTTTAAGATATAGAAAAAAATAGAAGTATTAAAAATATAAGATGTGGCACTGGGTGCCAGGGTTTAGTTGAGGTGTTGGGGCTGGGTTGGGCTCGATGATCCTGAAGGTCTCTTCCAACCCAGTGATTCTGGGATTCTGTGAATTCTGTGAAAAGCAGTTCCAGAGGTAAACAAGGAGTTCAGAATGCAGCACTGCAGGTATGTGGGTCAGAACATGATCAGCTAAGAAAACTCACACTGTTAACAGGGTTCCATAAAACAAAATATTTTAAGGATTGGGTCAAAAACATAAATATCCTTGTTGGCAGTGTTTTGTTGGTCAATAACTCCCTAAAAGTTCTTGTAACTCAGGGTCCTGGGACCTTCTGAGCTGTAACAATGTGAGCCAAACTCACCCTTCCTGCCTATGTAGAAAATAAAAATTAAAACCCATCATCAAAAAAACCTCAGAGGTCCCAAGTCTAACTCATTCAAAACTCCTTCAAAAATCCCCTGAGGAATGCTCCTCCCTGAGGGGCTGAGCTGAAGGACGGGGTCCAGCAGGGGTGGGGAGGATGTAGCTGAGTTCAAATCATGAATCTTCACAATTGTGGAGCTGCTCCTTCAAGGATTTGCTGTGGAGGACCAGCTCCTGTGTGAGGAGGACATCTGCCAGGGCCAGGACCCGCCTGAAGAAACAGAGATAATGGGGGAATCCCTGGGGGAGAAATAAACAAGGAAAAAGGAAGAAAAGGAACTCAGAATTCCCTGGAGGCTGGTGAAATGGTGGAGCCAAGACTCGTTACTGCACCACTAAATGGATTCTTTGTTTCTTTTCTGCCAAGGTCAGGATTAAATGTGTGAGAGGGTATTTCTTGTTGGGACTCAGATGTTTATCAGTTCTTATCTCTGTTACATCTCACAAACCCCGAGTTCTGCAGCACTTCACTCCAACAAACTAAAAATGGAGTTGTATCTCTCTCCCTCTCTGAGGCTTTTTAAGGATAAACTGTCCAATTAAGAAATGACACCTCAATTATTTTCACTTTTAACCCGATAACCAACCACCCATGGCTGCAATGGGGACTTTTTTATCAAATGACACAAAACCACCCAAACCCATGGAGGAGAAGGTGAAGGAGGAGAAGGGGAAGAAGAAGGAAAAGAAGAATGTGAAGAAGAAGAAGGAGAAGGAGGAGAAGAAGAATGCGAAGAAGAAGAAGGTGAAGAAGAAGGAGCAGCCTCCACCCCAAAACCTCCATCTTGCTTTCTATCTATTCCTGTATTCTAAACCCTTCAGCTCTGAGTTTCCCACCCTGTGATCTCACACACTTCTATTCAAACTCCACCCCCACAATCCCAGTTCTGTCATTCCATTCTGGAAGCTTCTCCAGGGCCTCAGGTCAATGCAGTGTTCTCTTGGGGCTCAGTGCCTGGCAGCACAGAAAGTCCCAAATTCTCAGCACCCAGGGTTCCAACAATTAACCAGAGTTTGCTGCGTGATGGAGAAATTCCCCTTTCCCCGTGGAGAATCTGGAAGGTTCCCTGCAGGAATCTTTGTTCCCACAATGGGAATTGGTGGCTGTGGCTGCCCTGGCTGCTCAGCACCGCTGGGGATCCTTCAATGCCCCAAATCCCCCATTCCCAGTGTCCTCATGGTTACAAATCTCCCCTTTTGGATGCTTTCGCTTGAAATGGATCTGACTCCTTCAGAAATCTGGTGGGCAGAGCTGGAGGAGAGCCTTCCACAGCTGCTCCCAAAACATGGCCTTGTTGTCTTGGGAAATATCACAAAATCCCAGAATTATTGAGGTTGGAAAAGAGATCCAAGTCCAAGCTGTCACCCCCACCTTGTCCCCAGCCCAGAGCACTCAGTGCCACCTCCAGGGGACACCTGCAGGGATGGGCACTGCAGAGCTCCCTGGGCAGCTCATCCCAATATTTCACACCCCTTTCCATGGGGAAATTCCAACCTGAGCCTCCCCTGGCAAGTCCTCCTGTGTATTCCAGATTTCCTCTCTTTCCCAAGCAGAATTCACTCCTCCTCCTCCTGTTACAGCTCTCTGTCCTTGGTAGTGACAAAAGTTTATTCTGTCATTTTATTGCCTATTATTTTTAAACAATTATTTTTAAATATATTAATATTAATATTAATATTAAATAATATATTTATATATATTATCGAATATATAATATATTTTACTATATATTTTATATGTAATATAGCATATATTACATATATATTACGTATCATATATATTATATTACAGTATAGTATAGTATATTGTAGTATATTATAGTATATTGTAGTATATTATAGTATATTATAGTATATTATAGTATAGTATAGTATATTATAGTATAGTATAATATAATATAATATAATATGATATGATATAATATAATATAATATAATATAATATAATATAATATAATATAATATAATATAATATAATATAATATAATATATAGTATATATATTATATACTACATATGGTATAGTATATACTATATACTATATACTATAGACTATAGACTATATACTATATACTATATACTATATACTATATACTATATTATATATTATAAATATATTGCCTATAACATTAATATTAATATTTATTAATTATTCCCATTAGTATTAAAATAAATATATTAATTTAAAATCTCTCAAATAGGGATTATATCATTAATAGTGCCTCACACCACGAGGCTGCTTCCTGACTCTGGTTGCTGCTGCTGAATCTCACTTTTGACTCATTTTATCAAATTTTAGGCCAGCACAGCCTAAGGTTTAAGGAAGCCTGAGTGAAATCATTACCCAGGGTGGAAACTGCCACAAAAAGAGGAAAGAACTGAGTTTCTGGGGGTTGAGTTTTGGTTTCATCTGAACAACAAACCCAAAACCGAAGATGACAAGGTTGTTTAAAAGCTGCTCCTGCTTTTGCAGCACAAGCACTGGGCCATGCTCAGCTCAAGATCAGAGTGAATTTTAATAAATTAATTCTGTTTATTCAGACCTCCAACTGCCACAGATACGTTGTAAATCTTCTTGCCTGGTGAGATTTACTGGAAACATAATGAAAATATTCCATTTATTGTACTTGTTTTATCACTTGCGATCTTACTCAAACCCAAAAATCAAAAATTGCTGTGCTGAAATGGCAGATACCACTTTTAAAGCCTGCTAATCTCAAGGTTTTATTGCTTGGCATGAATGTCTAGATTTGTTTTTATTTTATTTGAGAGGGGGGAAAAAAGAGAGGGGAGCACAGAAATTGCTAATGAGCATAATTATGTGCTGCCCAGACTGAAAATGCCATCATGGCTTGCATGGCTTGGGGGAAGATTCCAAAATATTCCAAAATATTCCACCTTGTGACTCTGACAGAAGTGGAAACACACTTACCAGGGGTTTTCAGCTGCCTGCCAGCCCCATGTGTAATTAGCTAAAATAATAAGGGCCGGTCAGTTAAAAAAACTGGCACTGATTTAAAATAAAAAGATGTCGAGTCCACTCAGTCTGCACTCTACAAAACCAAAATGCTGCCAGCAGCTTCCTTGAAACAAATCCTTTTAAAATATCAACAGTAATGTGATACACCAGATATAACAGAGAAGAGAGAAATTTCACTTCTGTATTTTTACTGCTCCATAAACGAGACCCCTAAAAGGAGATATTCACCATAAACTTGTGCTTAAAACCTGATAACCAGGTGCTGATAACCAATATTGCTGATAATCAATAACGAGATTGCTGATAACCAGTTTTTGGTGGGGTTAAAAGGAGATATTCACCATAAACTAAAAGGAGATATTCACCATAAACTAAAAGGAGATATTCATCATAAGCCTGTGCTTATAACCTGAAAACCAGGTGCTGATAACCAGTATTGCTGATAATCAATAACCAATATTGCTGATAAACAATTCTTGGTGGGGAATTTGGTGTTGCAGCTCCTCCCATACTTCTCTGGGTGCTCTGTCCCCCACAAAAAGTGGGAAAGTAAGCTATGAAAAGTAGGATTTTTTTTTCTTTTTAATTTTGGATTTATTATAGAAAATCCATAATTATTTGTTATTATATATTTATTTTTTATATATATTATTATTATTATATATTAAAGGGAAACATGCTCTGCTTATAACCCAGAGTAAATAGGAAGCAATGAGGGCTTTTGAAATGAAATATATAAATTATATATATATAAATATATATATAATAAATATATATAATAAATATATATTATAAATATATATTATAAATATACATTATAAATATATATTATGAATATTTATATATTATAATTCCATATAAAATATTATTTAAAAAATATTTATATATATAAATATAAAATATCCCAACCCAGCCCGTTTATACATCTACCCAAGGTAAGAAATTCCAAATAACGAACGGGGAGAAGGCCAGAACTAAAAATTGCTTGGATCCAGGATCTCTCTGTGCTCCATTTGTGCTGCTGTGCAAAAACAGGGAGTCTCTGTGGCCGCGGGACTCTTTGCTCGGGGAGGAAGATGGATTACGTGGCTCAGCCCTCTTGGCAAGGAAACACACGGCCCCCACATGTCAGCAGAGGAATCCTCATCACCACTCATGTAAAATCTAATCCCCGCCTGTCATGACAGTCTCCAAAACATGGAGCACTCCCTGAACCACGGCCAATTTTTCCCTCCAGGAGCAGCACTCCCTGCCCCGCGCGCGTGTTACGCCTCGGCGTGGAAATATTCCCACTTTTAATGCTGAGGTTTAAAGCTGAGAGGGGCTGGAAGGCAGTGGGAATCCCATGGGATTCCTTTGGAGGGCTGACACTGGAAACTCAGAGGTTTTCTCCCCCTCTCCCAGGGGGATTCCCAAAGGCAGGAGCGTTTCCCCCAGCCTCATTTCGGGACGTGTGAGTGAAATCCAGGACACAATGGATGGATGGGGCTGCTTTAAAGAAGCCTTTGTCCGAAATTCCTGCAGCACTAAGTCCTCCCAGAAACTGGATCTGCAGGGAGCAGCACGAATCTATCAGGATGTGTGGTGAGCAGGACAAATGTGGCTTGGCATAAGCGGCTGCAGGGCTGCAGACGTGTGCCCTGATGGGAGGTGAGTGCTGCCTGAATTGCTGCTCTGCTCCAGAGGCACCTGTTGAAATGAAATACAGCCCAGGAGCACCAGGGGCTGGGCTGAGGTGGAGATCCTCGGGAGCACGTGGGTGTCTGAGCACCAAATCATGGGAATTGGGGTTTTGTCCAGGTCATCTGAAGGTTCAGCTGGTGGGTTCCCTTCAAAAGAGGGCTGGAGGAGGAGAGGAACCAAGGCAAGGCATGGATGCTCTTCAAAAGAACAGGAAAAAACCTCCAGATGAGCCAAGGAAGGGTTGGACACCAGGAGGAATTTCCTCATGGGAACATGTGGGTGTCTGAGCACAAAATGGTGGGAGTTGTTTTTTTTCCAGGTAATCTGAATGTTCAGCTGTTGGGTTCCCACCAAAAGAGGGCTTGAAGAGGAGAGGAACCAAGGCAAGGCATGGATGCTCTTCAAAAGAACAGGAAAAAATCTCCAGATGTGCCAGGGAAAGCTCAGGTTGGACACCAGGAGGAATTTCCTCATGGGAGCACGTGGGTATCTGAGAACCAAATGACGGGAATTGGGGTTTTTTCCAGGTCATCTGAAGGTTCAGCTGTTGGGTTCCCACCAAGACCCTGAGGCTGGAGGAGGAGAGGAGCAAAGACAAGGCACGGATGCTCTTCAGAAAGAGAGGAAAACACCTCCAGATGTGCCAAGGAATGGTTAGGAAGGTTTGGACACCAGGAGGAATTTCCTCGTGGGAACATGTGGATATCTGAGCACAAAATGGTGGGAATTGGGTTTATTCCAGGTAATCTGAATGTTCAGCTGTTGGGTTCCCATCAAAAGAGGGCTTGAAGAGGAGAGGAACCAAGGCAAGGCATGGATGCTCTTCAAAAGGAGAGGAAAAAACCTCCAGATGTGCCAGAGGATGCTCAGGCTGGACACCAGGAGGAATTTCCTCATGAGAGCATGTGGGTGTCTTAGCATGAAATCACGGGAATTGGGGTTTTTTCCAGGTAATTTGAGGGTGCTGTTGGATTCCTACCAAGATCCTAGGGTTAGAGGAGGAGAGGAACCCAGGCAAAGCATGGATGCTCTTCAAAAGGAGAAAAAACCTCCAGATGTGCCAGGGAAAGCTCAGGTTGGACACCAGGAGCAATTATTTCCTCATGGGAGCACATGGATGTCTGTCCACAAAATCAGAGGAATAGGTTTTTTTTTCCAGGTAATCTGTGGATGTTTCTGGGTTCCTACCAAGACCCTGAGGCTGGAGGAGGAGAGGAACCAAAGCAAGGCATGGATGCTCTTCAAAAGGAGAGGAAAAACCTCCAGATGTGCCAGAGGATGCTCAGGTTGGACACCAGGACTCATTTCCTCATGGGAACATGTGGGTGTCTGAGCATGAAATCACAGGAATTGGGGTTTGGTCCCAATTTGAGGGTGTTGTTGGGTTCCCACCAAGAGCCTGGGGCTGGAGGAGAGGAACCAAGGCAAGGCATGGATGCTCTTCAAAATGAGAGGAAAAACCCTCCAGATGTGCCAAGGAAGGGTTGGGACACCAGAGGAATTTCCTCATGAGAGCATGTGGGTGTCTGAGCACCAAATCACAGGAATTGAGGCTTTTTCCAGGTAATTTGAGGGTGCTGTTGGATTCCTACCAAGATCCTTGGGTTAGAGGAGGAGAGGAACCCAGGCAAAGCACGGATGCTCTTCAAAAGGAGAAAAAACCTCCAGATGTGCCAGGGAAAGCTCAGGTTGGACACCAGGAGCAATTATTTCCTCATGGGAGCACATGGTTGTCTGTCACAAAATCAGAGGAATGGGGGTTTTTTTCCAGGTAATCTGTGGATGTTTCTGGGTTCCTACCAAGATCCTGAGGCTGGAGGAGGAGAGGAACCAAGGCAAGGCATGGATGCTCTTCAAAAGGAGAAAAAAAACCTCCAGATGTGCCAGGGAAAGCTCAGGTTGGACACTAGGAGGAATTATTTCCTCATGGGAGCACATGGTTGTCTGTCCACAAAATCAGAGGAATGGGGTTTTTTTCCAGGTAATCTGTGGATGTTTCTGGGTTCCCACCAAGACCCTGAGGCTGGAGGAGGAGAGGAACCAAGGCAAGGCATGGATGCTCTTCAAAAGGAGAGGAAAAAAGCTCCAGATGTGCCAGGGAAGGCTCAGGTTGGACACCAGGAGGAACTTCCTCATGGGAGCACGTGGGTATCTGAGCACAAAATGGTGGGAATTGGGGTTTTTTCCAGATCATCTGAAGGTTCAGCTGTTGGGCTCCCATCAAAAGAGGGCTGGAGGAGGAGAGGAACCAAGACAAGGCACGGATGCTCTTCAAAATGAGAGAAAAAAGCTCCAGATGAGCCAAGGAATGGTTAGGAAGGATTGGACACCAGGACTCATTTCCTCATGGGAACATGTGGGTGTCTGAGCACAAAATTGTGGCAATTGGGTTTTTTTCCAGGTAATCTGAAGGTTCAGCTGTTGGGTTCACACCAAAAGAGGGCTTGAAGAGGAGAGGAACCAAGGCAAGGCATGGATGCTCTTCAAAATGAGAGGAAAAAACCTCCAGATGTGCCAGAGGATGCTCAGGCTGGACACCAGGAGGAACTTCCTCATGGAAAGGCGTCACCTCCAGGTGACACCTCCAGGGATGGGGACTCCAAACCTCCCTGGGCAGTTCCTTCCAACACTTCACAACCCTTTCCGTGGGGAAATTCCTGCTGGTGGCCAACCTGAGCCTCCCTGGCAAGTCCCCCTGTGTATTCCAGATTTCCTGTCTTTCCAAGGAGGCCTTGGAATGCTTGGAATGCTCCAAAACACGGGGGGTTTGGAGTCTCCATCCCTGGAGGAGCCCAAGGAATTCCTGGAGGTGGCACTGAGTGCTCTGGGCTGGGGACAAGGTGGGAATCAGGCACAGCTGAACTCAGAGATCTCGGAGGTCTTTTCCAGCCTCAGTCCTGGGGTTTCTGGGACTGAATCTGAATTATCCAAATGCTGCTGGATAAATGTGGGGACTGGTGGGTACCACAAGCAGCATTTTGATGCCTTGATCTAGTTTCAAGTTGTTTGAACAGGCAGGAAAGCTCTGAGAGGTATTTGGTATTTCCTGGTCACTTTGGCATCTCCTCCTCCACTCAGAGCTGGAAAATTCACAGAAAAACCCGGGCACTGAAACACCAGAGGGGAAAAGAATTTTATTCTTCTTTGCCTCATAGGTGGAGGGTGAATTTTTGAGGGTGTTACAGCATTGCTTGAAAAGAAGGTTCACCCATCAGTGCCCTGCGCTGAACACGAGTTCCACGGTCCTGGAATTGTTATGGGTTCTGGTTTTCCTCCCCCCCTGGCTGAGCATTAACACTGGATATTCCAAACTCACCAAAAGTTTCAGATAAACAGATTGTCTGGAATTAAACAGGGACCATTTAGCAAAAGAGTGACGCAGAAGAAAAAAGAAGTGAGGACGAAGCCGAGATTGCAAGTTGTTACTCCTCAGTGTTAACCTTCCTATTAACGAGGCTGAAAACCCACTCAGCCTCAGGAGCGTGCTCAGCAGGCAGAGAAAAGAGGTAAAACCATTCCAAACTGTGATTTTTAGCAATATTTTTTTGTTGAGAGTGTCTGAAATGTAAGGTTACCATGCCATCTGAATTATTATTATTATTACTGTCACTATTACTATTATTTGATTGTTATTTTTATTGTTATTGTTGTTATCGTAATTGGTAAAACAAGAGGAACACCCAGAAAAGCTGAGAGCAGCTTGTTGTCCCTGGATGTTTTTAATTTTCTTCATGGGAAAAGGTTTTAAATCTCCTAGTCAGGGTCAGCTTTTGTTACTCCAAACAACTTATTACCTGTTCATATCCACATATTTAGATCCATATTGACAATACACAATTTTACAATGTATTTAGAGGGCTTTATTCCATAAATTAAACATTGTTTCAATGAGATAAATGAAATGTTTCTAGAGTCACAGTGATATTGGAAATAGAGCAATTGTTGGTGTCAAACACCTGATGGGAAAGGAAAGGGGGAAATGAAGAAAGAGGGGAAATTTCAAGGAAAGGAAAAGAAATTTCAAGGAAAGGAAATTTCCAGGCAAGGAAATTTCAAGGAAATTTCAAGGAAAGGAAAGGAAATTTCAACGAAAGGAAATTTCAACGAAAGGAAAGGGAGAAGGGAGAAGGGAGAAGGGAAATGTTAATTGGACTTCTGCACAAAATTTCTTGATCCTGGCTGGCTGAATTTAAATGCCAAAAAGAGGAGTCTGGGTTCCCAAACTGCAGAACATGGGAGTTTTAGGTGAAGTGGATTTGTGAACTAAATTTCACCTACAAAGGACATTTTTTTGAATGCTGCTGCATTGTTCTCCATGGAAAAAAAAAAGAAAAAATGCCATCACAACTGTATTTTAACTGCTTCAGTAACCAACGAGTCAGGTCTTGCAATTAGGAAACAATTACTTGCACAGGTAATTATTGTTTTAGTTTGAATGTCAGCAAATATTTACTTTCCAACCAGCAGATTCTGATGCTTGCAGGAGGACAGGAGAATTTTGTTGTAGGCTCCTCTATTTATAGACCTACAGAATTTTTATGGCTTCTTAATATAGTCATGAAGCTGAATTTATTTTGTTCATTAATATTGGCTTTGCATCTCAGCATATCTGTACAGGTTTTATTCCAAATGAAAAATTCATTTTTTTCTTGGAGAAATCTGGGATAAGGAAGGTCCCTGCCCATGGCTGGGATGGAACTGGGTGATTTTTTAAGATGAACAGGGAAGTTTTAAAGCACAAAGAGTTGACAGTTTCTGATTCATGCAGGTAAGGACAGAAGAGGCAAACAACTTTCTGTAGGAATATATCGCATTATTATGAACTGCAATTTAAATATATCGCATTATTGTGAACTGCTGGCACGTATTAGTCAGTGAGAAGGAACAAATTTCCAAGTTTTTGTTCCAAATGGCACAAAATTTGTGCCATTTCCAGGGCACGAATCAGCACCTAAATCAGGAATCCTAAAGCACCCAGTGCCATGAGTCATCCTTTTTCCAAAGGTAAAAAAGAAAACCTACAAGCACTATTTCTGTTTTATATACGTTCAGTTCCTGATTTTTCTTACATTATTCTGTCTTAAAATATCATAGAACAACCAGGGCATTTAATCCATCATTAAAAAAACCCAAACCCCCCTGTATTTAATGTTATTCTTAATGTAGCTGCTGCCTTATGGGCTGTGCAAACATTAAAAAAAGAGAACAGTAATTCTGTGATAAGCACAACAGGAAATTGGAGGTTGCTGCTGATGAAACTGATATCCAGCTGGTAATCTGAGCAATGAAGTCACTAAAGCTTTCCTGCGCTATAAATTTTATTTCCTGGTATGTATTTAATGTTTTTGTTAGATTTTTTGGGGATAGTGCACACTGGGGTCTTTTCATTTTAGAGTCATCACCGTGATTCTGTGGGGTGATAAAATAAATGCTGTGATAAGAAAACATAATGTGGGGGCAGAAATGTGAAGTTTGGTGGTGTTTTAGAGTCAGAATTTCTGTGCAACTGGGGCTGCTGTGAGACAGCAGCCAGGAGCTAAAAGGAGGAGGGGGTTTGAGCAGTGCCCACTCTTTACAAAGGCTGCTTAGTAACCCCCAGCCCACTGCCTCCAAGCCTCAAGCTTGGTGTTTGTTCAGCTATTTCATTAAAAAACAGCAAAAAGCCCTTCTGGAGGGGAGCAAGGAGGGAAAGCAGCAGCCAGAGAAGGGGAAATGTAATTCCAGGGCGCTGAAGCCTTTCCTCAAAGTGGAGACAGCAAAAGTTACAGGGGTTCTGTGAGCTGCTGCTAGCCCTGAAGCTGTGACAGCCATTCCCTGGCGCCCCAGACAATTTATTTATATTTTTTTTTACTCAGATGAGCTTCTGAGAGGAGAATCGTCTCATCAGTCCAAGCAGCTGAAGTGCTGCTGGCTCTCAGGAATTTACAAATCCCGGAATGCCCAAAATCCCTGGAGGGGCTGGCACAGCCCTGCCAGCCCATGCAGTGCCAGCTGTGCCCCACGGGCACCTTGTCCCCAGCCCAGAGCACTCAGTGCCACCTCCAGGGGACACCTGCAGGGATGGGCACTGCAAAGCTCCCTGGGCCTGAGCTCCCTTTCCATGGGCAAATTCCTGCTGCTGCCCACCAGACGTTGTCCCAGTGATCACATCTGGTCTGACTGCTTTAAAAAGGGTGGTTTGAATCGCTTCAGTCTCAGCAGAGAAGCTCTGGAAGTTTTGTTCTCCTGGGCCACTGAGAGCCAGAGCTGAGACCCAGATGGAAGATTGGGATTTTCCAAATTCTCTGGGCAGGGACACCTCCCACTGTCCCAGGCTGCTCCAGCCCCAGGGTCCAGCCTGGCCTTGGGCACTGCCAGGGATCCAGGGATGGAATTCCATCCCAGCCCCTGCCCACCCTGCCAGGGAACATTTCCTCATTCCCTATATCCAACCTAAAGTTCCCTGGTTTCAGTTTGAGCCCATGGAGTTTCTGGAACCAGTCTCCAACAGAAGCCCAGGGTGAATGCAGTCACTGCCCTGGAGAAAGAGCAGAGATGGACACCAGCCTCTTCTGGGGGAGAGAGGCAAATCCGCTGTCCAGAAAACTTGAGGGACTCAGTTTTGTCCATTTTCCTTTTAATGGGTTTATTTTAAGGTCAAAGAAAGCTCTTAGGGAGAAAACTTCCCCTGAGGCAATTCCAGGGGCTGGGGAGGAGCTGGCTCGCACAGAAGGAAACTTGAGGAAAGAGGAGTGGAACGCCAGAGCTCACAATCAAGGGGAAGGAAAAGCGGCAAAATAGAAACAATGAGAGGGTGAGGAGGGCTGGGATGGAATTCCCAGAGCAGCTGGGGCTGCCCCTGGATCCCTGGCAGTGCCCAAGGCCAGGTTGGAGCAGCCTGGGACAGTGGGAGGTGTCCCTGCCATGGCACTGGATGATCTTTAACATCCCTTCCAACCCAAAGCATTCATGATTCTATTATTTCTGTGGTCAGAAACTTTGTAGGACCAATCTCCCAGGAATTTTGTTCCAGGTAGTGTGAAGGAACCTTCTGGAAATTTTGTTAAAAACCAAAGGAATGGGAAATGGAGTAGAGAAAGCCCAGATGGGTAAATTGTGAGTTCTTTTCACAGGTCTGAAACACAAATTAGAAACTGGATCAGGGACTTCCAGATGAGCACAGAAACTCAGCATGACCATGTAGTGATGAAGTCAGAGAGGCCAAGACACAAAATAAATGCAGTTTTGGGAAACCAAAACTATTGGATGCAGAAAAACACAGGCAGGGAATGCTCACTTGGATCCCTGTCCTGAGGCAACGTCCAGCCAAAATAACTGAACAGAGAATCAGTTTGCTTCACCAACCAGAAGACATCAAATTATACCTGGAACTCTGTAAAACCTCCATGTCCTCGTGCCAAAACCTCTCACTCTCAGCCATTTCTGTGCCACAGGAGGAGGGCAGGAGAGGATGGAACACGGACCAGGACCCTGCCAGGGCACAAAACGGCTCATAATTTTCAGAACATGGCACAAAATTGCTTGGTGTTGTTGAGAGCAGAGGGGAGATGGTTCCGGAGGGTTCCGGTAGCAGATGGGTCTGTGTCTTGGTGTGAAAAGCCAGGTGTCTGCTAAGGAAGGCAGGAGCCTCCCTTGAAATGGAAAATGTAAACCCCCTCCCTCCGAATTATTATTAATTTGAAATTAAGGGGCTCTCAGGCAAAGATATGGGAGTAGGAATAACAGTTCTTTATTAGGGAAGAAAATAAAATAAAAGGCAGGGATACAAAGCAACACTGCCAGAGTGAGACCATGCCCTGTCCCCTGTGTGCCAGGGGGTGGCACAGCCCCATCCCATGGGGGCTCAGCCCTCCTGCAGTGCCAGCTGTGGCTCTGCTGCAGCAGGGATCCTGCACAAGGGGGGAGTTTTCCTCTGCAGCTCCAGGGCTGCTGCAGATGGGCCTGGGCTCCCTCTGGCAGTGCAGGGCAGCAGAAAGCTGCTCCTCTGGCAATGCAGGGGGCAAAGGCTGCTGTGCTGTGCCAGGCTCAGATTGGATCCAGGTAGGAATGCTTGGCTCCTGCCCTGGGCACAGCATCTCCCCATGGGATGCTGGAATTGGATCAGCCCTGCAGGGACACTCCCTGGCCATGGACAGCAGAGATCTCCTGGAGGGAGGATTGGCTGTGGGAGAGAGAAAGAGAAAACTGCCCCAGGAACAGCAGAGAACTGCCCCAGCTCTGACAGATGGGAACAGAACACACCCTTACCTTCCAATCCAGGACAATCTGTCAGAGGATGGGGCTGTGGAAAGGCAAAAGTCACAGAATGATGGAATCATGGAACGGTTTGGGTTGGGAGGGAGCTGAAAGATCATTTTGTTCCACCCCTGCCATGGCAGGGACACCTTCCACTGCCCCAGGCTGCTCCAAGCCCCAGTGTCCAGCCTGGCCTTGGGCACTTCCCAGAGCAATTCCTTCCCAAAATCAGGGATGGGGCAGCAGGAAAACATCCCAGCAGGAAAATATCATCAGGGGTTGGGTGGGAGCAGAGCCTGGATGTGATCCACCCTGTCCAACACTGAAGAGTCAATTAAAAGGGAATTCAGGAAAAAAAAAGGCATATCAATAAAAAGAGATAAAGAAAACACATCTTGCAAAGAAAAATTTGAGTGAATGGGAGAAAAAACATGGAAATAAGATCTAGGAGGAAAAATAGAAATAAGCATAATAATCAGGTAAATATTTCAGAGCTTTTAATTAGTTTACACAGGCTTGTTGACATTAGCAGGAATTTGTGGTTTATTTCCAATTGTTTTTTAAAAAAACCTATAACAGCTGAATCAGACCTGTGTGACTGAGAGAACTTCACAACTTTGAGGGGAAGATTTTGATTCATCCCTTTTGGAAGTTCTGCAGATAGAATGAGCTGTTTGGGCAAGAAAAGAAGAGCTGTGGTTTTGCAAAACACAACTTTCATGGGAACCTCCAAATGTGTGAGGGGACGGGAGATTTTGTTCCTATCTCTGCTTCCAGGGTGAAGTCACCACAACATCAAAGCTGAGTCTAACCTGGATGTCCAACATCTAAAACATACAAAAACCACCTGAAGGTGTCCCTTTAGATGGTTTTTAGATGTTTTAGGTGCTTTTTTTCTGTCTTTCCTCATGGCTCAGGTCCAGCCCTGCTTCTCTTGCCTCTGACGTTTGGAGTGAGAAAAGCTTTAAAGAGCAGCTTTGGGCTCCTTTTGGGGGCTTTAGGCTCTTAACCCGGGCTGTTGTTCCTTTCAGTGACACAGCCAGAGGTCACCCAGCCCTTTTGTCACCCTGGCTGGAAAAGAGCAAGAGGTTGCAGTGCCCACAAAGGCCCTTTGTGCCCCAGCCCAGCAGCTGAAGCACTTCTGAGCCCCCAGGTTGTGCCAGGCGCTGCCCAGATTTAATAAAGATATCATTTTCCTTGATCCCCTTTTAAAGTTCCAAACCCGCTCTGCCTCTGCTAATCCTAACTCACAACAAGAATTAAGCGCATTGGTAATTAACCAACGCTGAACCCACCATGCTAGTTAGTGAATTAGCTAAAAAAATAATCTAAAAATTAGTAAAATCTCTAATTAGCAAACCAAAGCCACTGTGACAGTGACAGAGCCACGGCTGGGGCTCTGTTTGCCGGGTCACACACACAAAAAACCCTTCAGGGGTGGCTTAAGAAGGACTGGGATGTTCCAGTCAGGTGCTGCATTGTACATGGTGGTTGCAGGGGAGGAAATTGAGTCATTCACACAAGTACTTTAATTAAAAGCTCTGAAATATTTAACTTACTTTGCTTATTATGCTTATAATTATTAGAATTATATTATATGCATTATAATTATATTATTATATTGTATGTATAATATTATAATCTATATATAAAAATAAATGTTTACAGTATGAAATAATATGATGTTATTCAAATATTATAATATATCATTATACTATAATATAATAATATAATATTATTATATTGTATTGTATGATATGATATGATATGATATGATATGGTATTATATTATATTATATTTGTTATCATATTATATAAAATATATTATTAAATGTATATTTTAATTACTATTTAATTTTAGATTTAATATTTAATATATTTTCATTATATATTTAATATACATAATATATTCTAATTATATATTTAATTTTATATTTAGTATATTCAATATATTTTAATTATACATTTGATTTCATATTCATATTGAATATAAAATACACAGTTTAATATATTTAAACTGTATATTTAATTTTAGATTTAATATATTATATTTAATATATAATTCTATTTTATTTATTGCATTTTATTTATTATACTTACTTATGATATTATTTTGCTTATTCCTATTTTTCCCCCTAGATATTATTTCCATGCTTTCTTCTCCCATTCATTCGAATTTTTCTTTGCAAACCCCGCTTTTTTCCTCTGCAAACCCTGATTTTTTTTTTCCTCTCTGCTTATTGACAAGATTTTTTTTAAATTTTTTTTTCCTGAATTCAGCAGCTCCTCGGAAGGGTCTGAACCCAGCCTGGAGAGTTCTTTGGGGCTGGCAGCCACTCTGGCCACTTGCACAAGGAGGGATTTTAGGGCTCTCAAAACCCTTAAATTGATATGGGGACAAAATTGATCATTTTCAGGCTCTACATGAGCTGATTTCCCACCCGTGGACGATCTGTGCAGTGCAAGAACTTCAGCAGAACAAAAAGAATAAATCTCCACAGAACATTCTGCTTCTGCAAGCAAATCTTCAGCGCAGACTACAACACAATCCCTTCAAAACACTGGAAAATATCTTGGCAATCAGACAAAATACTGATTAAAAAAGCACATCTGTAGGTGAAATTATTGCTGACTGTATTTATGACCGATGCCTGGCCAAAATTTTTTTTTATTAATAATATTAATAATAATTAATAAATTACAAACCAGAGTGCATCAGTGGCTTTGGGTGAATCCAGCCTTTTGCCACCTGCCCAAGGTACTGAAGTGACTTTCAGGGCTCTCCCAAAGGTTTTTTTGGGGACTCAGCCCCAGAAATTCTGGTTTATGTCATGAAGTAAATAAATATCCTGTCTATTCCTGAGGACCAGCAGCAACTTGGGGGCAACAAAGCCTCAGTTGTTGAATTATTTATGAATGCCAACGTTATTCACTTAGTGCTGGGCTCTCCTCTGTGTTGTTTATGCACACGAGTTAGAGATGTAATTTATAGAGAGAGAGCACCAAGAGGAGAAATCTGGAATATTTCCCTCTGCACTGGATGGAGTTCAGAGCCTCAGGAGCTCCTTGCTTGTGGAGTCCTCTCGCTCCTCATTGCAGAGCAGGATGTTCTGTGAGGAGTTACCAAGAGGTGACTGAGGAGAGCATTTTCGCAACTCAAAAATGGCCAATTGCAAAAGAGAGAATCTTGTGGATATTTCTCAAATTATCCCAATTTTTTCCTCCCCTTTAAAATTTTTCTTTCTACTCTTAGTTGTCTTTAATGATATATTTTCTTCATTATTAAGTATCAGAGTGCTGGAAGAGACAATTCTGAGTGTCCACTTAAATTTATATTTTAGGAACTGTAAGAATTGTTCTCATCAAACTCGAGACCTTCAACCCCCTGCTTTTTCTGGTGCAGAAAGAGGAAAATTTTTTTTTTTTGCAATTCTTGCATGTATTTCTTTCATTACAAGCTGCAAACTCAGGTGTCAGAACATCATGAGCCAACCTCAAGGAGTTTATCATCAATGACACAAAATTTTGCTGCCTTTAGTTTTCTTTTCCTTTATATTTGAGGAGAATTTCATCTCCAGCTTAGGGCAATGAAACCAATGAATGCCCTCCTTGTGAGCCAGGAGGAGCTGTTCCATGTTTCCATCTGCTCAAACTCACAGGGAAGAGTTGCTGATGGGATTTATTTTGCCCATGATGCACTCACTTCTTACCCACTGATGCACTCTGATTTTTGATTTATTGATTACTATGAATTATTGTTAATTTATTTAATTATTTGAAATTTTGGTCAGGCATTGCTCCTAATGAGATTTATTTTGCCCTATCCAGCCGTCCCCAATTCCTGATTGCTGCATCCCTTTTCTGTGCCCAGCTTTGGATTCCCTTGGATTGACTCTCCCACAAAAGTCACCCCTGGCTCGGTGTCCGAAGGCTCATATTTGTTTATTAAAATGCTCTCAGGTCAATATCCTGCAGGCATGGAATCCCAGACAGGATTTTCCTGGAAGTTATTGGCATTATGCTCAATAGCATGATCCTGACAACAAATTTATTGCAGCTTAGAACACCCTGTCAAATCCTGATTTTTGGTGGAATTGAAGGGCAAAACTCACCCTTGGACAAGAACATTTCACCCTCAGGCTCAGCAGGGTTTGCACAGACCCATTTTTTCCCCCCTGTTCACCTGATTTTCTATATTTATTTATATTTCCACTCGACCACATCCATCTTTGTGGGATTCCTGGACGTAGAAGGAACCCGTGGATGCACCTTCAGTTTTATGACAACCCCCCAACCCCAAAATGAATATTTGGCTGTGTTTGGTTCAGATCTTAACAAGTTCCATCATGTACAGTAATCATCATAATCATGTGGGCAGCCCCTTCCCCAGCTCCTTCAGCCCTGACTTTTGCCCTTTTTTCCTGATTGATAAGTGACAGCTTTGCATTCTGGGCCTTGAAATATATATTTACAGTAGTCTAAGAAATTTGTCCTTAATCAGAGGAGGCTTGACTTGCCAGCACATCTTTAGAATATTATTGAGTAACTCATTAAAATGTTAATAGCTTCTGTCAGGATTTATTGATCCTGATGTCAGCTTTTCTCAGAATAAGAAATAAAGCTGATTTTTATCTCATCTTCACACCATGCTGAGTGATCAGGACTTAAATAGAATAATGAGAAGGGCTTGAGGAGAATAATCAGCATTTATCCAGCACTTGTGAATACAGACGGAGCCCTCCAGATGCACAAGTGGATTTTCTGTGGGGAACAGGAGGAAAATGAAGAGGACATTTTATCTGGAACATTCTGCCAAATAATTTTGCTGCTGAAGCAAAGAGAGAAGATGCAATAACATCAAAAGTTTCTGTTGAATAAAACCAGATTATTTTTTTTTCCCAGCTTAGTAAAATAAAATTCCGAGTTCCCTTGTTGTTCAGTTTCTATTCCACTGAATTTCCAGAGGACAAAAACATTTGATGCTGTCAACATTTTTGGGGGAATGTGTGGCACTGGACAAAATCCTGACTGATCCAGGGAAGGAGAGGGAGGGAAAGGGGTTTGTTTTCCAAAGGTGTTTTTTTCTTTTCCCAAACTGCTCATCTCAGGATCTTTCCCAGCAGGAGCAACAAGAGGAAAACAGCAAATCCCACACTGAGCCCAGCAGAGGCTTGTCAAGGGTCAAGATGAATGAAAAAAATAAGAGAGAAGAATCTGTCTTTTATATCTTGCTTTAAAAATTATGAACTCAGGACTTTCCTTGTGTGAACATCGAGTGTGGCACAGCCTGAGCAGGATTTTAGCTCGTGGTGGGAGATTTGTTAATTCAAAAGGACCCTGGTATAGAAAAATCAGTTTTTCTTCAATTATTCTATAAAAAATTGATTTAAATAGCTGCCTGCAAAGCAATTCCCTCTGAGCCTGGCATGTAGGGACTTTCCCTAAATACCTGGAAGCTGAGAGGCATTTACTGGCTGTAGGATTGGGGCATTGAAAATGGGCTAGAAACCTTACCTGGCTGCATTTGTGCTGCAGGGAAAAGCCTAAAAATGTGAATGTCTACAAACAAAAAAAGCTCAGCCTTCTGATACAAGAGATTCCTTAAAATCCTGTGCTCCTAGAGCACAGAAATTAAAATTAGAATTAGAAAAAATATAGAATTAGGGGGCGGAAAAGTGGGTTTTTTTGTAATTTATGTCTAAGGCAAGAGTTGCAACCCAGAGGGTGAAATTCAAAAAATGCTGCAAAAACAGAAGAAGAAGAAGAAGAAGAAGAAGAAGAAGAAGAAGAATTGCTATTATTATTAATAATAATAGTAGTAGTAATAATTTTTTTTTCTTTTTTTTTAGGACATCCTGAGAGAAGCTGGTTCCTAAATCAGAATGCCTTGTCTGGGTATTTTGAGTAGAGCCTGCAGTCAGGGAGGGTTTCTAGGAGTTATAGCTGTGAGTGATATTGTTTTGGATTTATTCAACTTTACCTTTTCATCAGATTAGCCAACATAAGAGGACGATGAAATTTGGCCAAGCAGCCAGATGTCATCACGTGCTTAGTGCCTTTTATTCCGGCATTTCCAGAATTCGAGACTCAAACATGGAAAAACCCCAAAATGATGCCTCGTTTATGGGACTTGCAGCTCTGATTTTCATTAACACTTTTCCTGTGACACTTGCCAATAAATCCTGGAATTGCTTGCATTCCTTTACAAAAGGAGGGAGGCAACAGCTGGGAGGATGCAGACCAGAAATATTATTTGGTGTGTGATAAAGAGCATGAAATCTGGTTGAATCCTTTCTTTAACATCCTAATTTTTATGTATAAAGTGTGTAATTAATAATAATTTCTCAGAGAGGCGCTTATATATTAGGAAATTCAATATGCCTATAAGTAATTGTACATTTTTCTGCAGTCCCGTTCAAAATTCAATATAAAAGTTGCTCGTTTATGGAAATGACTTTAGGATCAAGGTCAGGGTTTTTATGGAGTGATTTGAGATTCCTCAGGATAAAAATGCCATCTAAATGTAAAGATACTGTTTGTTAGGCATTAGTGCTTTACAGACAGTAAATTTAATGGGCCTGATTTTCATTTACCTTTACAGTCAGATGAGGGATCTATTTTGGAAAAGTCACCACTGTGGGGAAAGAAAAACAATAGCCAGGAAATTGCTAATGTTAATGTGATGTAAAGTCAAGCAACCATTTCCAATCTCGTTTAAACTTTGATTCAGGCAGGGCCTGGGACCTGCGCTTCATTTTAATCATCTCAGCAGTCCCAGCAGTGGGGAGACCACTGAAAATTAGGATTTTTTCTGCCTGCACAGAGGCCTCAGTCAACAGACTCCAAAATACATTAGCATTTCTCATCCCAACTTAATGGATGGATGGTCTTCTCCCAAAACACGGGCACGGAATGGAAATTTAATGGAGCAGAAAAACTTCCCTGGTGGAAGGAGATGGGGAGGGGGAGGCTCATCCCTGGAAAGAAAGAGGGAATCTCAAGGAAAATCCCAACTGAGGTGCTCTGAGTGATGCCTCAGTTTTAGCTTTTCTATTTTTCAGGTTCTGTGCTGCTTTAGTGTGTGGGTCTGGGCTCATATTATGGGATGGTGAGCTCTGTGCACAGAGCAGGGAGACAAAACAATTCCTGCTCCAGCTGGGCACCAAGGACAAATGATCCCAATCTCAGCCCAGGAGCACAAACCCCGTGGGCTGGAGAGAGAAAAACAAGCAGGGTGGGAGTGCCTGGGCTAAAGCTGGGATGGGACAATGAACTGCAAGGTGCAAATGGAGCAGAACTGATCCCAGGGAGAGACCCCGTGCCCGGCCGTGCATTTTGGGGCCATTTTGGTTCATCTTGGGTGCAGCCCTGGCTGGGCTCTGGTGCTGCCCAAGGTGCATCCATGAAGGAGATGCTTTGAATAAATCCCTGCTTTATTCTTTAGTGTTGGGATCTCTGCTGCTCACAGTGACCCCGAGATATGTTAGAAAGTCTCTTTTCTCAGCCTGGCGGTTGAAGAAGGAGTCAGGGCTCTTCATTTCTCCGTCTCAAGGTTGTTTATTCGTCCTTATCTATAAAAAATTTTCTCCTGCCCTGCTGAGGTCCATCCAGCAGGACAGTTCCAGGCACTCTGCCTGCCCCCAGGGCAGTGTTATGTCTTTATACTAAAAACTACGTGTACAATATTTACAATTCCTTCCCAATTCCTATCACCTATGTTAGACAGTGAGCTTCTACTCTAAACCAATCCAAAAGTGCCAACATCACAGCAGAAGATGGAGGCCAAGAAGAAGAAGGAGAAAGGCTGGACATGCCCAGTTCCCTCCATCTTGCCTCCTGAACCCCCATACCAAAAACCCCAAAATCTACTTTTCCACCCCGTGATAACTTCACTGTTATTCTACCTAAACTGTTGTGGCTTGCAGATCTCCATCTAAGGTTGGTAATTTGCTCCATGGGTCATAATCAAAACCCCAGGGGCACCTTGGGCTCTGTGCCAGGGTCTCTGAAACCCCTGGCAGGGGTCTTGGCTGTCCTGGACAGCCAGAGGGATGCCCTGGGTCCTGACACTTCAGCTCTGTCCAGCCTGCACAAGGCATCAGAACAAGATGCCCACACTCCTTCCTTAACCTGGAGAAACACCTAAAAGAAGAGGAAAATTATTTCTTCCAGATGTTTCTCTGCCTTCTCCTACCCCCAGGGTCTTATCTTCCACAGAATCCCAGAGCAAGCCAAGCTGGAAGGGACCCACAAGGATCATCCTCTGTGTCAGCAATAAATAATTTCATCAAAGGACTCCCCACAAACAGAGGCTCCCTCAGAGCTGCCTCCCTCTCAATGGTGCTATTCAAATTATCTGTATTATTGGTCATTTTCAGGATTAGTCTTGCCAGAGAGCTGCTTGGAGTGTCTGCTGAAAAACAATGTCCCCTTGTGCCTTGGATTTAAAAATAAAGCGCCCGTTCTGAATTTCAGAGCATGTGTTTATAAATAAGACACTCTCGCAGTCCATATTTTGCACTTTCAGTTTTTAAGTGCTGTGTGATCTCGAATTTGATGGGCTTTGGGTTTTTTCCCAAACACAAAGATCAGAAGGAGCCATTTGATGCTGTTCCTAAAGTAATGATGTGCAACTCAGTGTTCTGCACGAGCAGAGATATTTTTATATGTTGTGAATATGTGTTTATCCTTCAAGCTCTGAAGGGCTGCTCACAACGGGAAATATTTACACAATCCTTCAGGCATCTGCACTCTTTTGAAGAATTCATTAAAATAAAATTTGCTTCTGACACTCGGGGACTTGAAGAACTGTTGTGTGTTTTGGGGGCTCTTGGAAGTTTCTTTTTCCCCTTAAAGTTGGCAAGATGTATTTAGTTAGCTTGTTTAGATAGATAGATAGATAGATAGATAGATAGATATACAGATATATAGATATAGATATATTTATATATTTACTTATATTTTATCGGTTTTGTATTAATATTTACATTTACATTTACATTTACATTTACATTTACATTTACATTTACATTTATATTTATATTTATATTTAGATTTAGATTTAGATTTAGATTTAGATTTAGATTTGATAGATAGATACATATATAGATATATAGACATAGATATATTTATATATTTACTTATATTTTATCAGTTTTGTATTCATATTTACATTTACATTTACATTTACATTTACATTTATATTAGATAGATAGACGATAGATAGATAGATAGATAGATAGATAGATAGATAGATAGATAGATAGATGATAGACAGATATGTATTTTCCTAACAGAAAAATAGGGATTGGACGTGATTATGCCTAAAAGAGGGGACTGAAAAATGTTATAAATATCTTCCTGCATGATCCAGGACAATTTTGTAGATTTTAGGGTTGGAAAGGATCATCACAATTTTCTCTTTCTTAAAAATATCCCTGGATCTCCAGGCCTTGGGATGCCACACCCTTGTGACTTGCCTGTGTTTAACTTTGTGGGATTTGGATTAAATTCCACTTCCAGGGCCTCAAATTACTGGAAATTTATCATATTCCATGGTAAAAGTTGGTTTATTCCTTGGTTGATCTCACAGTAAGAACTTTAGAAATCGCAGGCAAATGTATTTAATTGGAATTTGATGGGTTACAAAACACACCATGAATGAATGTAGGAACACTTCAGACCTGTTCTTTTCCAAGCTTGCATAGAAAATCCAGTTTGGAATATCTGGATAGAAGCAGTTAAAGTGTTTCTTTGGGATGTTATTCAGGGAAGAGTTTGGTCCAGTGTCCTCACCAGCCGTGCCCAAGTTCCTATTCTTGTCAGCTCCCAATGAAAATAAAAAATTAAAAAATAAAAATAACATAAATAAATAAATAAATATTTAAAGATTTGTAAAAATGAAACTAATAATAAAAATAAATAAAATAAAAATAAAAAATAAAAAATAAAAAATAAAAAATAAAAAATAAAAATAAAAGTAAAAATAAAAATAAATTAAAATTTAAATTAAAAATAAAATTAAAAATAAATAATAAATAATAAAAAAAATTAAAGTCTCCTCAGTTTAAATTCTAAAATAAATCTTTGCCTCCATTCAGTAGTTCACTCTTCTTGATCTCTGGATGAATCTGACTCACAAGAGCCTTGAGCAACCACACCAGAAAAATAAATGCTGATAAATATTCAGCTGACCATGGCCTGGCCCATGTGGCTTGGCAATCATTCACCCCCCAGCCCAGCTTCACAGCCAACAAAGAATTTTCCAAGAGAACTTAAAAACAGTTTCCCAACAAAGAGCGTGAGGATTGAGATTTCATGGAACACAATTAGAGATGTGAAAATGCTCCATGATAAAAATATTGCAATTTTTTGGTTTGTTTTTTTTTTTTTAATTTCATCTCCTTTAGCTAAAATCTGCTTCAGAAGTTTTCCACTTGCCATCTGATCCAAAAGGGTGGATTTTAAATGATTTAAAGTGACAAAAATAGCAGGTCTAAAGGAGCAGCAGGAATAAACCAAACAACATGAGAGGAGAGGGAATTTCTCTTTGGAGGGGAACATTTCCCAGGGAATGTGTGGGATGAGCAATTGCACTGCAAAATTTCAATTCCTGCAAAATTTGCTGGGAAAATTGCTGGAGAAGCCTGTGGAACACAACTGGATGTGTTCTGGCAGTGATGGCCTGGCCAGAGGGCAGAGTTGGGTGCTCTGTGTCCAGAAAACACTTGGGAATTCTGTGCCCATGACCTGGAGTCCCTCAGAGCAAAGAGATCCTGAAGGGATCTGTGGGAAGCCTCTCCCCCTGATGGGGAGACCCCTAAAATTTCTGTGCCAGGATTGAGAGATGAGTGGGACTTTTGGTTTTTTGGTCTTCAGGTTGTTGTATATTTTTCTCTTATCAAAAGTTCAGCATGCTGTGTGCATCTCAAAGTACAAAGAGAAGGCACCAAAAGTCACCAGACACACAGGTCCAAGGTCTTTTAAAGCTATTTTGTCCAATTGACTCTTAGAATGTATTTTATTTCCACCTTTCTACCAATAACTAATTATTTGTCTGTTCACACAACATCTGAGTGTGGATCTTTCTAACCAATCCCCCTGTGCCCCCAACTCTGCAGGAAATGGAGCAGATGAAGAACAAGAAGGAGATCAGACAATGCCCCAAATCCTCCACCTTGTCTCCTACCCACCTCCATACTAAAAACCCAAAACTCTGAGTTTTCCACCCTGTGATAAACTCCACCGCTGTCTGTTCAAACACAGATTCCAACTCATCCCAAAGGCTTGGAAGTTTTCTCCATGGAGGAAAGTTAAAAGCAGTGTTCTCCTGGGGGTCAGGACCTCTCAGGAACATTCCCTGCGCCCTGGATTCCAGCAGGGACCCCAGATAATCCCCTGGAATTATTTGGGATGAATTCCCTGGAATTATTTAGGGTTCCAACGAGGATCCTAAATAATTCCCTGGGATTATTTCAGGGAATAAGGTTGAAGTGATTTCTGAGCACCTGATGGAGTTGGAGATGTTCTTGCTCACTGCAGTGGGGACCTGATGACCTTTAAATGTCCCTTGGTTCTGTGGCACTCATCCACGTCCAAAGGATCCACCCAAGCCACTCAAGGAATTTAACAAGACGTTTTCAAAGACATTTCTCCGCCTCTTCAGGTTGCACAGATGAGGTGGGAGATGAACACCAACTCCTCAGGCTGCTTAGAGCACCCAAGCAGACAGAAATGATGCTGGAAAAATCTGATGGGTTGATTTTTTTTTTCCCTCCTTGCATCCCATAAAAAGTGGTAATTGACATTTTAATGCATGACATGTCGCATTCCTTCATAACGCTGCCGTAATTGAATCCACGTGAAACCGGAGTGCTCCGGGTGACCCCGGAGTGTGCCACACACCTGGAAGCAGTGAAGTTCAATTAATATGTCATTGCTACTAATAACAGCTACTACTGAGAACCTCCAGCCAGTGGCTGCTCCGGGGGAAACAGTAATCCTTGGATTTAGGCAGATAACGTACAGTAAACACCAAGGAGCCATTGTTTACGTGCAGCGCTGCTTTGGATCAGCACTTAAAATCTTGTTCTCTCTCTCTCTGTAATTTGCTTTTTGGTTTTTTTTTTCTTTTTCACTGAATTCCACCGTTTCATTCACCCCTGTGCTGCGTTTGTCTGGCTTGGTGTGCAAAAATTTGCAGCTCCTAAAATAAAATCAGCTGAGGGCCATTAGTGGAGTGAATCAAACAGCGCCGAGACAAAGGTTCGTGCAATAAAAAGGGAGCATAAATCACACCCTTGCACAGAGAGAGTAAAAAAAAAACTGTGATAAAATGGCCTTAAGGATTTGATTTAATCTGTCAAAACCCAGGAAATTTAGAGTGGAGGGTTGAGAGTCCTTCTTTTGCTTGGCTTGCTGTTAAAATGAAGTTATCAAAAGTGCTACATTGAGGAAATGGATGTGCACACACCAGGAGCCTGAATATTCCCTTCATTCATTTACTGGTCCAGCAGTAAATTGAGGTTGAAATTCAGGAGGAATTTCATGGGAGGAAAGGGTTGAAGTTCTCCTTTTTATTTATTTCAGCATCAGGTCTGATGATTCCCCTCAGTTGTGGTTCTGGAGACAGCCTGTGTGTCCCAGGGGCCGAACATGAGAAATTATTGAACCACTTATCCAGTAGGGAATCAAAACTGATGGAGCTCTGAGGAACCTGAGCTGGTGGAAGGTGGACCTGGATGACCTTTAAGGTCCACCCCAACCCAAAGCATTCTAGGATTGCTCCTGAATCCACAATTTCACTCAGTGTGACACTCAATTTTCACTCAGTTGTGGCTCTGGAGACAACATGTGTGTCCCAGGGGCTGAAGCTGAGAAATTATTAAACTACTTACCTGTGGTTTTTTGGCTTCTTCTTCTACCTCTGCCTCTGTCAAGGTCGGGATTGAGGCACTTGAGATGGAATTTCATGTTCAGACTCCAATATTTATTATTTCTTATCTATATTACAAGTGGTGAGTCCTACAGCATTCTACTAACAAGGTACAAAAATGGCTAACCATGTCTCTCTGCAAGGCCTTTGAAGGATAAACTGTCCAATCAAGAAATGACACCTCAATTATTTTCACTTTTAACCCAATACCCAACCACCCGTGCCTGCAATGGGGTGTTTTTTATCCAATTTACACAAAACCACCCAAAGCCATGGAGAAGAAAGTGAAGAAGGAGAAGGAGAAGGAGAAGGAGAAGGAGAAGGAGAAGAAGAAGAAGAAGAAGAAGAAGAAGAAGAAGAAGAAGAAGAAGAAGAAGAAGAAGAAGAATGTGAAGAAGGAGAAGAAGAAGAAGAAGGAGCAGAAGAAGGTGAAGAAGAAGGAGCAGCCTCCACTCTAAAACCTCCATCTTGCTTTCTATCTATTCCTGTATTCCAAACCCTTCAACTCTGAGTTTCCCACACTGTGATCTCACACACTTCTGTTCAAACTCCACACCCACAATCCCAATTTTACCATTCCATTTTGGAAGCTTCTCCAGGACCTCAGGTCAAATATAGTATTTTCTTGTGGATCTGTGTCCTTCAGCACAGAAAGTTTAAAATTCTCAGCATCCAGGGCTCCAACACTTCCCCAGTAGGGAATCAAAATTTATGGAGCTCTGAGCAACCTGGGCAGGTGGAAGGTGGAACTGGGCGACCTTTAAGGTCCACTCCTGTGGGAAATGGATTTGTAGGGAATTTTTAAAGTTTGACAGGAGGCTCACACAGTGTGTGCATCTGTGTGCAAACCTTGAGACAAGAAATGCTGACTGAGAAATGCCCTGGAACAGGACAGACGTTGCTGAGAGAGAAATGGAGCTGGAAACAAGTTTCAAAGGATGGGCTTGCAAATAAGACTGGATAGTTTGGAGAAACAGAACTGTGAAAGATGAATTGTAGTGGGACCCACGAGGGGTAATTTTAGATAATTGGCTTTAAGGCATTTACAGCAAAAGCTGATAGGGCAAGAAACACTTATAATGTATTATAATTAGGAAGTAGTCAGCTTCTGATTGTGATGGCATGAATTATAACATCTGTATTGTCTCACCCTTCACATGACACTGAAAATGGAATAAAAGGTTTTAAAACACCTCTCAGTCACCCCATCTCTGGGTCAGAAAAAGGCCTAATCCAACAGACTCCAACCCAAAGCATTCTAGGATTGCTCCTGAATTCACGGTTTCCCTGTCCCGGCTGGGATTATGGAGGAGAATATCGAGTTTCAAACATTACATCGCCTGGAAAAGAGTGAAAACACTGAAGACCACGGTGGTGATTCATGAGGAGCTTGGCCTCTTCACAGCACCCCTGTTTGCAGCATCAGACCTGTGAGTTTTTATTGGTGTCCAGGCAAATCTCAGGGGAGCTGTAGTTCCTGGCCGGGTAATCCCCAAAGATCCCAGTTTTTATTGAAAATGGGGTTGAATTTGTGCAGAGCTGCCTTCCTCCCCCAGCACCTCTCATCACCACATCTATTTTATTCCTCCAGCCACGCTGGGCTCTCATCTCAGATTTGCCTGAGATTTATCTGTCAGCTTTTATCTGCTCCTAAATTCAGTTCAGCTCTGCAGCGGATTCTCCCAGGAATTCGTGATGAATTATATTCCCTGTGTTTTTCATGCTCCTATTTCCCCTCATTCTGCTTTTGTAAATCTCAGCTTCAAGCCTGCTCTGCTGACCTGAAATCCCACATTTATGGGTTTAGAAGCCAAATTTCCCCGGTTATGGTGGGCAAAGCAGTTGGGAGAATATTCCTTCATGTTAATTACACAAATTTAGCTAATTCTGAGATCCTTCCTGGTGTTTTTTTTTGTTTTTATTCTCCAGTCCATGCTGCATTTTTTGAGGGTCAGAAGCATCAGTGGAATCAATCCCACTGTATTTGCACTGCCCAAGACTCCCAATCTATTCAGGGTAAACATTTCTCTGCCAATCCCCACCGCAGGAAGATTTCCCAAGATATGCTAATGGCACCTCTCCAGTGCTGGAAAAACCCCACAGCAGAGAAAGCTGGGGGAAAAAAAAATATAAAGAAGGTTCTGGGTTCAAAAGGGAGGAAAGAGGAGAAAAGCACACTCAGAATTTGTCTTTTGGCAGGAGGAGAAATAAAATAAATTCTGGAGCCTCTCAAGTGACCAAAGGAAGGTTTGGAGACAACAATTTGGACAAGTTTGTGTTGGTGCAGGGAATCTACTGATTTCTTCCCTCAGAAAATGAATGTATTGGGAGACTTAAAGCCAAGGATCTTATTTAGCTGAGGTTGGTTTCATGGAGAGCTCAGCATGAGAACAGATGATTCCAGGAATTTTTGGAAATTCCTAATAAGTAGTACAAGAAAATGGAGAGATAATCCCATATATTTGTCTACAGCAACATGAAATTTTCTCCTGTTCAGTTGTTTGCTCGTTTATTTTGGATATTGGGGGTTTTTGGGGTGTTTAGGGTTTTTTATGGATAAGAAAATAAAAAAAAAAAACTTTGAAGACATAAAACTGGGTTTTCTACTCCCTTGCAAATAATCCCGATCACAGCATCATTTCCAAAGTTATAAATTGCTCTGGGATTGGGCTTTTCCAAGGAGAATGTGTAAAATAACTGAGCTGGAGGAAGTCACAGGGAGATTTTAAAGGTACTGGGCTGGTTCTTAGAGCCTTTTTCCCACCTCAGACACAAAATCTTCCTCATCCTGACATCCCCTGCTTGGAATTTTCATTTTGGGTTTGGTTGTTTTTTTTGTTTTGTTTTGTTTTGGGGTTTTTTGGGTTTTGTTTTGTTTTGGGGTGGTTTTTTTGTTGTTGTTGTTGTTTTTTTGTTTTTTGTTTTTTTTTTTTTTTGTTTCCTTTTTTAGGCTTGGTATTTTAAGAGAAAAAGCAAAAAGAAAGCAGAGTTCAATCTCCAAGTCTGGTTCAGAACACCATTTTCCCCCATTTTCCTGGGAGTGCCCCCGAATCGATGAACTGAGGGGAAAGTTCAGTTGTCTTTGAGGAGTTTCAAGCTTTAATCTCCATCTTTTCCACAAAAAAATGTGGAGAGAGGAGCCCACACTGGAGCAGGTTTGCTGGTAAGACCTGTGACCCTGCAGGAACCCCCAGGCTGGAGCAGCTCCTGCGGGAATGACCCCATGGGAAAAGGGAGAAATTCCTGAGGGACTGACCCCATGGAAAGCACCCACACTGGAGGGGTTCCTACAGGAATGACCCCATGGAAAAGGTATAAATTCCTGCAGGACTGACCCCATGGAGAAAGGATCCACACTAGAGCAGTTCCTGCAGGAATGACTCCATGGGAAAGGGAGAAATTCCTGAGGGACTGACCACATAGGAAAGGGAGAAATTCCTGAAAGAATGACCCCATGGAAAAAGGATCCACCTGGAGCGGTTCCTGCAGGACTGATCCCATGGAAAGGACCCACACTGGAGGGGTTCCTACAGGAATGACCCCATGGAAAAGGTATAAATTCCTGAAGGACTGACCCCATGGAAAAAGGATCCACACTAGAGCAGTTCCTGAAGGAATGATCCCATGGGAAAGGGAGAAATTCCTGAAAGAATGACCCCATGGAAAAGGGATCCACCTGGAGCAGTTCCTTAGGGACTGACCCCATGGAAAGGACCCACACTGGAGTAGTTCCTACAGGAATGACCCCATGGAAAAGGGAGCAGTTCCTTAGGGACTGACCCCATGGAAAGGACCCACACTGGAGGAACTCCTACAGGGCTGACCCCATGGATAAAGGGAGCAATTCCTGCAGGACTGACCCTATGGGAAAAGGGATAAATTCCTGAAGGACTGACCCCATGGAAGTTGGATAAATTCCTGAGGGACTGACCCCATGGAAAAGGGAGAAATTCCTGAAGGACTGACTCCATGGAAGTTGGATAAATTCCTGAGGGACTGACCCCATGGAAGAGGGAGAAATTCCTGCAGGACTGACCCCATGGGAAAGGGAGAAATTCCTGAAGGATTGACCCCATGGAAGTTGGATCAATTCCTGAGAGACTGACCCCATGGAAAAAAAGATCCACCTGGAGCTGCTCCTGAAGGAATAACCCAATGGAAAGGACCCACACTGGAGGAGTTCCTACAGGAATGACCCCATGGGAAAAGGGAGAAATTCCTGAAGGACTCATCCCATGGAAAAGAGACCCACCTGGAGCAGTTCCTGAAGGACTGACCTCATGGAAAAGGGAGCAATTCCTGAGGGACTGACCCCATGAGAAACGGAGAAATTCCTGCTGGACTGATCCCATGGAAAAGGATCCACCTAGAGCTGTTCCTGAAGGACTTACCTCATGGAAAGGACCCACACTGGAGGAGTTCCTACAGGAATGACCCCATGGGAAAAGGGAGAAATTCCTGAGGGAATGACCCTATGGAAAAGGGACCCACCTGGAGCAGTTCCTGAGGGACTGACTCCATGGAAAAAGGATCCAAACTAGAGCAGTTCCTGAAGGACTGAGCGCAAGGAAAGGACCCACACTGGAGGAGTTCCTACAGGACTGACCCCATGGAAAAGGGAGCAGTTCCTGAAGGACTGACCTCATGGAAAAAGGATCCAAACTAGAGCAGTTCTTACAGGACTGACCCCATGGATAAAGGGATCAATTCTTGCAGACTGACCCCATGGAAAAGGAATCTACATGGGGAGAGTTCCTGAAGGACTGACCCTATGGGAAAAGGGATCAGCTCCAGAAGGACTGACCCCATGGAAAGGGATCCGTTTCTGAGGGATTGACCCCATTGAAAAGGGATCAATTCCTGAAGGAATGACCCCATGGGAAAAGCTCCATCAGGCTCTCCCCTCAGCCACTGGAGAAAATCAGGAGCATTTTGAGCCCAGGAAGAAGAGAGGGGTGGGGGAAAGCGTTTTTTAAAGACCGACCTTTTATTTCTCATTATCCAGCCCTGGTTTGACTGGAAATACGTAAGTTCTTTCCCCAAGTCAAGCCTGCTTTGCCTATGGCAGCAACTCCTGAGCGTTCTCCCTGTCCTTACCTCAACCCAGGAGCCTTCCATGGTATTTCCTCTCCCGTGTCCAGCTGAGGGGGTGTGGCAGAGTGGCTTTGGTGGCAGAGGGGATTTGGTGGCAGAGGGGCTTTGGTGGCAGAGTGGCTTTGGTGGCAGAGTGGATTTGGTGGCAGAATAGATTTGGTGGCAGAGTGGATTTGGTGGCAGAGGGGCTTTGGTGACAGAGTGGCTTTGATGACAGAATGGCTTTGGTGGCAGAGGGGCTTTGGTGGCAGAGGGGCTTTGGTGACAGAGTGGCTTTGATGACAGAATGGATTTGGTGGCAGAGGGGCTTTGGTGGCAGAGGGGCTTTGGTGGCAGAGGGGCTTTGGTGGCAGAATGGATTTGGTGGCAGAGTGGCTTTGGTAGCAGAGTGGCTTTGGTGACAGAGTGGCTTTGGTGGCAGAGGGGCTTTGGTGACCAAGTGGCTTTGGTAGCAGAGTGGCTTTGGTGACAGAGTGGATTTGGTGACAGAGTGGTTTTGGTGACAGAGTGGCTTTGGTGGCAGAGGGGCTTTGGTGGCAGAGTGTATTTGGTGACAGAGGGGCTTTGGTGACAGAATAGATTTGGTGGCAGGGGGACTTTGGTGGCAGAGGGGCTTTGGTCACAGAGTGGCTTTGGTGACAGAGTGGCTTTGGTGGCAGAAGGGCTTTGGTGGCAGAGGGGCTTTGGTGGCAGAGGGGCTTTGGGGGTGTCCAGCACCCACCACGAGAGGCCATGGTTGAACCTCTTGGGACAAGGGAGGGAGCTCAGCCTGGATATTCATTGTCTGACTGGTTTTGTGTGTAAAATGAGTTGGAAGTGGAGAGGGAGAAGATTTCAGCATTTGCACTGCGTATTCCTCACTGATTCCTTGGGGTTTGAGGTTCAAACTCAGGATCAGCATCCAAAGGCCAAACAAATGATTTTAGGGGGCAGCATCTTCTGGGCGTAGTTCCAATGGTGACTGAGACTGAACTTGGGTCATCTTTGTTTAGGTAAGACTGAACCTATCCCAGATTCCCACAATAAAACATGGAAAGCTTGAAGCTTGATGATATGAACCCTGATTTAAAAAACAAGAAGGCAGGAAAAGCTGGAAACAATAACAAGGAAAAGCAGCAAGTTCCTCTGTGTGAAGTGAAAATTCACTTTTCCCATGCCAGCCCTTCCCAATTGGCCTGATGGCAGCAGCAAGGAAACTTTTCCTTTCCCCTTTCCTTTCCCCTTTCCTTTCCCCTTTCCTTCCCTTTCCTTCCCTTTCCTTCCCTTTCCTTTCCTTCCCTTCCTTTCCCTTCCCTTCCCTTCCCTTCCCTTCCCTTCCCTTCCCTTCCCTTCCCTTCCCTTCCCTTCCCTTCCCTTCCCTTCCTTCCCTTCCCTTCCCTTCCCTTCCCTTCCCTTCCCTTCCCTTCCCTTCCCTTCCCTTCCCTTCCCTTCCCTTCCCTTCCCTTCCCTTCCCTTCCCTTCCCTTCCCTTCCCTTCCCTTCCCTTCCCTTTCCTCTTTCCTTTCCCCTTTTTTCCCTTTCCCCTTTCTTTCCCTTTCCCCCTTTCCTTTCCCCTTTTTTTCCTTTTCCCTTTCCCTTTCCCTTTCCCTTTCCCCTTTCCTTTCCCCTTTTTTTCCTTTTCCCTTTCCCTTTCCCTTTCCCTTTCCCCTTTCCTTTCCCCTTTTTTTCCTTTTCCCTTTCCCTTTCCCTTTCCTCTATTCCCAGTGTTTCTCCTGCCTTGTTGAGGCTCCACTCTGGGAATTCCACGCTGGGTTCAGCTCCTGCCTTGGAGATTTGGCTGATCCAGGTCCGTTTGCAGGGCTGAGGTCCTGCGTTCCCAAAAACGACCTTGGCCAGAATTTCTGCTTTCCCTCTCCATCCCCTCCCTGCCCCTCGTGCTCCAGTCCCCTGTGAAAAGCTCATTCTTTGCTTAAATTTCTCTGTCTGTCCGTGGTAAAAAAACCTATTTAGAAATCAAAGGTGCAGTTGTTAATGACAGCACATTCATTTGCTTATGACTGCGCTCAGAACAGAGTAAAACATCACATAATTAGGCATAAATAGCATTATGCATAAATAACCTTTTCCATCCATCATTTCTAAATCATGACTAAAGTATTTATAAACTTGACCATCAAGTTTTACCAAAGTCCTCCTGACAGTCATTATATAATGTATTGAATGCCAAGCAGCATAAAATACCACCAAAAAAAAAAAAAAAAGAGAAATGTTTTTGAATCAGAATTCCTCTATTCCTCACAGATCCATTATTCATCTCCACTAGATTAGTCACACTGCTCATATAAGCCAAGGACCACTGAGAAAACAAATCTCTGAGCAGAACTCTGAAAAAAGTAAATAAAAATACTCACATTGACTTTTTAGAATGTTCAAAGGATTTCAGACAGATAGAGTAAAAATGATCCAGTGTGTGCTTTTCCCACTAGGTTTTTTCCAGCTTCTCCAGCCAAGAAGCTTCCTCTCCCTGATTGATACACTCCCTCTCCTATTCCCAGCTTTTGCCTTTTAAACTATCTCCCATACTTAACAGAAATATGGTTTGCAGCTTTTATTAGCAGCAGCAAATGTTTGGTCACGAAACTTTGGGTGTCATAATTAATACCAATTATCAGAGCCCTATGAAAATACTTTCGGAAAATTCATCGAATTCCAGCTCCGGTTGTGGAGGGGGAGGAAAAAAAAATGAAGCTGACCTTAACAAAACAACTTTATTCTCCTTAGAAAACTGAAATTGAAAACCTGACCCGAACATGAGCACTGAGAGTTTTTAACTTGGGCATATTTTTTGCAAATATCATCCATTTGGATCAGTCCATCAAGCCTGACAGCTCCTGCAGAGTTGCACGCCTGTGTTGTCACTGCACAGCACACACAGCATGCACCCCCTTCCAAATAAAACCCCCACATTTACAAGCCTGAAGGGTAAAAAAAAAAAAAAAAAAAAAAAAAAAAAAAAAAAGACCCCACAACCCTTATTTCATTTTTAAACAGCCGTATTTTTTCTGGATAGGAGCTTTTGACAAACCCCCCCGAATGCTGTCTGAGCAACAAGAAAGAGCCTGGAGATTTCCTTCCCTCCACCCTGATTAGAAATGGGATCCATGCCCCAGCTGGATATTTCCAGTTCATGCCCAGTAGAAATAATTTTCTGTCCTATTGCCAAACGTGTCCCATGTGGCCAGCAAAGGTTGGACAATAGCAGCGATACAGCTTCCAGAAAGGAGCTGAAAACGATCCCCTGCAGCCGGAGGCCTCCATTCTGCATAGTTTCATCATTCCAGCGCCGAGATTCCGCTTCCTTTTTTTCCCCCTTTCAAGTACTCAGCTCGAATCCATCCCACTGCGGTGTTTACGGCTCCCACCTTGTCCGAAGGGACGGGGCACCCCCAAAGGTCGATCCCAAAATCTTCCACTTGGCCGGTAATCCTCCGGCACACCGGCCGCCCCGCTGAATATCAATGTGGGATGGCAAGTTAAACAAATCCCGAGGAATCTGTTTTATTAGCGTTTATGGGATTTGCGTGCGTGAGCGGCCGTGTGTGCACAGCCACGCTTGGGAGCGGTGGTTACAGGGGGAAAGAAATCCGGGGGATTCCTGGGGGAAAAAAAAATCCGGGGGATTCCTGGGGGAAAAGAAATCCGGGGGATTCCTGGGGGAAAAGAAATCCGGGGGATTCCTGCGAGGACCATCAGCGCTGCTGCTGCTCCTGGGGCCGGCAGCGGTGCTGGGAATGTTCGAATATTCCGACGGCGTTTTCTTTCCTGTGGAGCTCGGTGGGATTTCTCACAGCTCATACTTCAGCTAAGCACATCGGACTAAAGTTAAGCCCCGCTCTGTGCTGCTCGGCTCCGCAGCCCCAATTTCCTCCCCCAACCTCCACCGAGGGGAAAAAAAAAACAAAAAAAAAGCAGGAAAACTCCACCGACACCAAAATTGCGGCGCTGACAAGTTTTTTGGGGGGAAAGTGGCACTTTTAGGGACACTTCCAGAGGATGGCAACCCCCTGTCCCTGGAAACCTCGGCTGGAGCGGCCCTGGGAATTCCTTGGGATCCCGGGAGGGGCAGGGATGGGAAGGCAGCGGTGCCGCCCCCACGCCTGAAATTTGCGGGATTGCCCCAAAAAAAGGTGTCGGAACCCCTCCCTTGGAGGCTCGGGCTTGTCCCCGAGGCCACCCGGACACGGGGCACCCACCGGCGCAAGGGAGACGCCAAAAGAGTTTTTGGTTTGGGGTGGATGGGGGAAAAGAGTTTGTTTTGGGGTGGATGGGGCTGTTCTCACCTCTCGTTTTCCGTCTCCAGTTGAAAACCCTGGCAAGGATTTAAAAAAAAAAAAAAAAAAAGGAAAAGTTTGGAAATGTTGGAAATGTTCCTCTGTTACACAGCTTACCTGGAGAAGAAACTCTTTCCCTTTTGGAGGGTTTTCCCCTCCAAGCAAAGAGAAAATGTTGTTAAATAACAGTGGGGTTTGTGCGCGCCCGGCGTAGGATTCCACAACAAGTTATCCGTAAAAACACGATGTGAATATTTAAGTAATAAATTGTTTTATTTATTTTCGTCCCGACGAGGAGTTTTTTAGGAAAAGGGTGGCAGGGAATTCCCTGCAGCCACCTCGGGCTCACCGAGCTGCACACAGCGAATCCACCTCGGTACATTTGGGCCGCCCTTGCAGCACCGTGATTTTCTCCTTTTCTGTCGGGTTTCTGTCGAAAACAATGGCAAATCCGCCCTTTCTCCAAAGCACCGCAATTTTTTGGAAGCACAACACGCTCCCCTCACGCTTTCCTTTGCCGCCCGGTCTTTTATCTCTATATTTTGTTCACAGGACGCAGAAATGTCCCACAAAAATTCCTTTTCGGGGTTAGCGATCACGGAGCTCGTTGAATCGGGCCCGTTAGGACCTGCCTTGACATACAGCTAATTTTCCACAAAAAATAAATATATCTCTCTATAAATAAAATATTTTCCCCGATACAGATACATTATTTTTTTTTTACCTCTGCTCATACATCCAGTTTCGGCGGCGGGTGGAGGTTTCATTGAATTATGAGAATTTCCCCGAAAAGCTGAAGTTTCTTTTCGACGGCTGGTTTTGGTTTTTCGGTTTTGGTTTTTTGTTGTTGTTTGTTTTTTGGTTTTATGCGGGTTTTTTTTTTTTTTCCCCTAAATTAATTTTCGTTTGGTTTGCTCTGCAAAAAGTCCCAGCCGGAACACGCTTCGGTTAAAATGAAAATAAAAATACGGCTGTGGGTTAAATCTGGCATCTCCAACGTGCCCAGCAGAGGTGTCCCTATAGAGAGGGGCTGCTTTCCCCTGTTCTGCGGGTGAAAAGGGCGGCGCGGGAGGGATAAACGGGGCACACCGCACATCCCGCCTTTCGCTCAGCTTTCCTTGACCTGCGAGCCCAAATCCAAATTAAATCCCACCCATTCCCTGCGGAATCCGCTGTCCCTGGGCGCGGTGCCGGTACCTGACCGGGAGGGGATGGACTGGGAGGATGGATTGGGAGGATGGATTGGGAGGATGGATTGGGATTCGGATACCTGACCTGATGGATTTGGGGCCGTTTGGGGCAGTGCTGGAACCCGTCAGGGCTCCGCTCGCCCCCTGCTCGCCCCGCATCTCCGGCCGGAGGTGCCGCGGGGTCCCCGCTGCCATCCCGGGCCCGGGCAGGCTGCGGAGCTCGGCCTCTCTCGCTGCTCTCACGGGATCGTTAATTACAGAGCCCCGGGCAGGTTGAAGAGCTCCTCGGCATGGCCAGGCCGGGCTCTGGCTGCTCTCACGGGATAATTCATTTTAGAGGCCCGGGCGAGCTCCAGCAAACGCGCTCGCCCGCCGGCCAAGCGGGGATTAACGTGGAGGAGCGGGGCATTGTGTCCCCATCCCCCTCGGGATGCGGAGCCGCGTCCCTCCTTGTCCCTCCTTGTCCCTCCTTGTCCCTTTTTGTCCCTCCTTGTCCCTTTTTGTCCCTCCTTGTCCCTCCTTGTCGCTTCTTATCCCTCCTTGGCCCTCCTTGTCCCTCCTTGTCCCTTCTTGTCCCTTCTTGTCCCTCCTTGTCCCTTCTTGTCGCTCCTTGTCCCTCCTTGTCCCTCCTTGTCCCTCCTTGTCCCTTCTTGTCGCTCCTTGTCCCTCCTTGTCCCTCCTTGTCCCTTCTTGTCCCTCCTTGTCCCTTCTTGTCGCTCCTTGTCCCTCCTTGTCCCTTCTTGTCCCTCCTTGTCGCTCCTTGTCCCTTCTTGTCCCTCTTTGTCCCTCCTTGTCCCTCCTTGTCCCTCCTTGTCCCTCCTTGTCGCTCCTTCCTCTCCTCTCCTGCAATCCCCACGCGTGTCGGGGCTGGCTCAGGGCACAGGGGCTGTGTCCCCGTGCGGGTGGGACAGGGACACACGCCCGCCTTGGTGTCCCCAAAGGCTGCTCAAGGGCTCCCGTCGGGTTAAACCCTGCCCGGGTGGGCTTAATTCCCTGCCTGGGGCCAGGCCTGGCTTTAGTGACGAGCTCTGCAGAGGCGGCCCTGAGGGAGGGGTCCGGGGGTCCCGGCATCTCCTTCCTCCGCTCCATCTCCCCCCGAGCGCTGCTCCGGCAGCTCCGGGGTTAAGCCCGGCTCAGCGGCGCCCGGCGGGGCTCGGCCCCCTGCTCGGAACGCGCGGACAGATTTGTGTATAAATGTGTAAAACTGCTGCAAATGAGCGCTGGGCTCTGCCCGAGCCCCCGCGCGTGTGTCCAGGTACGCTTCAAACCCAGCATAAAGCTCCGGGCCGCCCTCCCGGCGCTGGGGAAGGGCCCCACGCGTGTCCCGGCCCGGCTGGGGCCCCTCGGGGTCAGCGGGAAGGGCAGCGGGGCTCGGCCGGGGCTGTCCCCCCGCCCCCGGCGCCCCCGGGCCGGCCTCCGGCGCGGATCGCGGCCGCCGCTGGGTCCGGGTGCCGCGGAGGGCGCTGCGCCGCAGGACACGTCACGGATACATTATCCCCTCCCCTCCTGAGGCTCTCCCGGCTTTCCGCAGCCTTTTGCTAAAGAATTAACCGAGAGGTCCGCTTCAGAGCTCCTGCTGCCCCTGGGGAAAAAAAATAATAAATTAAAAAAAAATAGGCGAGGAAAGAAAAGGAAAAAAAGAAAAAAAAAAGAGCGGAGATATCGGTGCTTTCAGACGAGGAGCGTGGCGGCTGTGATTTCCGAGAGGAGGGGAATTTTACCTTCGATCCTTGCCGAATTGCGGGAGGTGAATGTAGCAAACCCTCCCCTTGCCTTTGAAAGGCAGGTCTCTGCCAAAGCGCTACCGCTTCGCTCTTGAAATACGTGACAAATAAACAAGAAACAAAACAAAAAAATAGAGAGAGGCAAGATTCCTATCTTTCAAATTCTTTTTCTTTAAAAGGGGAAAAAAAAAAACCAACAACAAAAAAACAACCAAACCAATAAATAAAAGCAACAAAATCAATGCCGCGCCTCTGCCAGCGCCCGGACTTGTTTGGAAAGAGACAACGCTGAAGTGGCACCGGTCCCGAGGAAAACGGATCCTTTAATTTGACTCCGCATGAGAAGCGCCTTTGGAGCCGGGCGCAGCGGCCGCAGCGGCAGGAGCGGCCCCGCAGCCCCCGCAGCCCCCGCAGCAGCCGCGGAGCTCCGCGGGCACGGCCGGAGCGGCAGCAGCGCCCTCGGGCCGCGGGAGCCCGCCCGGAGCCGGGGGCCCGGGGGGAAGGAGAGCGGCTGAGCCCGGAGCGCCGCGGGATCCATCGGCCGCGGCCGCCGGCTTCGGGTTCAGCGGGGAGCTCGCCGTGCCCTCGGCATCTCCGGGACCAGCTCGTTTTGCACTTCGTTCTACGCCGTTCGTTTTCTTCCCCCGCTTTTTTTTTTTTTTTTTTTTTTTTCCTTCCTTCTCTTGAGAGACAAAATGTCCAAAAATGGTTCAGCCTGTTTAGCCCAATGATTTCTTGCGCGGACGCTCTATTTTCTTTTCTTTTTTTTTTTTTTTTTTTTTTTTAATTATTGTTTTTGGATGGGGCAGGATTGAGTAGAAGAAACCGTTCGGTGAAGGGGACCCAGTTTGCTCCCCGTTAAGGAGAAGATCGAGATCCGATTCCCAGCTGCACGCAGAGGGAGGACGGGGGTTGCCGTGGCTCTTTCAGCCCGGCTTTCGGAGCCCTGGCTGCTGCAGGCTCAGAGCAGAACCGCCTTCCCCGAGCGGCTTTCCTGCCCTGTTTGCAGCTCAGAGATCGCCTCCCCCCTCCTCGCACCATTTCTCATCGTGTTGGTTTTGTTTGGTCGCTTTAGCTTTATTTTTCCCTCCCCTTTTTTGTCTTTTTTTTTCCCCTTTCGTTTTTTATTATTATTAATAATTATTTGATTTGGGTAAACTGCCTTCCTAAAACGAAAAGACAAACTCTGCAGTGGAAATCCATGCCCCCTGCCATTCGGAAGAACCGGGTCTAATATGCCAGTGACATCCCCGCCTTGCAGCAGTCGCGATGAAGGAAAAATCCAAGAACGCGGCAAAGACTAGACGGGAAAAAGAAAATGGAGAATTCTACGAACTGGCCAAACTCCTGCCCCTGCCCTCGGCCATCACCTCGCAGCTGGACAAGGCGTCCATCATCCGCCTCACCACCAGCTACCTGAAAATGCGAGCCGTCTTCCCCGAAGGTAAGAGCGGCGCCGGGGCTCGGCACGGGAGGGACGGGCACAGAGCGGGCCGGGGGTGCCGGGGTGGGCACGGCCCCACCGAGGGGATGCCCGCAGGGATCTCAGAACGAGCCGGGGGAGATGGAGGGAAAAGCGGGCTGGGAATGAGCCCGTCTGCCCCAGGCTCGGCGGCGGTGAGAGGCAGAGCCGGCCGCTTCATCGCCCCTTTCTCCCCCTCCTCCTCCTCCTCCTCCTCGGCTGCCGCTTCAGCCCCGCTGCTCGGGGGTCCCGTCCCGATGGAAGCGGGCTCGGTTGGTGCCCCAGAGGAGGGGATGGCCCCTGGGCACGGCGCGTCCCGTCTCGGGGGGAAAGCAAACCCAGCGGTGCTGTTGTTGTTATTGTTGTTCTGTTTTGGTTGGAGTTCTCCGGGGCCGGGGAAGCGGGCTGGGAATGAAGGCGCGGCCGCTCCGCAGCGAGGCCCTGCGGCTTCTCCCGCGGGGGAGAGCGGGGAAGGAGAACCCGAGCCCGGCCCGGCCCTTGGTTCCTCTCGGGGCCACCCAGCAGCGAGCCCCGGCAGCAATCCCGCTGGATTTGGGGGGAATCATCCCCTCGGGAGGCTCCTGCCTTCCCCCGGGGCGGCTGCGGGCCGGGGGCTGCCGGAGCGGGGCTGGTGCGCTGGGCAGTGCCTGCGGGTGGCTGAATAGAGCCCAGCAACCCCGCTTTGTCATCTGTTTGTGCCTCTCCGCACTGGGAGCAGGGTGAAGGAATCAGCAAATTCCGCTGGGGAAGGTCTGCTCTCCTTCTCAGAGCGGTTTCTAAGGAGCTTTATTAAAAGGCTAAAAAGAAAAACACGACCAAAAAATAAAATAAGGGGAGGGCAGGGGAAAAAAAAAAAAAAAAAGAAACAACAACAAAAAAAAAACATCCCAACGCGAGTAAAAGCTTACCGTCGTGGCCATTTAATTCAGAAATTTCGGGAGCACGGAGCAGCCGTGCTACTATGGGAAGCCAGGGCTCGGAGCGAGGGGAGCGAGGCGCTGCTCGGCCGCATTTTCCAGCCATTATTCCCCACCGGGAAATTTCCCCGTGAGGAATATGGAACAGAGCGTGGCGATTTCGAGGGGGGCGGCGGTGCTGGGGGGGGGGTCCCTGGCCGGCCGTGCCTGGCCAACCTGCCCCCGAACGCCTTGGATTGAGGAGGGAGGGAAAGCGGCACCTTTCGAGATGCTGCCGGACGCGTCCCGGGCTTTTCCAGCCCTGCTGATCCTCAAGAGCAGCGAGCCGAGCCGAGAGCAGGTTTATACCCAGAGCTCGGGGGTGTTTTATGTGTCTGTCTTCCCTAAACAGGCCGGGCGTGCGCTCCCGCACACTCTGCTTATTAAGGGCAACGTTTAAATGCATACAGCGAATTCCTGATCTTTCATCGTCTTAAGTGCGGCTGGAAATACATTGAAAAGGAAAGCTTTGCATCCAGGGATGACAGGCCGGCGGGAATTGCCTCCTCCGGTCCCCGATGCTGCGTTCAGTGCAGGGGAAAGGGGGGAGCCGGGCACAGGCGGCTGCGGGAGGAGTTTTTTAGGGGGGGTTTCTTCCACGCAGTCCCGCAGCATCACCCGAACTTCCCTCTCCCTCGGGATTTGCCCGTGGAAAGAGAGGAAGGGGGGGTCCCCATCCGTCCGTCCTTCTGTCCGTCCTCCCTCCCCCGTCCTCACACTCGGCTACTGGTTTCCAGTTGGTTTTACTGGGAGGGGAAAGGCGTCCCGGCTCAAACCCCGGGCCGGGCAGAGCCGGGGGATGAACCCCATGGTGAAATGAAGGTGGGCACGTAGCAGGACCCCGGGCTGGCCCAGCCGGCACCTCTGAGGCTCAAAGCGGTGCCAGCCTGGGGGGGGACAGGTCTGAGACGCCACCAGAGCCGTGCTAGGCCCGGACTAAGCACGGGCAGGAACGCAGCTCAGCCGCAGAGCTTCCAGCTCCGTCCGGACCGGAGGGAAAGGGAGAGACAGAGAGAGTTGTGTTTTTAAACCCCTCGGTGGAGGGCTCACCCCCTGATTTCCATACGGAGTTTAGGAAAAGCTGGAGCCCCTTCAGCTGATCCCGACAGGGCTTGGGACAGGTTTCCTGCTCAGCCCGGAGATGGACCCAGCCCGCTCGGGCTCCGAGCAGCGAGAGCCAAAGGGGATTTTTATTTGTACCCCGGCTCCTTTCGCCCTCGCAGCCCAAGCCCTGCAAGGGACAAGTTCGGGCTGCGAAATCCCAAATTGTGCCCCGCGGTACCGCTGCGACCTTGAGATTGGGGAGTTAAAGTCAGGACACGGCAGCCTCCAGCCTCCCTCTCCCCAAGGCCGTCTTCTCTCGTGTTTTCGGGTTTTTGTTGTCGTTGTCATTGCCACGGCTTTGTTGCCATAGAACGAAAATACACCACGAGATCTCTTCTGCCTCCGCTGTCAGTATTTTTATTTTTATTTTTATTTTTTATTTTTATTTTGAAAAGGAGTTAATGAAGGAAAGAGAGGCCAGAATGAACCGCGTTTAAAAAGTGCGATTCTCTGCCCCCCGGTTACGGCAGACTGGCGAAATCGTCACCCTCTCTCTCCCCCATCCCCTATTCAGTGTCCAAAACCGATTATGAAATTGGGCATTTGTGGTTGTTTCAGCCGGATGGGAGCCAGCTAATTAATATGTGACCCCCCCAAAATACAAAATAATCCGAATAAAGTGACGGAGAGGTAGATCTCAGACCTTCCTTATTCCGAGAGGCAGGCAATAGAAATCACTAGGAATATTCACAGCCTTCGGTCCCCATTCAAACCTGGCCACGAATGTATATTTTAAGAAAATCAAGGCGAATCGCAGCCATTTCATCTGATGGTCGCAAAAGGTTCGTTCGTGAATTAAACAAATAAACGAAGCGCGAGGCGCGGGTAATCCCTTTTGGGAAGGCCAGCCCCCATTGTACCGACCGCTAATAGTGGCATTAAAGGTCTCACTAAAACAAAAAGTGCTTTTTTTGGGCTTTTCCTGGGGCCGTTCCCGGGCGCGGTGCGGGCGGCGGGGTCGCCGCGGTCTCTCCCGGCCGGAGGGGAGGGAAGGAGGGAGGGAAGGAGGGAGGGAAGGGCGGGGGTCACCGCCGTGGGTCCGCCCGTGACCTCCCTGTCTGTGGGACGCCCGCTTTGGGGCCTCTTAGCGCGACCTGGTGGGTTGGGCTCGGCGGGGAGAGCCGCGTTTGTGCGGGTGTTAAATGTGAGAGTATTTTTCCCCCCGCTTTTTTTCTTTTCGGTTTTTTTTTTTTTTTTTTTTTTTTTTTTTTTTTTTTTTTTTTTTTTCCCTGCGAGTTCGCCCTTTTAAAAAATATTTTATTTCATTTTTATAAATAAAAGCCTTGATCTTTCCACCCGTCCTTCCCACCGCCTTCCCGGCGCTGAGCCCGCGGTCCCGCGCGTCCCTTCCCGGCCCTGCTCCTTCCCAGACCGCCCCTGACCTGGGGCTTCCTCCCTCTCAGAGCTTCCCCTGGCCGGGCCCGGGTGTTCCCCGCTGGCTCCGGACCCAGCGGGGCCGTCGGGGCTGAGGTTCCCCCGGCCCCCGCTGCAGACGGGGCTCGGGGTCAGCGCTGCCCTCGCCCCTTCCCCACGGGGTGACAGCAGAGCCTCGGAGCTCAACGAGCGGCACAAAGCTCGGAGGAGCTCAGCCAGGGGCACAAAGCTCAGAGGAGCCCAACCAGGGGCACAAAGCTCGGAGGAGCTCAAGCAGGGGCACAAAGCTCGGAGGAGTTCATCCAGGGGCACAAAGATCGGAGGAGCCTAACTAGGGGCAGAAAGCTCAGAGGAGCCCAAGCAGGGGCACAAAGCTCAGAGGAGTTCATCCAGGGGCACAAAGATCGGAGGAGCTCAACCAGGGGCACAAAGCTCGGAGGAGCTCAGTCAGGGGCACAAAGCTCAGAGGAGCTCAGCCAGGGGCAAAAAGCTCAGAGGAGCCCAACCAGGGGCACAAAGCTCGGAGGAGCCCAGCCAGGGGCACAAAGCTCAGAGGAGCCCAACCAGGGGCACAAAGCTCCGAGGAGCTCAGCCAGGGGCACAAAGCTCGGGGGAGCTCCGGGGCTGCCCCTCGGGAATGTCCCCGAGGCTCTCCCGGCCGAGGGAGGCACAACCGCGCTGGGGAAAACCCAAAAAGCAGAATTGGCTGCGAGCCCCCCAGGGTTTGTCCTTGTTCCCTGAGAGGGCTGCGGGACCTTGCGCTCCGCGGAACAGCCCAGCAGACACAAAGGAAATAGTCCAAGTTACAGGGCAACCCGATACCGAGCGTAATACACGGCTGGGTAATTCTTTTAGCAGAATCCCGAGCTGAAAAGCTACCGGGCTTTCAAATGTGTGCGCGGACGGACTTCTGTACGCCGAGAGCAAAGGTGGGAGTTGTTCCCAAATATTTCTAGATCTTATTACAGCTCCACTCACCCCCGCCGGCTCCCTGGAAAGCGGGAAATGCACAAACGGTACAAAGTGAGCGCTGAGGTACTTTGAAAAACAGCCAGAGATGTCAAAAGGAGCGCAGGGGGATTTCGTCCGTGTTTGTAAGAGAACCCCCCGGTTTTTTCCGACGGCAAAAGCAGCAGGAATTTTGGGGTGTTTGTTTAAAACCCCCTCCGGAGCTGCCGGAGCCGCCTCCCGGTGCCCGGAGCGGGCACAGCCCTGCCCGGCATCCCGGACAGACACCGGGACAAGCAGCAGCGAGGCGCATCTCGCCCGTGTCTGCTCCGGAAAAGCGGAGCTTGAGCCTGGGACCGGCCAGACACCGTCCCGCTCTGCCGCTGAGCCCAGCCCCGGCTCTCCCCCGTGCCGGAATCCCCCCGGATCGCTGGATCTGCCTGATCCCGGAGCCTCCGGCACGGCCAAAGAACCGCGCTGGGGCCGGGCCATCCCCACGGGTGCTTGCGGGGAGGATGCTCCAGCCGCCCGCTGGCCGGGAATTCTCTCCCGGGGCCGGGTAATTCCTGCTAGAATTCCCATCTGGAAATGTCCCCTCCCAAAGCACCCCAGGCAGGGATCGCCTCCCATGCCAGCCCAGGAGCGGGGCAGAAAGGCTCGCTGTGGATCCGCGGGGATTTTGGCCTCGCTCCAGGCCAGGGAGCGAATTTGGGAGTTGTTTCCCGGCCGGGCAGGAGCAGCCGGGCCCAGCCGATGGCATCCGTACATTTGAATGTCTCGGAGGAGAAGTTAATGGGCGTCCGTCCTTTATTCGAATGTAAGGTTTTATTCGTTTCGTTTTCACCTTTAAAGCGATCTGCTGGCGGATTAAATGATAAAATCGCCGGCTTTAAAGTAAGCTCAGACGAATGCCAGGCTGATCCACCGAACGTGTTTAGGTCTTGATGCGCGTTCGCGATTCCGACTCCAATTTAAAATTCCTAAGGGAGCGAACCTGAGCAAGGTACATTTTTTTTTTTATTCCGGGCTAGGAAAGAACCTCAAAACTCAGATTTTGGGATGCTGAGGAAGGACAGGACGGAGCGAATTGTCTCGCACGGGTGGGGCAGAGACGCGGCTCGTTCGTGAAGAGTTTCGTGAGAGCTCAAGGAATAAATCTGCTCCGTCTTTGGGAATGGAAGAGCTCAGGGCAGTTTTTACACCTCTCTTTGTAGGCTCGCAGTCTCATATTTCGAAATTTGTAATTAGCAGATCGAAACAAGGGCAAACCCCGCGGCACAGGGACAGACTCTGGAGTTTGCATTTGTTGCCGTCCCGGGAAAGAAACTGCAGGATAACTCCGCCATCCCCAAACTTTTTCTCCAGAGAAACAAAAAAGCCTTTCAGCAAAAAGGACATTTTCGCTGTGTCTCTGGAAGTTTAGGAGCCTTTTCCAAACGGAGAATTGGGAAAAGGCGGGGAAAAGCGCCAATTTTCGTTTGGCTCTCCCGAACAAATTTCCCAGCGCTTCTTTCAGCGCAGGGAAGGTGCGCTTCCCTTTCCCACGGGAAAACGCGGGCAATTCCCGGGATTTGGAGGGACGGACACGGGGTAGGGATGCAGACCCCTCTTTTTGGGCGCTGCTGCTGCCTCGGGACGGCGAAAAGGAGGGGTCAGGGCCGGGTGGGGTTCCCGGCGTCCCTGCTTTCCCGGCGGGAGCGGGACACGGAGCCCGAGGCCGGGAAGGGAATCAAAACTCGGGGGAAGCACCGAGTCCTCCCCGCCGGAGATCCTGCCCATGCCAAGGGATGCCCCAAGAGCGGAGAGAAATCCCCCCCGCCATTCCCAGGCCGGGTTTAAATGGCCAGAGCACAAACGGATCTGGAATCACAGAGTTGGAGGAATTCCTGCCAGTTTTCCCTCCCGTTCCGGAGGCACAGCCGGGAGGAGGGAGATTTCTTTGGAAGCCCCTGGGCGGCCAGAGAGCACCGGGGGAAAACGCGGGTCTCGGCATCCGCGAAACGGGCCGCGATTCCAGGCTGGCAGCACCGAATCATCCAGGGCTCCGGGCCAAAAAAAACCCTTTTTGGGGTTTTGCGGCCTCCCCGAAGCCTCGGGTTGTTGTTTCTCTCCAAAAACGAGGCACCAAGCGGAGGCGGTGGCGTCCTTCCCTTCCCCTCCATCCCTTGGGGACAGCGACCCCTCTGCTCCGGGTGGCGGCCTCGGCTCCTCGGGGAGATCCTGAGAGGCTCCTTTGTACCCTGGAAGCCAAAATCAACCAACCAACCAACCAACCACCCCAACCAACCCAACCAACCCAACCAACCAACCAACCAACCAACCAACCAACCACCCCAACCAACCAGCCCCGGCCCCGCCGCCCCTCCTCGCCCCAAGGCAGCTCCAACAGGAACCGCCCGCTGCCCCTCGGCTCTGGGCTCGGGTTTGGGCTCGGGTTTGGGTCGGGCTCTGGGCTCGGGTTTGGGCTCGGGTCGGGTTTGGGCTCGGGTTTGGGCTCGGGCCGTGGGGTCAGGCTGTGGGATCGGGTCTGTGCTCGGGCTGTGGTCTTGGGTTTAGGGTCTGGCTGTAGGCTCGGATTTGGGCTCGGGTTTAGACTCAGGCTGTGGGCTCGGGTTTAGACTCAGGCTGTGGGCTCGGGTTTAGGCTCGGGTTTAGACTCAGGCTGTGGGCTCGGGTTTAGACTCAGGCTGTGGACTCGGGTTTAGGCTCGGGTTTAGACTCAGGCTGTGGACTCGGGTTTGGGCTCGGGTTTAGACTCAGGCTGTGGACTCGGGTTTGGGCTCGGGTTTAGACTCAGGCTGTGGACTCGGGTTTAGACTCAGGCTGTGGGCTCGGGTTTAGACTCAGGCTGTGGGCTCGGGTTTAGACTCAGGCTGTGGGCTCGGGTTTAGACTCAGGCTGTGGACTCGGGTTTAGGCTCGGGTTTAGACTCAGGCTGTGGACTCGGGTTTAGGCTCGGGTTTAGACTCAGGCTGTGGGCTCGGGTTTGGGCTCGGGTTTAGGCTCGGGTTTAGACTCAGGCTGTGGACTCGGGTTTGGGCTCGGGTTTAGACTCAGGCTGTGGGCTCAGGTTTGGGCTGGGCTGTGGGCTCAGGGCTCGATGGGGCCGGGGGGGCGAAGCTCTGTCGGTGCCGTCCGTGCGCAGGTGAAATCGGGGCAGTTTGGCTCCAATCGAGCTCCGGCCCCCTTCACCCTCCTCATCCTCCTCATCCTCCTTGGCCACCTCGGGGGTGGCCGCTCACAGGGACCGGGACCGGGACAGGGACAAGGATAGGGACAAGGACAAGGACAAGGACAAGGACAGGGACAGGGACCGGGACAGGGACGGTGTGAGCGGCTGCGGCCGCGTCCCTGCAGGAATTCCCTCCGGGCAATCCGGGGAAAGCGCATCCGCGGGGATGCTCCGCTCCAGAAAAAGAACAATTCCTCCCCAAAACCTGCGCGGAGAAGGGACTCAGCCATTGCCACGGCGGGAGGAGGGGGAGCAGGGACAGCTCGGGCTCCGCTGCCTGCTCTGACCAAATCCTTGGGGCTTTTTGTAGGTCTGGGCGACGCCTGGGGACAGCCGAGCAGGATCGGCCCTTTGGATAACGTGGCCATGGAGCTGGGATCCCACCTGCTTCAGGTAGGGCACGTGGGGATGAGGGGCTGCCTCTCCTCCTCCTCCTCCTTTTCCTCCTCCTTCTCCTCCTCCTTTTCCTCCTCCTTCTCCTCCTCTTTTTCCTCCTCCTTCTCCTCCTCCTTTTCCTCCTCCTTTTCCTCTTTTTCTTCCTCCTCCTCCTCCTCCTCCTCCTCTCGCACCACCCCCAGCCTGGCTGAAGCCTCCATCTCATCGGGCTGGGAGAGCAGAAAACCAGAGGCACCAACCACTGAAATTCCAATTATTTCCATGATTTTTCGCCTTTGATATCGACAGAAACCAGAGGCTCTCGTCCCCTCTGTGCACGCCCAGCTCTCCCAGTCCGAAAAGTGCCGGGGACGTCCCCAGGGAGCCCCCGGGGGAGGGGAGCGGTGGTGACAGCTGGGAGGGAACAACCCCTGGATTGGATCTCCCGGGACTATAGAACCTGAAAATCCCGCTGTTCACAATCCCGGTGATCTGCTCTGGAATTCCTCTGAACTCTGAATTTAGGAAGTCGTAGCCAGGGCGAGGGTGTCAGCAGGAGGGAAAAAAAAAAATTAAAATTGCGTTTAACTCAATTTATATATATATATATATATATATATATATATATATATAATATATATAATATATATATATTATATATATTTATTTATATTTTAAACTTTTAATATATATATTTTTATAATATATATTTTAATATAATATATATTATTGTAATATATATTATTTTATATATAAAAATAATATATATTGTATATTATTATATATTATAATATATAATAATATATATTATATTTTAAAGTTTTAATATATATGATATATTTTATATATGATATATATATTTAATATATTATATATATATTTAATATATGATATATATTATATATAATCTATATGTAGTATATATAATATATATAATATATAATGCGTATAATATAGATTATTTATTTATTATTTATATTTTAATTTGAATTCTATATTTCTATTTCTATATTATTTATTTATTTCGATTTTTATATATTTTAATATTTATTTATTTATAATTAAAAAAAAAAAATTACTACGTGAACCAAACGCAGCTTGGGTTGTCTCCCCCGATTTTAAAGAGCCACTAAAGCGGAATCGTTTGTTGGGCGCGTTTCTTGCGGGAGGAGAATTCCTGCTCACAGAGCTGGGGCTCTTTTCACTCTTTCCCTCGGCCGGGGACAAAAACGCGACAGAAAATCCCGGCCCCGGCCGCGGTGCCGCCGCTCCGACCTTGGCAATGACGAGCGCCGCTCTTTATTTGGGATCGCAGAGCATCGGCCGCTCCCCTGCGGGGAAAATGAGATTTTTGGGAGGCACTGACAACATCCAGGCAATGGCAGAGCTCAAAGTGATCTCCTGGGGAGGCGTCTCCAGCCTGGAATTTTATTTATTTTATTTTATTTTATTTTATTTTATTTTATTTTATTTTATTTTATTTTATTTTATTTTATTTTATTTTATTTTATTTTATTTTATTTCATTCTATTCTATTCTATTCTGTTCTATTCTATTCTATTCTATTCTATTCTATTCTATTCTATTCTGTTCTATTCTATTCTATTCAGTAGCTGCTGCCCTCTCAGCTGTTTCAGAGTCACGAGTCCACCTGGAAATGCTCATCTAGTTGTGTATAATAATCTGTTTATAACAATCTATGATAATTTAATTTCTATATTAAAATAATAATCTATGATAATTCAATTTCTATCTTAAAGTACAGACCCAGTTGTAGAAATCATTGCTGTTGCTCCTCCTCCTGGCTGTTCCCTGTTTTGCCTGGCATTAATTGAATTTATAACAAATTGAATGCTGACCACCTGCAACTCTCATTTTGCACTTCAGTTATTTCTGAATGACGAATGCTGAAGGTTTTAATAAACCCACATTTACTGCAAACCTTTTGTTTTTTAAGGGTTAAGGACTGAAATTTTCCATGTGAATTTTCAGCTTCACTGTGCTTCCCTGCACATGAAATTTTGGGATGTGCTGCAGCAACAGCAGCAGCACTGAGCCGAGTTTATTAATGATAAAATAATAAACAATTATTAATTAAGGGTAAAGCAATTGCAAGACAACAACGTTTAAAGCAAATTGGGGCTAAAACTGCAATAAATTATTTCCCATTATAATATTTCTACAAAATTTAATTTATGGTTTAAAAAACTAGCAAAGAGTAATCTGGTTTCAATTATATGCTGTAGAGTCATAGAATAAATTGGAATATTTCCTTATTGGGGTGGCACTAGAGGTGCATGAAGCAGACAGGATTTGATTGCTTCTCTTCCACTTCAGTGACTTCCAATGGATTTACACAGGTGGTTGTTTTACTTATGTACTGTAAAAATTATTTTTCTCTTCCAAATATATTTTCCAGTGATATTCACCTGTGGGATTATTCACTGATATTCAGGTGTTGATCAAAACTTTCTGTACTGGGCAGGGATAATGCAGATTTTTTGCTATCAGCTGCTTTTGAAAAAATGCCTGAAATTGGGCACTGAAAGACCAAGGGCTCCCCAAACTGAGAAGTTTTGTATCCAAATCATGGCCAGTTCTGGCTGAGCTTTACCACATTATTTATTTATTTTTTCTCTCCTATAAATAATATCTGACCAAACCAAACTTCAGTTTTCAACATTTGCCTCCCAGCCAATTTCCTGCCAAGGAGAATTTGTAGGATTGGATCCCAAGTTCGTGTTGGTTGAGTTTGCAGACTGCAAGGATAAAACTTTAGCACACTCAAAGAGGGATATTTGTGCTTATGAATTTTGGATGCTGGCAGAGGATGAGGTTGCTCAGCTTGATTGGGATTTCTTTTTATGTCAGAAAGTCTATAAATTGAAGGGAGAGATCATTTATACACAACCATACATTAATTCTTTTTTTCTTTTAGGAAGGTAGATTCCCTTTGAGACTCAAAGAGAGATATTTGTGCTTATTAATTTGACTTTTTCTGCTTTCCTTTTGGAAGTTCACGTGGTTGCAGAGCAAAGAAATACATTCTTGAAAATGCAGCCAGATTTCAACACTGCTGGTGGTGCCATGAAATACATTGCAATGAGCTGGGTCTGCCAATTATACCATAAAAAATGGCTCAGGTAGGGCCTGACTTCCCCCTGAGCACCACAGAGCTCAGGATTTGGGCTAAGAACTAAAAAAAAAAGCCTGAAGAGCAGCAAAATATTCCCTGAAATTGCAGCAGCAAAGCTGCATCTGCAGGGGATGAGGTGGGTTTCACAATGACCCTGAGCTTAAGGGAAGAAAATCAGATAAAAGGATATAAACCCATAAAAACCACTTCTAAACCCCTCTTTCTCTCAGAAAAAGCCATTTTGGGAATAAGCAGCCACCATAAATACTTCCTTTTTTACCTGTTAATTTTAAAAATATGAGCAGGAAACATTCTTAGTGCTGTTTGTTCACTCTGTTCTGGTGCAGTTTTAGTTGTTTCAAACCATTCAGTTCATCTTCAAATTCCCTTAAATCTCTCTTTGCTTGAAAATCAACTTCCCTCCACAAGGGCCCTGCTTTCTACTCATTGTTCAGCCTGGGTTTCTCTCACCCTGAATTTTTAATCCTGAAAATTCAGGCTTTTACCTGCTCAAATCCATCCATTTCATCAATGCCATTATCCCAAAGCACTGAGCATCTTCATCCACCCATCCTGGAGCAGAAATTCCCTGCCCTGTATTTTTTTGCTCCCAAAATTTTCCATTTTTTGCCCAGAAATTGTTCTCTTGGAGGGATATCCATCCACCAGATCTTGTAGGTCTTGGTATTATTACTATTGTAATTTACTATTATTTATATTTATATTTATATTTATATTTATATTTATATTTATATTTATATTTATATTTATATTTATTTTTATTTTTATTTTTATTTTTATTTTTATTTTTATTTTTATTTTTATTATATTTATATTTATATTTTTTATTTTTATATTTATTTTTATATTTATTTTTATTTTTATTTTTTTTAAATTTTATTTTATTCTTATTTTAATCTTTATTTTTATTTTATCTTTATCTTTGTCTTATCTTTATCTTTATCTTTATCTTTATCTTTATCTTTATCTTTATCTTTATCTTATCTTTCTCTTTCTCTTTCTCTTTCTCTTTCTCTTATCTTTATCTTTATCTTTTTCCTTAAATTTTGCTCTTTGCTGCTGTCAAAGTCAGAAATCATCCTCCAGAATCCACTTTTTTCCCCACTGTAAATGCTTTCAACAGATTTCCTGCTTCTTACCCTGTGCATTTCTCTCCATTTCAGACTTTGGATGGTTTTGTTTTCGTCGTGGCATCCGATGGCAAAATAATGTACATTTCTGAGACAGCATCTGTGCACCTTGGCCTGTCCCAGGTATGTGCTCTGACACCTAAACCAGAAATAAAACCAAACTGCTAAATACAAATTTGGGGCCCTCACACTGCTGCCTTGCTTTTATATCAAGTAATTTTATTTTTTTTTCCAGGGCTGTTTGAAGCTTTTTTCTCCTTGCAAAGGGCTTTGGTAAAAGACTCAAATTTCCTTTCCTTGCCACCACATCAGCCTGGATTTATATCTGTTCTTGTTCATTGTATTTTACTCCTCATTACCTTTCAGAAGGGCCATAAATAATCTGATATTGCAGATTGCAGATGGAGGCAGGGCCTGAAACCCAAGGGTGGGCAGGCAATAGGGCTGAAATAAAACTCAGAATTCGACTCTGGCAGCCTTAGATTGTGTCAGATACTGAGGCTGCCCGTGAAAAGCAGAGAAAAACCTGATGTGGAACAGCGGGTTTATGGTAAATGTGCTGGAGGAGGAGGAAAAAAATAAAAATAAAAATAAATAATAAAAAATAAGCTTGTGTCAGATATTGAGGCTGCCCATGGAAGGCAGAGAAATCTGATCAGGGGGTTTATGGTAAATGTGCTGGAGGAGGAGAAAAAAATAAAAATAAAAAGGAAAAAAATCCTTTAGAGTGGGCACAAAAAGGTCTTTTTATTAAATAACTTGATAATTAACCGAAATAAAACTGAGAATTTGACTCTGGGAGCCTTAGATTGTGTCAGATATTGAGGCTGCCTATGAAAAGCAGAGAAAAATCTGATGTGGAACAGGGGGGTTATGGTAAATGTGCTGGGGGAGGAGGAAAAAAAAATTAAAAATAAATAATAAATAATAAAAAATAAGATTGTGTCAGATATTGAGGCTGCCTGTGAAAGGCAGAGAAATCTGAACAGGGGGTTTATGGTAAATGTGCTGGAGGAGGCGGAAATAAATAAAAATAAATAATAAAAAATAAGATTGTGTCAGATATTGAGGCTGCCCATGGAAGGCAGAGAAATCTGAACAGGGGGTTCACAGTAAATGTGCTAGAGGAGGAGGAAAAAAATAAAATTAATTTTATAAAAAGAAAAAAAATCTGTTAGAGTGGGCACAAAAAGGTCTTTTTATTAAATAATTTGACAATTAACCGAAATAAAACTGAGAATTTGACTCCAGCATCTTTAGATTGTGTCAGATATTGAGGCTGCCTGTGAAAGGCAGAGAAAAACCTGATGTGGAACAGGGGGTTATGGTAAATGTGCTGGAGGAGGAGGAAAAAAAAATAAAAATAAAAATAAATAATAAAAAATAAGATTGTGTCAGATATTGAGTCTGCCTGTGAAAGGCAGAGAAATCTGAACAGGGGGTTCATGGTAAGTGTGCTGGAGGAGGAGGAAAAAAAATTTAAAATAACTAATAATAAATAAAAAATAATAAGATTGTGTCAGATATTGAGGCTGCCCATGAAAAGCAGAGAAATCTGAACAGGGGGTTCATGGTAAACGTGCAGGAGGAGGAGAAAAAATAAAAATAAAAATAAAAATAAATAAAAAAGGAAAGAGGGGGGCAGATTTATGAGTGTTCACATGGAATTCAGGGCAGTTTTTCCTGAGTTTTTCCAGCTCAGTGCTCTTTTCAGTAAAGCATTTTATATGGTTGTGATAGAACTCATAAAACTCAGTTTACTACTGTTCTGCACCAGAACTATGAGGGGCTTTTATGGGTTTTTTTTTTCCTCTTAGATGGACATTTCTAATTTTTTTTTGCCTTCTTGGGATAGGCACAGGGGCAAAGAGCTTGAATTTATAGCAGAAATTGAAATTAAAGTAGAAATTGACTTTCCATGCTTTTGTAGCAGAAATTCACCGGTAGCACCTGACCTAAAGTTGGCCAAAGTCCCATTAAAAAAATTCCTCATTAATTTCAGCGGGCCCTGGATGAGACTTGCAAGGAACTGAAGGGTTCAGTTGGGTATCAAACATTTATCAATAAATAAATGAATGGAAATAAAGCCCAAACAGCAGAGGAGATGAAGGTGAGAGAGAGGAGAATATTCTGAAAATATTCTGATTAATTTATCCTGGGGCAGTTTCTATAAAAAGAGAGAGGATAATGGTGGGGATTATTTGTGTACCTTAATTTTTTGTAGTAATCCATGTTTTTATTGAATAAAACGTGGAGTTTTTTTGGATGGGTGTTTCTAACAACGATATTGGAATTAGTGGCTACGAGAGAAAATAGACTCAAGAGGTAGAGAAAACAAGGATATAAACCCATAAAAACCACTTCCAAACTCCTGTTTCTCTCAGAAAAAGCCATTTTGGGAATAAGCAGCCACCATAAATACTTTTTTTTACCTGTTAATTTTAAAAATATGAGCAGGAAACATTCTTAGTGTCGTTTGTTCACTCTGTTCTGGTGCAGTTTTAGTTGTTTCAAACCATTCAATTCATC